>CM076577.1:297395717-297897379 GCA_034641835.2 Pinus albicaulis | reverse complement strand
CTCTAAAATCTAAAACCCCTTAAATTTCGCCTTTGGGCTAAAATTCGCCCTTAAAATTATCCCCGACCGAAAGCCCGACATTGAATAGCAAGTAAACCCTTTCCTGACTCCATTGCCCAATGGTCTTGAATATTCCCTGAATTATATTTCCTTTGCCTAAAATCCTCTTTGCTCAATCTTCTATTATACTGAACCCTTCTTCCTAATTCCCAACAACCAACCAAAAATAAAACAAACAAACCCCATGGCTATAACTAGCCTAATATCTCAAACATAGAGCTTTCAAAGACATAAAACCATTGCTCATATAGATAGATCCCTCTCTGGACTCAGGAGGGCTAGATCATGAGGTGTGAAAGTGGTTCTGATGTTGCCTCATCTTTTGGTATTTCCAACCTAAACAAAACATGGGAACCCCAACATTTCCTCCAACAAATATAATCAAATATTCCATAAAAGTTCGCTCTTGATTTGGTTAATAATATTTTAATTATGCACCAATATCTAGACTAACTCAATATTTTGTTATAAATAGAAGGGTTTTCCCATTCATTTATCACCTTTGGTTGCCTAAAGATCACTCTGGATCTATACTTTTGGTCTGATTATTGATCCACCATCATAGTCATATTTTGCTACTATTTTTTTCTTGGTTTTCTACACCATCAAAAGAGAGGAATTTTAGATCTGAAGTGTTGAGGACTTACAAGAACCCATCCCATTGAGAAGAACAGGGAATACCCTCTTATGTTTTCCTCCCAGGTGCCATTAATACAAAATTCATTCAACATATTTTTGTCTTGTCTATTGAATGCATGGAGTAAAATTTGTTTTTTCTACTGCTTAATGTCTTCTAATGCATAGATCTAGATTTTTGCAGCATTTGTCTTGATCATCTAATTGCAGATCTAAAGATATTAGCAGTCATTTCTGCTGTTAGGGCTATAAGTTATGCGTGGCTAAAGTGGTCTTTTTTCATACACTTTGAATAAAGATTCATACTAACAACTCCAACTCCTGCACGGAGCTACTTCATTACGACCGATGTCAGTCTCGATCCTTTCATATCCACCGTTTCAAACCCTAGGATTTCTCATCCCCTTTGTCTATTATTCTTGATGTTTTTTTAACCCATAAACCTCACCGATAAAAATTTAACTTTCGTGTGTTTCAACTCCATTGCGCAGGTGACAGACATCACCAGCTGAGACGACAAATTTTTTCAAACTCCGTCGCGAGAGTGCTTAAGTGCAGTCACACTTTTATGCTAAAAACTTGTGACTGACCTCTTAGGCCAGCTTAAAGCCCAAAAGTGTGACCTCTGCTGGAAAATAGGCCAAAAATCGTGACTGATTTTACAAGGATTAAATTTTTCCTGGTTCTCCACAACTCAACCTTAGCCTCCTAGGGGTTTATCTCCCCTTGTTGTGGAAAAGTGTTTGTTGTTGCAGGTTGTCTAAAATTTCAGAGTCTTCAGCCATTTTTTCAGATCTAATACGTCAGCTTCATATCCACTTCAGATCGGCTTGTTATCCATCCAAATCTCCTCTTTTAGCTTTTTTTGGGTTTTCCTTTAGGGGGCACTCCACTTCCTTCATGGAGATAGCCTTTCGCCACCACTTTTTTACAACAATTTTCCTCTTATTTGTTGTTGTTTTCTGCACCACTTTCCAGCAGATTTTGTCTTTTAGATCTCCGTCCCTCTTGACCCAAGATCTATTAGCCTATTTTAGTGTGCTTATATTAGTTTTTTACTCACCTATAGACTATTTGTTGAGAAGCCCACCTACTTGGGTTTAGATTATTGCATTATTAGCTGTTTATTTTTGTTTTGCAAGCCTATATATTGTCTTTTGCAGGGTTATTTACAGCTATACAACAAAACTTTTTCTTTTTCTCTACAAATGTCTAGGTTTAAAAATTAAAATTTACACACTTTTACACACACACCCTAAGTGAAAAAGGGTTGGTCAACACCGCCAAGCAAAGACTCTAAAACATTAACATCATTTGACCCTGCACCTCTTTGCCCTTGTTTCGACATTGTAATCACTTGATCCTGCACCTCCCTACCCTTGTTGGTCTCTTTTTCCCTTATGCCGTGTTTGTGTCATCACCATTGCACCACCAAGGCGTTTATCCCGGAGACTTATTGGCGTTTATCAAGTTAGTCCTCTATCGAGTCCGCACACCGACTATTCTTTTGGTCCTTTGGGTTCTCCTTCTCGTCCCGCCTTCGGTTCTCCCCCTGACACCTTCACTATGTCTGGTGCAGGACCTAATGTTGGTGGTAACCCCAACCCTCCCGCTGGAAATACCACTAGTGGGACCACCACGGACACTACCCTGACAGCACCCTTGCTCCCTTTCATGGTAGGCCTCAGCCTCCTTGATTTTGACCAGTTGATAAACGACCCTATACACCATGACACTAGTTGGCCTGCTATGCCAACAAAGCTCCCTTCAGACATCCCAAAGTTTGAAGGTCTTGTTGGACAAGATCCTTCAAATCATCTTCAATCTTTCCACATGTGGTGTTCGTCTAATTCCATTACCGATGACTCTGTTCATCTTCAGTTGTTCCAACGAATGCTTACAGGCGAAGCTTCTAAGTGGTATGTAGATCAGGCCCCTTCCTCTCATACCACCTTTGCGACTCTGGCTCGTGCTTTTTTGTCTTATTTCTAGCTCCCCCTACATTAAGACACTGGTACCGAGCTCTTGACCTCTTTCCGTCAATCATCTGCGACCCGCCTTTCCGACCATGTTCAGGAATGGTGGAGAAGAAGGAGCCTATGTCGAGCCCCTACCTTCGAAGACCATGTCTACATGGATAGGTTCCTTAGGACTCTCTTTACGCCTATCAAGAAAGACGTTGCATCGCACTTTCCTCAAACCGAAGAAGCCGCTCTCCAAATTGTGTTAAAATATGACTTGATCTACACTCGGTCGGGTTATGTTTATACTGTTCTACCTGATCTTCCTAGACCTGGTGGTGCCAACGCACCGGGGGCATCTCATACCACTGATGGTATCATTTGAGCTCTCTTTAATCCGTATGCTCAACCTCCCATGGGCTATGGTTTATCTCAGGGAGGGGCCAGCTCCTCCGGCACTTTTCCCCCTCCCAGTAGCACGTATCCAGGATACGGCATGCCTCCTCCTTTTTCCCAACCTCCTATTTACCACACTACTACCCAACCTCCTTATTATCTATATCCACAACCTGGTGCCCCAGCTCCTATAGCATTAGCACCTCCTCATCCCTTTCCTTCTCAACCCCCGCAACAACAACCACCACCCCCTCCGGGGCAGGTGTACGCACAGCAGGGCACAACTAATCCTCCTACCTCAAGAAGGAAGAGGAAAGGCAATCAAAATCAAGCTACCTCTGGTAGTCATGGACCTAATCAAGGTAATGTTCCTAACACCACAAACCATAAACAAGGCACTCAGTCCAAGCAAGACAGGCCTCTTCGTACAAACAAGCCCTATTCGTTTTGTGGTGTTTATGGTCATTATACGCATGATTTTCCCCTTCTACCACAGATGTGACAGCTATGGGAGTCTCAAGCAACTTTGAGAGGACAGCAAGCCATTCCTTTCATTCCTCCCAGCCCTGCACCTAGTCAACCAGCTATGCTTACTGATCCTTTCCCTCAGCATGGATTTGTGGCTACCCAACCACCTGAAGGACAGGTGGCCACTCAACCTCTTCCATCTGGTTCCCCCGATTACCACATTTTCATGATGTCCTCTAATCAACCTTCTTAACCTTCTTCTCCTGGCCCTTTACCTTCAACTGTTACTCATGAGCACCTTTATCCTCCGAGCACGGTTCCTCCAAGCCTCAACCATCTTGGAGTCGTCCTGCCTGGTCATTACCCCTCTGGTCAGATACGTTTCCTAGCTCCCCCACCAGGAGTTTACATTGTACCTGTTATGGCCACCCTCTCTCTTCCTCACCTGACTCTTGGGATTCTCATCTGGTACCTCGATCCTCCAGCCGCCACCCCGTCCGATCAGCCTAAACCTTATCTTGCTTTGACGCCGGTTCAACCGGTCCCTATAACTTCTCCTGCTACAACAGTGCCTCATTCACCTTAGCAGGAACCACCTCCCCTTTGCAACCGCTTCAGGTAAGAAGGGAAAAGCTCGCAAGAGGTCATCAAAGGATAAGGCCACCCCGACAAACCCTACCCCTTCTCGACCTCCACAGCATATCACCTAGTGTGCTTTGTGTGATGTTGTCGGCCATGCCACCCATACTTGTCCAGAGTTGCCTCACCTCAAGTCCATGGTCAACGAGATGTTTCTGGAATCTGATATCCCAGAGGTATATGTCACTATACCCGATTCAATCCCGAAACTCAAACCATTGCACACAAATCACCCTTGTGCTTTGTGTGATTTCCATGGCCACTACACTCACTTTTTCCCTCGCCTCGAAGAGTATCATTCCTCTTTAGAAGCCTTACACCAATTCAAGGTTGAGCGCCATGATTCAACCGCTCTCTTATTCTCGCATCTTGCTTCGGCAACACCAGAAGACACATATGCTCCCATTCGCATTCCCCCTTATGATGTCAAGATCACAGGTCCTTGGTCGGAAGTCCTCAATGAAACCTCCCCTAATGTTTCGCCTAACCTCCCCTCGACACCCTCCCTAGTCTCAACATCGGTAGATCCTTTGTCTGTTTCCTCCTCTGTCACCCCTAGTGACGATGCACATGCAAACCTCTCCTCTCATGAGGAAGAATAAGGTCACTTCGCCACGTTAGGTGGTATTTCTTCCATCAGTCACCCCATCTCCTATTACAAAGATGACATTATGGAAGTAGCCACCAATCCTGACTTTATTTATTCCCCCTTACATCGAATTCAGGCATTCGAACCACATGCACTGTGTGGCCATTACATTGACACCCAATTTTTGGGTAAGGGGGGCACTCATATTGGAGGGACCAGGAGAAACAGTCCTTCAACACTCTCTTAGTGAATCTAGTCATGATGACTTTATTCCCATTATTCTTCCACATTTATAATAACCTCTAGAGTCCCATATCACTTCAAGATCACTCTAGGGATGATACCCCTCATCATTCCTTCATTTTTCATCAGCAACCCAGTCTCATAGACATTGTGGTTGACAAACCTATAGGTTTTTTGGGAGAACATCAGTTCATTATCCCAAATACTATCTTTGGGATATTAGCACCATGTGTGCCAACCTATAAACTTAAAGTCCATTTGATTCATATATGCAGTGTCAAAGAGATTGGTAATCGTCTATTTCCTTTCTCAAACTGCGCAACCATACCGAAACCAAATGGCGCACCACATCATTAAACTGTATTTAGATTTCCATTTTTCTAAATACATTTTGGCATGTCCACAACATGCTTGGGGGCACCTATGCCCCTCATCCATAAAAATCCCAGATCTCAGCCAAAAACAGCACTGAAAACCCCTTTTTCTGACAGGTCACATTGTTCAGGTCATTTCCTATGACAAGTCGCATTTTTCTACCCAGAACCTGCTACCTAGGTCACATAACAGACCCCAAAAATGTGACCTGGCTTGTTCACGAGCTCTGGGTACCTAAACTGAACTTTCAATCCACTGAAATGAAAGAGTAGGATTAGGCCTCTTACCTACAATTGATAGATCTCAAATTCCAACGATTGGTTTATCCGCTACAATTGTCGCAAGATTTAAGGCCTCCTCTCCTCACAACATTCAACACAACTCCACCAGCAAATAAGTGAATCTGGAAGGAAAATGCCTTATTAAAAGAAAACCCCTGATTTTTCTTTCGCTTATTGCAACCAAAACGTAGCTCAATTTGGCGAACCGTATATACCATTGGAAATATCTCACCAAGCCCTCAAATGGGTATCTATTAGCTTTTTTTATTTGATACTTCACCAGGACACATTTTGTCCAAGAAGCGCCACTTGACCCTTCCTCAAAATCGAATTTATTCACTTGCAACACTCATATTGGGGGCACCATGTTGCCTCCATACTTGTCCACGCTTGTGTCAACTTTCGTCTTGAGTTACCATCTTGTACTCACGCTTTTATGGTCCCCATTGGACCCTTTACATATGTGGCAGCACCATCAAGTCACCCTTGTTTATAGCATCTGAGTGGAGTCATCATTACTTCCGTGGAGTCTATCCCAAGTCCCTTTACATCTCGCCATATTCCTCCATCATTCATTGCTTGGTCCCTCTCTCATGTCACACATTATGACCTTCAGTCCTACTGTCCCCTATCCCTCATGATATTGTGTCAGTCACTGCCAGGTCATCCATGCCATTTATGCTCTAACAAGGGAAGTCGTTCATTCGCTACTCAGTCCCCCCCATTTCATCATCATCATTGGTGTCAGTCTGTCAGTCACTCTACTATTTTCTCTCGTGCCTGAGTTGAGGATCCCTTATTGCCTCACCTATGGCGGACCTCCTTCTGTCGACATCAGCTCATTCATTCCAGAAGACAGGTCTAGAGGGCGATGTACCTTGGTTCCAGCTTCCACCCTTGTTCGGTGCCTCGAATCAGGAAAAGGGACTCCTTATTGCCCTTTGACTTGTTTTTTTCGCATCTCTAGCTCCTTTCAGCATGATCGAGATCCGTATATTCGATGGTTCAGTGATGCAGCAGCTGACATCGGTGATTCCTGGGTGTGTGTGATATGTCTCAACCCTCATGAGGGGGTCGCCCTACAAGTAGCCCCCCACACACTCGGATGACCTCTTCATCACAGCCTTCGATGCAGTTCCATACATTTGATGATGTCGGCCTCAGCCGCTTGTAGCGCCTTTTTGTTTGCATGTATCAGTCAGATTTTTAGAGCCCTTTCCTGTTTTCAGGGGCATCTAGGTTGTATTTATATCTCATGTACTCAGATATTATTATACAAAGTCCTAGTTGTTATCCCAAGCATAATATGTATGTGGGATTCATTATCGTGTTATTTATTTGGCTCATGTTTAGGCCAGCATATACTTTATTATTGTGTTTCGTGGTTTTCCGGGCACCTTATTGTTTGTACTATTGCCTCGGCGGGCATAGGTATGCCTCCCCCACTGCCTATAGCAGGTACTCACTCATCAAAAAGACTTGTCGCACCTGCAAGTCGCATCCTCAGGGTCTAGTTCTTTCAGCACTTTGGTTTACCTTATACTTCTCTCTCTTTGACTTCCCCTTCGATGTCTAGTGATTGAGTTCTTACAAGGTACTTCGATCATACGATTAGCTCCTAACGCTCGCACACTGGGGGGAAATCTATTACACCATTTTTTGGTCATCTAACCTATTATCATTAGATGGACCCAAGTACATCATGTAAGACCAATTTTACTCCAAGTAAAATTGCTTTCACTATGAAAATAACTTAGTAAATCACCTTTATTAAGTTGTTTATGGTCTAAACAGGAAACCCCATAAGGAAATATTAAATAAATATATATTTGTTTGATTTTCCTCAAGAAATAATTAGTTAAACAATAGTTTAATTAATACTTCTGGTTATATTTAACCCAAAAAAAAGAAATTAATTAGATACATCATTATTTGTCTTATTATTTTCTAAAGAATAATTGTTTAAATCTTATTTAAATAATATTCTTTGTTAAATATGACTAATTCACCCTTAAATAATTAAATAAATCATTATTTATTTTATTATTACTCAACCATATCCTTAAAATAATAAATAAATCATTTATTTATTTATTATTACTTAATCACATCCTTAAAATGATAAATAAATCATTTATTTATTTATTATTTACAAATAAGGGGATTTGACTCATGTCAAATTCCTTTTCCCTCCAACAAATATAATAAAATATTCCATAAAAGTTGGATCTAGATTTGGTTAATAATATTTTAATTATGCACCAATCTCTAGACTAACTCAATATTTTGTTATAAATAGAAGGGTTTTCCCATTCATTTATCACCTTTTGTTGCCTAAAGATCACTCTGGATCTCAACACTTGGTCTGGCTATTGATCCACAATCATAGCCATACTTTTCCATTTTTGTCTGGGTTTTCTACACCATCAAGAGAGAGAAGTTCTAAATCTGAAGTGCTGAGGACTCACAAGAACCCATCCCATTGAGGAGAACAGGGAACACCCTCTTGTGTTTTCCTCCCAGGTGCCATTAATAAAAATATTCATTGGATATATTCTTGTCTTATCTATTGGATCTATGGAGTAAATATTATTTTTCTACTGTTTAATGTATTCTAATGCATAGATCTAGATTTTTTCAGCATTTGTCTTGATCATCTAATTGCAGATCTGAAAATATTAGCAGTCATTTCTGTTGTTAGGGCTATAAGTTATGCATAGCTAAAATGGTGTTTTTTCGTACACTTCGAATAAAGATTCATACTAACATTCATTAACCCAACTTTTCTGCATTTAGGGATGTGGGTAAAAGGTTGTCGATATTTTCCCTGTGCAAATCAAGAGACAAACAATGTTATGGATTCATATCATTATTGCCTAAAGAAAAAATTTCTATCTGATAGAAGAAATAAATGTTCTCATAGGATGGATTGGTTGATATATGTTCTTTTAATAAATGTTGAACCTTGCTATCGGTTTAAGGAAATTCTAAAAAAGAAAGGATTTTTGAATAATTACAGGAAAGACAAATTGTATGAATCATCAATGGAAAAAGCAAAAGGAATTCTAGATAGTGCTTGCAGCCCTCATGAGAAAATGGCTCATGATTTTTGGGTGAGGATTCAATCTAAAGCTAATAAGAAATATCTTGTCACTTTTCATCACATAAATTTCTTAACTTTTGATTTCCCGTGGTTTATTTGTGTAAACATTTGTAAGCATGCCATAAAGGTGGGTTTGTTGTCTTCTCGTTCATTGGCTTCAAACCAATTACTAAATCATCAAAGCATAACAGATTCATACAATGACCCTCCTAAGATAAATATAGAGGCAATATTGGATCTTGGTGAAGATGAAAACACATTTTCCATGGATACTCACTATGTTGATGTAAATGTTGAAGGAATTGAGTTGGCCAAAGAGGAGATATTTGGATACATAGACCTAGTTTGAAACAATCCTCCTACTACTTTAACCAAGACTAAACAGTTGATTGGTTTGGTTAAAAAAAAAATTGGATGAGGCCAACAATATTCATATTATGGTTTATGAATTCACGTGTGGGTTGGGTGCTTTATAGTCATATTTGAAGATCAAGATGTGTTTCCTGAACCCAAAAAGAGAAGAAAAACAAACAAACAAAATGCAAGATTGGAAATTTACTTGAATATCGCTACAGATGAAGATGAATCATTTGAATTTGAACAAATCAAAAAGCGAGGTTTCCCTTACTCCAACAATGCATGGTTTTCCAAGTTTGTTGTGATATATTTGTTTTCAATTTGATTTTAATATTTATTAGTGTATTACATGTATTTAATGTATTATTTTTTTGTTGAATATGTTCATGTATTTTTCACAGGTGGTGAGGTTACGTTTGTTGATTTGGGAAATTTGTCCAAATTATCATTTAAGGTCAGTAAATAACTCCATGCATTTACACCCAGTCTTTCAATACAACAATTATTATGTATGTTATGGAAGATAATTTTCACGAGGTTATTCCATACTTGCATACATTGGTGTATAATCATGAATCTAATATATAAATTGGAATAAAAGCAATATAAATATAATAAAATTTGTAATGGAAATGTAACAAAATTGTAACAAAACATGTAAAACACAATTTTACCAGTTTTTTGTAATTTCTCAATGCTAATGGTGATATCTAGTTGAAGAATAATATATATTACAACATCAAAGAGTATGTGTTTGTTGATTATGAGTTGTCGCACCAGTGGCAATGAGTGTCAGCAACGGTGAGTGGGAAAATGACAACAACAATGAGGGAGTGAATATCAGAAATAAAAAAGGGTTCACTCTGAATATGAGAATGAAGGGGGATTGTCATGAAGATTGTTGATACAATAATCACAGTGTCTTGTTTCACTAGGATGAAGATATCATATATTTTCCATAATTTCATTCCAACATTCAAACTCTTTTTTTTCAGGGTATAGGAATTTTTATATATCCTTGTTGGCATCTAGATCATTGGATAGTGAAATTTAAGACTGATCCAGTTATTACCACACTGTTCCGTGGAAGTAATATAGTGAGCATCCCTTGTTAAGTTTATATTTAAGTTTAAGTAGTTAAATGGATATTTATTTAGGGTTTGTTTTCCCAAGGCATCCAACCTTGCTTTACATCATTCTTGTGTGGAAGACTCCAATATTTGATTATGTTTTGTGCAATATGCAATGGTCTATTGCATTTTCTTGGTGATATTCTCTGCTTCCCTTGACAAATTGTCCAACTCTTGTTGTTTTTCTATCACATGTACATGTATTTCATATTCTCCTCTAACCCACGGAATGCTCTCGAAATTTTGTTTAAAAAAATTAAGAGCTTCCATCTAACTGGCATGTTTCTCAAATATGATAAAAAGGCTCTCAATTGGACATCCCCTACATAAGGGTTTGGATTCCATCTTTTGTCAAAAGACAACATAAAATTATGTTGGTATATTATAGCAAGTCTTTTTCTAGATTCATGCAAGCCTTATATGATTCTATGAAACCATTTATGTATTCAACGTGGAAAGGCTTATCGTTGATGATAGCGTTATTTTTAAACATTGGCAATATTTCTGCCAAGTGCACATTGTAATTGGTTGAAGGAGCCTTGCAACTAATCATATCGTCCATTATCTGTCTGAGTTGTTTCTTATCATACTCCATCTCAATCACCTTCCTTGTTTTGTTTGTATTGGTGCCTTCGAGCTCTAATAAAGGTACTCCACCTTACCTCTGCATGAATTCCTTATCTTCCTAATAAGAATTATGGCTTGCTAAAATTCTTCTAAACATGTAGGAACAAAAACTGCCATGGATGGAATATGAACATTCTCTCCAATGTTATATTTCTTTGGCTCAGAAAAACTTCATCTTCAAGTCCCTCTTTTTTGAATTCAAACTTGATCTTCCACCTGGAAATTAGAAGCAACTCAATGCTCATCATGCACGGATTCATACGTTTCTTTACTATCTTTAAGTTGCACTTTTACTCTTAGGTACACTTGATGCATTTATTAATTATATTATTAGTTTTGTCCACATAATCATGTTCATCTTCTGCACAATCTTTACCAAATATTAAATTCACAAACAAGCTTCATATTGAAACACCCGTATCATTGAGTGCTTGACACAACTATAAACATACTAGATGAAATACAAATGTTCATCCCAAAAGTCCCAAACAATCGGATGCATCATCAAGCCAAGATAACATGACATGCCAAAGAAAACACACTTGTTGTAGATAAGTGACTGTATATGTGTTACAGGTCAAAATACCTCCTCATCAGCTCAGAGGGGAAGACAAATATGGAAGGGATACAAAGACCTAAATTAAACCTATTTCTACCAGGGTAACGCCTATATAGAACAGAACAAGAGCGTTATAACGCAGGCAATCAGTACATTGGCCACGTTAGTGGCTAGGGCAACGCTCTGTTTACACTGGAGGGGAGCGTTACCCGTGTTTTAAGTTTGAATTGGGAAAAGAGCGCGGAGAATTATTTGAATCTCCGACTTTCCCTCACAAAGGAGTCAGTTCAAAAAGGAAACTGCAGAAGCACCAGTTCATTATTGGTCATTTCCATAGAAGACTAAACTCCAAAAGACGCAAAAGCATAGAGATCAAAGAAACATCTAAGCTTTTTCCATTCCAAACTAGTGGAAAGAGAAGGGCAACAATGGCCTTCTCCCTCTCCTATAAGAAGGAGATGAAGGCTCTTAATTGAAGGTCGAAGGATTGCTCAAGGTTCTTGAATACTTGTGGAATAGAGAATAGTGTGACATTGTGAAGGCCAAGAGTCAAAGAGGTTCCTAGAGAGCTTGTTGACTTGGACTTCTTCACTTGAGAGATAAGAGAGATTGGGAGACTGAGGAGGGCTTGGTACAACCGGCGGTTGTAATCCTCCTTCTTTCAAAATCAATAGAACTGTGTTCGTTTTGTCCATTCAATGCTTAATATTGTCATTATTGTTTGAACATTTACATAGTATGATATGAATGGCTCAGATGTGTATAATCTAGATGTTTATTGTGTATTGATTTAATTGATAGGATACTTGTTATGTTAGAAATTACGCGGGTGCTTTGACTGATTGCAGGACTAAGATTTGGAGCCGGTGAAGAAGGACTCTTGCTTCGCTGCGCAGCATTCTCCATGGGACTCCAAGACTGTCAAAGAGGTAATTCTCTATTGTATTCCTTCAATTTATTTCAAGCTAATATGAACATGCTCATGCCATCTTTGTGAACAGCATAGCTAATCTTACTGTCTGCCTCGGGCACCGGAAAGCCCTGAGAGGGATATTCGAAAACCAACAACCCAAGCAGTTTACCCTATAGCAATATGACTTCACTTTACAAAGTACCCAAAATGGGAATATACAGCAAGTATTTGCAATTTTACAAATCAAGAAAACTATACAAAATAGTCTACCCATTCTTTGCCTATCCCAGACTTATGGGTTCTCTTTGTGCACCCGCTCTGCTTTGATGGTTGCTTTAGGAACTACACTAGTTTCCTCTTTGTCACCTGTCACTTTCCTTGCTGGGGATTGCATGACCTCTTTGTCCTTCTTAGGAAGAAGTTATGGATAAAATTTCCAACACTTTTCAATCCAGTGCCTATTCATGCTACAATTAGTACAAAAATTGTTACGGTTGCCCGTTGACAAGGAGGTATTTATAACAGTGATAGATTCCCCATGCTTTTTTCCAAGCATTTGGTCCATTTTTTTTATCATCGCCTTACATTGCTCACAATCAACCACACAATGGTTAGCTGCATCACAAAATGTGCAACGAAACATGTCGCATAAATAATCAAAATCACCAATATTCTTAAAATCCCCATAACACTTATACATGTCCTTTAGGTTGTGACTTTGATGATGAGGACTAGACTTTTCATGTCCCTTGGAACATCCATCTCTCTTTAGAGACAATTTTCCATTATCACTACCATCATGGTGTGGCATATAATCACTTGATGATTTATTTGCCTACACAATTTTAGAGCACTCTCCACTTTATTCATGGCCATAACCCAATCCTTCATATCGTGTTCATTCTTTCACATCAATAGGATTAGTGATACCTTGGCCATTGAATCTGAGGCATCTTCCTTCATAACCCATCCTAGTTAAAATATTTGTACCAATACCTTTGGTATGTTTTTCAAAAGTTGCAAAAGATATATGATCAACATTATCTGGAGGAGTATAACTAGAAATGATAATTACCTCCTTTTTCCTCGCACCCATGTTTTTTGTTTCAAATTTTGATGAAGAAGTGGATGATGACTCAAGAGAACCAATTTTACCAACTGGGACATAAGGAGAATCTTTCAGATGCAGACAAAAATCACAAGCATCATTCTCAACATAGGGTCCATATCCTGTGTGCGGATCATGTCCACAAATTGGCTTCATCTTAGAGGGATTCTTTGCTACTTCTGGGATGGAACTATCACCAATTCATTCCTCCACTACATGTTGCAACTGTAGGCACATTTTCCTTTTCCCCTCCTCTGTAATTTCAAGAAATCTCCTCAACTCAACATTCTCCATTCGAAGAGAAAATTAATATCCTCTAACTCTTGGAGTATTTCATGCTTTATTTTCTTACCCATACTTGCAACTTGGTTAAAACTCTATCTAATACCAAATGATATAAAATTGGAGGGAAAAAACTCTCCTGCAATAAACCAACCATCCTCTAATGCTTTGCAAGTAAACAAAATGGGTCTTAAAAGGTAAAACAAGTTTCACAACCTCTTCAATATGGTGAGTTTAATTTTTCACATGAACTTTAAAAGAGAAATAAATTCACATGAAACTCAAAATAACAAACATGAAGAGAAGAAACCAACATTTGATGATGGATTTCACCCCTCCGGGGCTACATCTTTGGGCCTGCTCCAATAACTAGACTGCTTTATTTTTTTTAGTAACAGATGAGTACATACAACTTTTTCACAACGTAGTGGCTTGTTTCTCCTACAAAGAAACATTCTCATACAAAAAATTCTCACTCAGAAACATGACTCGCTACAACAAGTCATGAAAATGTCAACATAAAAAGGACTCACATAACAGGTCCTTGTACTCCACCTGAAATCCAAGCAAAAAAACATACAACAACTCCATAATGAGGTGTTGAAGATATCTTCTCTCATAAACACATATTGAGAAAATACTAAAAAGAGATGCTCTACTAAAGTAACAACTACTATAGATGAAATTAGAAGGCTATAAATCCTCTGACTAGGCTCTCTCCATGCTCAAAATTCCTTCATACTACTTCGAAACTCTTATTGTCTCTAGCACTAAAAGACTTGCGTTGGCAAAAATTCCATTATAAAGTTTTCAAATCAGAAAATTGAGGCTATCATTGAGTTAGGGATTCTCAAAAACCCCCATCTAGGCTCTTATTAAGCTCAAAAAGGTTAAAAATTGAGCAATTTATGCTTCTCCAAGCAAAGCCTTGTTATCTGTACCTGCAAATTGGCCAAAAATGCTAACTTTCCTACAAATTCTCCCTTTACACATTTTTTCAAGCTACAATTTTTCCAGGGACCAGCACGATTCCCGCCAAAAAAGGTGTAACTTATTGCCTCTTTAATTTTGCAATAACCCCTATGCACAATATTAGGACCACATGGCGCCCATAAGGTCGAGGATTGGGGCCAACGACCTACCCTCATCATCTTAGCTCCTTTTCCATCAGGGCATGGTCATGTTGTGGTAATGTGGCTTAGTGTCGGGGCCAACTGCCCGCCCCCGCTGGCTGTGGCTCCACCTATGGTCATATCAGCCGCCTAAAACCAAGGGTTGGGACTTATCCTCCCGCGCCTTTGGGCATAACCACCTTTTTCGGTCATATGTGTGCTGATAGGACCTGGGGCTAGGGCTAAGTGTTTTTTCCCTCTTCGTTAGCTCCTCTGTCGTGGGCACATGGTAAACATTGATACTATGGTTAGAGCTCTCGCTTTCCCCTCCCCTTTTTTTAATAGATTGTATGGTGGGTATATGACCTGGGGTCTAGGATAACTATCTGGCCCCTCCTTCCAATCATCGAACAATATGACTTTAAATGTAATCCATGACCCATATGGGTTAGTAACTAATTGTATGGCATGGTGGTGGAGCATGGAGTTTTTGCACTATTGATTGAGGGGTCGAACCCCGTGGAGGCGTTCGGGTCTATATAAAAAATTTGACGAACCTTGGGGTGCCACTTTGCGCCCTCTCCTTGGGCCATGTGGCAGCCTCTGGTTGGGCCAGCTTAGGCCATACGAGCTAACCAAAACATGCCACTTTTCACATGTACAACGATGCCACATGCCAAGACCTGATTGGTTCGCTGCCAATTGTACCATGCACAGTGAGTTGATGACGTCAGTTGTATGGACAACACAATGAACAACCTAGTCAAACCTGTTGTTGACTTTTTAGTTATTGGTCAAAAAATTCAGATCACCATAAATTATTCATACGATGTCTAATTTAGGTGATTCAAGCGTCATTAGAATTAAGACGATGAACACTACGAATTGACGTTCTTTTTGGGAGATTCTTATCACTTTCATTTTGAGTCTATTTTTAATCTCTAGATCACTTGACCGATTTTGGTAGGATGGCAGGAGAATGAGGGTGGAGGTGGCTTAATATCCAAGAATCCCTAGTTTTTTTTGTCTTGAGTCCCACATTCATGCTTATAATATGGCACAAGGGTGATTGGCTAAAAGAAAGAATTGGTTCAGCTCAATCTATGGTAAGGTGGTACATGGACTTGGTTGGATTTTTCATATGTTAATAAGATCTCTTTTTGTATTGTATTCTATGATTACTTGTACTTGTTATTATGTGTCTTTTATGGTTGTTCTATCATGGTTATATGTTGGTGATAAGCATGCCTCCATAACAGGTTCTAGTTATGGTTCTTGACATGTTTTTATTAGATGATGAATGTTTAATGAATGCATGAGATAATAGATGTTATTTAAACTATTGTGGGAGGTAATTATACCTTATTGATGAGTCTTAGATAAGTATCAGACCCTTATGTTTAGATATGCATTCATGACCTATAGATTACATGTTCTCAATATGTTTGAAAAAAATTGTCATGTTCTAGGCAATCTAGGTCAAGTTTTTCCTTCAAATTTGTATGTCTAGTTTTGTTTTCATGTCATTATTGATTATGAGAAGTTACAGGGAGTTATGGGTAGTGGAATATAGGTTGACCTGGAATCTAGGATCAGATCTAGGGATCACATGTTCTTAACTGGAAAAATTGGGTTGCAACTGCATGGACGTAAACTTGTGCATGTGGTTGGAGGCTCCCAACTACATGGAGGACTTGTTGTGGGTGTCGTTAAGGGCCCAGGGTAGAGAAGGAGGGGTCCATCTAAGGGTTTGGCCACCTGGTATGGTTTCTCAGCCTCTGAGTGTCCTATAGCCCCTATAGAATGATGTGAAATGTTATTTTCTGTCAATAGTCGGCCCCACTTCCTTAATGGGACCTAGGAGGACGGGATAAATCATAGTAGCACTCAACTCATGTTTACCCCAACAGGATGGCGAAAGTGGGCCATATTGGTATTAGATCATGGTTCAATACTCAGACTAGATGAGCGTAATGTCTTTGTCATGCATGCATTTCAGTTGTCTATATGGTTGTTATGCATGCATTATAATGATTAAGGTTGTCGTGCATTAGGTCATTATATGTTGTTAGTTTTATCATGCATGATGTCATTTTATTGATATGATTATGTATATACATGTATCATTCTAATTTATTCTTATTTTTCAGATGAGATAACCTCCCTTGAAATTCATTGAGGTATGTTGATTATGTTCATATTTGGTTTATCTAACATGGTACGTTTGCAAGAAGAAGACAATCATATATGACTAGAAAAATGGTGGATTACAGTTCACAAGACTCTCCTTTCAAATAAGATGAGAAACCAAGAGATGGGAAATCTCCTGACATAGCATACACTATGATAAGTCTAAAGGTATAAATTAGAAGTTTCAAAGCAAATAATGACAGGATCATTCAGTCACAGGAAATACTTGCCAGGGCATAGGAGAAACAAGCAGAGTTCAATGCAGTTATTCTTCATAGTTTTTCAGACTTGCAGAGACAGGGACATCCGAGGATCAGTTATGGACATGAGGATATGACTAATGGAGAATATGGTAGTAGGTCTTGTGGTGGACACAGGTCAGGCAAAGATGACACAATCAGAGATGGAAGGTTCTTGGATACACTTGATAGGAGAGGCAGTGGATATGGGTTCTACTCTAATTCTGGTTTGGACAGGTATCATGGTCATCATTTTTATCAGCCATACAGGAGGAGTGACAGGGGATATTTTCCATAAAAGTTCAATAAATCCAAGCCACCTACATTTGATGGAGAGTTAAAGAAGTCAAAAGATGCATAGGCATGGTTTCTTGGAATGAAGAAGTTCTTTGAGATGCATGACTATACAGAGAACATGAAGGTCATGATAGTTATTTTTAGTCTCAAAGGGAAATCAAACAGTTCGTGGGAAGATTTGAAGTGTTTTAGAGACATCAGGACAAAGGATTTGAGTTGGCATGAATTCAAAAGACTCTTTAGGAAGAAGTACTTGTCATATACGTACTATGATAGTAAGGCAAAGGAGTTATATGAGCTAAATATGGGATCGATGATAGATGAGGAGTACGGGACTAAGTTCCTGGAATTGTTGAGGTATGTGTCATATCTTAAGGATGAGAAGAAAAAAGTGTATATATTTAGTAGTGGATTTCCCTTATCATTTAAGGATTGGATTGAGTATGATGAGCCTTGGTCACTAGAAGAATTCAATGGGAAGTTGAAACACTATTTTGAGAAATCATAGCATAAGACCAATTCTAAGAAGGGTCGGAAATGGAATGACAAGGCTTAAGGTAAATGGCCACCGAAGTGAACAATACCTCAGGATGTAGGTGAGAAATAGAATGTTTCTCCTTACAAGAAGCTCAATGCAATTGATAAGGGACATGGACCTCCGCCTAAAGAGAAACATAATAGAGGTGATGATAAGAGACAGTTGCAATGTTGTATATGTGGCAAGCATCACCTCAAGAAGGATTGTTCGTCATATCAGGGTGGTAGCCCTCATATCTACAGTGCTTAGGAGGTGCAGATGATTTGGGATGTTGGGCAGAGCATTCCTTGGATCTATGTAGCATTTGATAACAAGAAGTCAGATCATCAAGAATATATTATTGGTATGGAAAGCAAGTTATGTGATCGATTTTTTTCTATTTTGATTGACCCTAGATATAATTATAGTTATGTTAATATTGACCTGGTGGATAAGTGTGGTTTGATAAAATAATTGCATGCAGTGATTTGAGTCTTTTTACTTCATTTTTGCATATAGAATCGAATGTAAAAGAGCATGTAACCATGAAATGCATACACATAACATAAACGGAAATGAAAGCCAGCCATGAGAAACAAAGGCACAACAGGTTGCTAATGGACTTCACCCAATGTGGGATACGTCTCCGGGATTTTCTCAAAGTGGGGAGGTTGCTTTCATTAACATTCAGCAAAAATCAAATTACATGCATGTATAAAAGGCACCTTATACCTCCATTTTTAGGGATGGCCTGAAAATGCACACCTTTGCTGAAGAAATGGACCACACCATTGAATTCCTAGCGTGAAATCGTGTCAAATAACTGTAAACTCAACCCCTTTCTACCAAAGTCAAAATATATACCCTTAGGAATCTCAAAGATCCCCCCAAATATTCCTTCTCGCTAATTGACTGGAATTTTGCTGCTCATATGAGGAATCGGATTACGCCATCCTGGTCCCTGTGAAAAACTCAGAAGAATGAGTATAAACTCAGAATAATTCTGTCAATGTGGAAATTTGGCCTCAAGGGAATTTTTATATTGCTCATGATTCCACAAATATTCATCTCTACAAGTCAACTGAAGATATGTTGCACAGATGCAGAAATTGATTACACCATTGTGTTCCCTGTGAAATTATGATTAATTTGAGTATAAACTTGACATGAATCTGGCACTGTGAAATTTTGGCCCCAAGGGAATCTAAAGATTCCTCAAGATTCTGTTGCAGGAATATTTTTTTGGAATATTCTAGGGAATATTCCCCTAGAATATTCTATGGAATATTCCCCTAGAATATTCTCTCCTCGGTAACCTTTCACGCAGGGTTCCGACGTCGGGTTCCGCGGACTAGTTCTGCCCTCCTCCTCTCTCCTCTCGACCTCCCTGTCCCTTCTTCGGTTGAATGGAAAATGAGGTTTATATATAAATTTGTCAGCGGATTAAACAAGGCCTATGAGGGACGCGTTGGTTGGCCCATGCTTGGAATTTCGTTGGGCGAGCGTAGGTCCCAAGGTCGACCCCCCACCCCCCCGCCGCTTCACATGGCGTATGGTTGCATATTTGTTAAGCTTTGTTGCAAGATTAAATTTTGGAGTGACTTTTGGTATTGGGGGCGCTGCTTCAGGTAGGCTAGCCACATGGCCGGCGTGGGTTCGAATCCCACCGAAGTCCCATTAATTCGGTGGTCAATAATTGATAGAGTCATTTTCGTTTTGTTTGGACTTGTTTTGTTTTGTTATTAATTGGGTTGTTAGTCGGCACAGGTTCAAACCTTGTTGGGCCATTATAAAATATATATAATATACATTGGGTTCTCTTTGGGTACATTTTTATTTTTAATAAAAAATTAATCGTTGTCGGATTTTGATGGGGCTCACTAGAAAAATTAAGGAAGCGAAAATTTCGCTCGTTCCGTCACCGCATAGTGTCATTTTGTTGCATGGTTAGTGGCGCAAAATTTAGCGACTTCCGCCAAATTTTGTGAGACCTATAATTTTAGCATACTTCCAAATTTAGTTGGTGCTCCAACCAAATTTAGCCAAGGGCCTAGTTTGACCAAAATTTTGACTAGCCATAACTTCCACATACAATGTCAAATTGAGGTGTTGTTTGCGTCGTTGGAAAGCTTGCGACGAACTCGTACTTATGAACCTAGTTTCATGACAATCCAATAACTTTTATTTTTTATTCTTTCATGCGCCCTCTTTGATTTCTGAGTATTTCTAGAGACACCTAGATCATTCCTCCCCAATTAGGAGCTTTTGGTCCTCCAAAATCATGAACACATTCTACAGTCTATTGTACGCCCTTGTCTACACAATAAGTGCCCTATCAAGCCACACTTTCTTCTACAACATCTGCATTCCATGCAAACATGTGGTACATTCTTTTCAAATTACATACAAGACAAAACATGACTAAAACAACCTCATACTTGCCAATAGTTTAATAAACACACTCCTTGGTCAAGGTAAAATCATAAAAGAATCCAATACCCCAACTATCAACAAAAATTTGGCCAAAAACATCATCATTTCTTTAATGAGCGATAGAAAATGCATCATCACTTTTACAATCATATCACAACACATGATTCATAAAAATGTGGCCATGACAAGCTAATATATATAGTAAAACCATCTCTCGATCGACAAGGTGAATGGATCATCTCCCTATAGCATATTCGTTTGTTGAACATCTTTTCCAGTTGGTTTATTTATAGGTGATTTTTGGTCATGAAGTATCTAACATGTGGCTCTCTGGTTTCCACCCTCATTGCAATAACTACATTAATTATTTATCCTCCAAAATTTCTGGATCGTCTTGGAACGCTTATTCCTGGTGTGCTTCATGTTAGTGTCTATCAGTCACCAGTGATCAAACGTACTCTTTCAAAATTAGCTGATAGGGTCCTAGGTCAAATTTTATAGTTTCAAATAAGTTTTCAAATAAAATTTGATCATTGGTAGTTTTCAAGGTCAGCGCCGCTCCCTCCATTCACTCATGGTCATCATCTCTCATCTCGGTCAAGTCTTCATTTAAGTGTCTATGGTCATGGTCTAGGATTACATTTGAGGTGTCATCATTTGTTCATGTCATCAAAATCTACATGGGAGACATGTCATCACCATTGTCACCACAATGGGAGTTAGAAAATTAAAAAATAAAGCCAAAGGAGAAACGAGAAGGGTCAACTCAGCATTTCACAAGTTTCAAATGCTTCCAAGTCAGTAAGTGATCATCCCTCACCTTTCATTCAACTCAATTTCTTCAGCAAAGCGTGGATTCCCTCTTCTAGGGTTTTCAACTACATTTTTGGATTTATTTTATGTTTGACTTGTTTCAGTAGAAAACCCCTAATTCCATCACCTAAAAACCTTCAAACATAACTCATACACCTTACCTAATCACTCCATATCATTGAATACCTCTCATTGCCACCATTTTCACTCAAACACTAGTTCTCACTACGCTTTTGCAGAGAAACTAGATGAAATTTGTGTTTTAACTCTTTTGGCACATTTCCCATGCCCAGTTCCAAAATTTTCACTTGCATTCTATACCCAAATCAACATCCCATCTCCCCAAATTTTTAGGGATTTTTCCCTAACTCCATTCCATCTCATTTCTGTCCCTAAACCCACAATATCATTATCCCCTGTTTTCCTAATTTTCCCCTTCCCTTTCCTTCATATCAAGCTAGGGAATAATGGAAGGTGAGAAGAGAAAGTCCCATAAGGGAGGTCATCATTCCAGTTTTGAGCCAACTCAGACCCATGGCATCATTTTTAGAGCTTCGTGATCATTTCCTAGGGTTTACATTGCATACAAGGACAGTAGGCTACTTCAAAATTACTATCTGAAGTAATGAAGATGAATTTAACAAAAGTGAAAGATTTTTTTTCAATAATAGACCACAGAACAAAAACCTCCTTAATTTTATGCATAGGTGTTATTATTTGATATAAATTCCCAAAATACAGCTGCTCCAATTCATTTTCTGCACTTTTGGATAGGTTTTCTTAAATTCAAATTTTCAGGGGTTTGGAGCAAGTTTTTGCTGTGATTTATGACTCCATTGTGTAGAATACATCCTAATATTTCCAACCATACCACTTTCAGCCCAAAAATCCTCTGGGAAGGCCTAAAAACACCCTCTCAAATACCACGCTACGCTTTTGTTGAGAGCACGCTACGCTTCTGCAATGTTTAGTGACCAATTTAAAACTTGGATTTTGAACAAATGGGAAAGTTGTTTTTCAAACTGGAGAAGGTTTTTGTTCATAACATACCAAAGAAAAAAAATCTCACTCATTTTTTCAAAAAATGTTATTGTTAGATAGATATTGATCCATATTTAAGCTCTATTTTTGCAACAACAAAAAATTGGAAAATTCTGGATTTTGGGCAATCTTAACAATTTTGGTTGTACAGAAGCATTGCGCAGCGACGCGGTGCTTTTCCTCAGAGACTCAAAATGAGGATTTTTATATATGTTTGGATTGATCTTGCCATTTAATTTCCATATATGGTCTCAGGTTTTCATGACACCCCCTAGTTTTGGAGAAAACCCCAAAAAACACCCTCCTTTTCATGCTTCTGCCATTATTTTTTTCTATGTGCGTCGCTTCTGGAGTAAGCTTGGGAAAATCGATTTTTGAAGGACTTCCAAGAGGAATTTTCTCAATTTCAAGGTTGGGATGGATAGAAGACACCCAGGGCTACCTATCCCAATCTTCATATCAGCTGGATGATGTCTTAAAGTCAACTAAAATCACTCTCAAAGTGGAGTGATGCTTCTGTAAGTGGCACGACGCCTCTGTCTTGGATTATTTCTGGACAGGTGTCAATGAAAATCGGTCTGAATCTCGAGGTAATAAATTTACTATGAGGTTTTTTGTGGATAAGTAAGTCTCTTTATGCCCCTCATTGTTGAGGAATCATGTAATTACTCAAGGAGACAAAGAATCCTAGTTATTAGATAAAATTGGGGGGGGGGGGATTTCTAACTTCACTAGCAACTAGGAAATGACTCATAGGGTGCATTTATGAATTTTTTTCGATTATATTTAGACCCAATGAGGTGACATATTCTCTATTTTATATATGTACTTCAAACTCAAGCCTTTTTAGAGGTGGGGTAGTTGATATTGCAGTTGTGGAGCTTATGTGCAATCGTTTTCAATAAAATCAAAGACATGTTGCAACTATAATTTTGGGACTCCAATGGTATGCTTATTAGCATTTTTTTTCTCAGTAACACCATCAAGTTGAATTTTTATTTTTCCATGAAATCACATGTATGCTTCTATATGATAAATCTTATGATTCTAAGAACAAAATTCTTGCTTTTTGTGCTCTGTTTTATAAGATTTTCGTAAATTTGTTTTACCTCTTCTGATGAATGAAATCATGTAATATGCTCATTATCACTCTCTCTCTTTTCAAACCCTATACCACAATGAAAATTTAAGTATGTTTCTAAGTCTACCTACCTGGCCTCATCTTCATCTCTGTGGTTTTTCATTTGGAATCAAACCTAAAACCTATACCTAGTTCATTGACTGACATTATTATCTAGCAAAATTCAAAACAAAACCCTAATTCACTGAGCTTATATCTAGCCTAAGATCATTACATCTCCAATCACCTCATTGACTGTAAAAGTGACATTGAGAGATCCCTCTTTTTTTTGGTAGGGCTAGCTACCAAATCTAAATATTGGTTTGAGGTTACCTCCTTCAGTCTCCATTCTCAGCCTTGGGAAGTAGAGGGAGTGATAACATTCTTGGCGCTATTTCCCGGGAGCGAATGTTAAATATATCCTGGGAAAGAATGAAAAATATTAGATCTAATTACTTATGGTGAATGGTGGTTAGGCACAATAAGGTTGTGCATATTTCACATGGTGACTCCAGTGTCAACGAATCCAAAGGTTCATATTTTTCATGGTGACTCCATTGTTTTCAAGATGGATTCAACTGGGAGAACGAATGCTAGGTATGCTCCTATGGATCGATCTCATATCCCTAGCTTTCCAAATCCTATGCCTCGTGTTGATTGGTTATCTTATATTCCCATTTTCAAAGACGAAAAGAAATATGATGTTGCCTTGCACTTGCACTTGATCAAGTTTCATATGCATGTATGTAGACTTAAAGTTAAGTTTAATGAGGATTTCTTAATGAAGATACTTATGGCTCATTTGGAAGACAAAGCAAGAACATGATATGAATGGTTGAGACCAGCTAGTATATGTTCTTTGAAGGATTTTCATTTAGTTTTATTTTAAAATTATAAAGATTATTATCCATCTTTGTTGCTGGTACAGAATTTTTGTGATCATTTGAGGGTTTCATTCAATATCTTGAAAGTATTGATGAGGATCTAGAATTTATGGATGATGAGGATATGTTAGAGGCACTTTATGAATTCTCTTCTCAGGTTAGTTTTCATGATGATCAAGAGGATTTACAAAATGTATAAAACTTACAATCATCAACAGTTTCTCATTTAGTTGAATATGAAATCGATCTAGAAATTGATGTAGATATCTATGTCCTTTCTCCATAGATAAGTGAAAATTTGCAGCCAGTTTCTCAGTATTTGTGTGATCAAGGTGCAAGTAGTGAACTAATTCATGTAGATAGTATTCCACAGTTGCAAGAGGTTCAGGTGTAAGATATTTTTTTCCATCAAAAAAAGCTAGATGATAGTCTTCAAAAATAATTATCTAATGAGACAACAACATAATTGTTTGATCCACAAAATAACATTCCCGATATATATGATATGGCTATTATACTCGAAGGATGTCATGAGGATGTGCTTACAAATAATGAAAAACAAATTTTGATACACAAGTTGTTGTCCCAAAATGTCTCGCTGCAGATTTGAATGATCAAAAATCTTTGTTTGTGCATAATGGTATGATTACTCCTATTGAAACCTTTCATGAACATTCAGAGTCTTGTTTTGGAAATGATATGAAGGAAGATTTAGTTAACCAAGTTGCACTCATTCATTTTGATAATGATCATGAATTTTTGGGTGAAAATTTTAAAGGACTTTTGCATGATTTTGAAGATGCTAGGCCTCAAATTGACCATCATAAGTTGCAGGAAACTAGTGAAAAAGAAGAGGTTTTTTTAGAGCCTCTTGCAGATGATGATCTTACTCTAGGTTCAGAAAATGAAGAGTCTACTGAAGAAGAGGAGTTTGTCCTGGATCCTATGGATGTGCACAGTTTTGCTTTTGATAATATGGCTACCTCAAATGCATATTTTCAAGAACAAGCTTCCTTTTGTCCTGATATTATTGAAGACCCTATGGTAAGTTTGTTGCAGCCATTTGGGAAGACTAATCTTATTGAATTTATGAATCATGAGCACATTTTTAGTGGACACTTTGAGTTGCCTATATTTTGTTTTTACTACCTACTCAAGGAAAGTGTGAGCAGGATTCAAGTAAGTATCCATTTGTTGTGTTGGTTACACTCGAGGGATCATATCGCATGATTGTATATATATATTTGGTAGGTGGGTGGTTATCATTAGGATTTGAAGCCCGAGGCAAAGGCCATAAGATATCGATGGTCTTCTGCCATAAGTAATTTCATTCAGTAGTCAATTTTTTTAGTCAAAGACAATTTTTGTTTCATTCAGTCATTTGAGTTTCTAGTGTTTTATTTTTGACTCCATTGCCCAATGGATGAGTCTACCCAGTCTACAGTGTTCTTGACACCTCCTAAAGGAGCTTCCATCCCTAGTTGGTTCCAATGTTAGTGTCTTTCAGTCACCAGTGATCAAACGTACTCTTTCAATATTATTTGATAGGGTCCTAGGTCAAATTTTATAGTTTCAAATAAGTTTTGAAATAAAATTTGATCATTGGTTATTGTCTAGGTCAGTGTTGCTCCCTCCATTCACTCATGGTCACCATCACTCATGAATCATTTAATATACCCTTAGTGAATCAGTTAATATACCATCATCTAGGTCATGGTATAGGATTACATTTGAGGTGTCATCATTTGTTCATGTCATCAAATTCTAAATCGAAGTCATGTCATCACCATTGTCACCATCATGGGAGTTAGAAAATCATAAAATAAATCCAAAGTAGAAATGAGAAGGGTCAAATCAGAATTTCACAAGTTTCAAATGCTTCCAATTCAGTAAGTGATCATCCCTCACCTTTCATTCAACTCAATTTCTTCAAAAAAAGGGTGGCTTCCCTCTTCTAGGGTTTTGAACTACATTTTTGGATTTCTTTTATGTGTGACTTGTTTCAGCAGAAAACCCCCAGTTTCATCACCTAAAAACCTTCAAACATAACTCATAAACCTTACCTAATCACTCCATACCATGCATACCTCTCATTGCTACCATTTTCAGTCAAACCCTAGTTCTCACTACACTTTTGTAGAGAAACTAGGTAAACTTTGTGTTTTAACCCTTTTGCCACCTTTCCCATGCTTATTTCCAAAAATTTCACTTGCATTTTGTAGTTAACTCACCATCCTATCTCCCCAAATTTTTAGGGATTTTTCTCTAACTCCATTCCATCTCATTTCTGTCCCTAAACCCACTACATCATTATCCCTTGTTTTCCTAATTTTCACCTTCCCTTTCCTTCATATCAAGCTAGGATTTCGTTTGGCTGAAAAACATAATGGAATGTGAGAAGATAAAGTCCCATAAGGGAGTTCATAATTCCAGGTTTTAGCCAACTCATACCCATGGCATCATTTTTATGGCTTCATGATCATTTGCTAGGGTTTACATTGCACACAAGGAAAACCCTACTTCAAATTTAATTTATGAAGTAAGGAAGATGAATTTGACAAAAATAAAAGAGGTTTTGTCAATAATAGACCAAAGAATAAAAACCTCCTTCATTTTATGCACAGGTGTTATTATTTGAGATAAATTCCCAAAATATAGTTGCCCCAGGTCATTTTCTGCACTTTTGGAGAGGTTGTCTTCAAGTTAATTTTTCAAGGGTTTGGAGCAAGTTTTTGCAGTGCTTTATGACTCCATTGTGTAGAATAAATCCTAATATTTCCAACCATACCACTTGCAGCCCAAAAATCCTCTGGGAATGCCTTCAAACACCCTCTCAAAGACCACTCTATGCTTTTGTTGAGAGCACGCTACACTTCTGCAATTTTTAGTGGCCAACATCAAACCTGGAATATGAACAAATGGGAAATTATTTTTTCAAATGGGAGGATTTTTTTGTTCATAACATCCCAAGGAACAAAAACCTCTCTCATTTTTGTTAAAACGTTATGGTTAGAGTGATATTTATCCATATTTAATACATATGTTTGCAGAAAATGTTTTGGAAAATTTTGTATTTTTGGCAATTTTGACAATTTCGGTTGTGTAGAAGAGTCGCACAGCGGTGTGATTCTTTTCCTCAGGGACTCCAAATGAGGATTTTTATATATGGTTGGATTTATCTTTCCATTTAATTTCCATATATGGTCTCAGGTTTTCATGACAACCCCCAGTTTTGGAGAAAAACCTAAAAAACACACTCTTTTTCATGCTTTTGCTATTGTTTTTACCTGTGCGCGACACTTCTGGAGTAAGCTTGGAAAAATGGACTTTTAAAGGCCTTATAGGAGGTATTTTCTCATTTTAAAAGTTTGTATGGATAGAGGACACCCAAGGCTACCTATCCCAATCTTCATATCAATAAGAGGATGTCTTAAAGTCAGCTAAAATCACCCTCAAAGTGGTGTGACGCTTCTTTAAGTGGCATGATGATTTTGTCTTGGATTCTTCTGGACATGTGTCAATGAAAATTGGTCCAAATATCAAGGTCACAATTGTCCTATGATGTTTTTTGTGGATAAGTAAGTCTCTTTATGCCCCTAATTGTTGAGGAATCATGTAATTACTCAAGGAGAAAATACTCCTAGTTATTAGCTAAATTTGGGGGGATTGTTTCTAACTTCCCTAGAAACTAGGAAATGACTCATAGGGTGCATTTATGAAGTATTTTGGATCATATTTAGACCCATTGAGGTGTAATATTCTATATTCTCTATATGTACTCCAAAATCAAGCCTTTTTGGAGGTGGGATAGTTGATATTGTAGTTGTGGAGCTTATGTACAATCTTTTTCAGTGAAATCAAAGACATGTTGCAGCTATAATTTTGGGACTCCAGTGGTATGCTTATTAGCATTGTTTTTTCTCAGTAACACCATCATGTTGAATATTTATTTTTTCTTGAAATCACATGTATGCTTCTATATGATAAATCATATGAGTCTATGAACATAATTCTTTCTTTTTGTGCTATGTTTTATAAGATTTCATAAATTTGTTTCACCTCTTCTGATGAATGAACTCATGTAATATGATCATTCTGACTCTCTCTCTCTATTTTCTATCTCTCTCTCTATTTTCTAGCCCTATACCACAATGAAAATTTAAGTATGTTTCTAAGTATACCTACATGGCCTCATCTTCATCTCTGCAACTGCTCATTTGGAATCAAACCTAAAACCTAGACCTAGTTCCTTGACTTACATTCCTATCCAACAAAATTCAAAACAAAACCCTAATTCACTAAGCTTATATCTAGCCTAATATTATTACATCTCCAGTCACCTCGTTGACTGTAAAAGTGACATTGAGAGAGCCCTCTCTGGTTTGGTAGGGCTAGCTACCAAATCTAAATATTGGTTTGAGGTTACCTCCTTCAGTCTCCATTCTCAGCCTTGGGAAACAGAGGGAGTTATAACACTCCTGATAAGTGCTCATGGAATCCTCACTATCACTAGAAGGTGATGAAGTGATTTCATCACCTATCGTTGGTTTCTCACTGGTTGTCTTGGAGCATTCCGCAACCTCTTTTCTAACATATGCTAGTCCTGCATAACGAGTAAATTTCTCCACTTTGATAGGATTCACAATTCCTTGAACCTTAATGTTGAGGCCCTTTCCTTGATACCCCATTTTCTTCAACAATTTTGACACAATTCTTGTATTATGTGTCTCAAAAGCAACAAAATCATCATCATAAAAGAACATGAAATTGAAGAATTACTTTTTACCTCAGGCTTGTTGTGCAGCAAATTTTCCAAGGACTCCTCCTTGGAATGTAATTGATGCTGCAACTTTTACTTCTCCTTCTCTAGTTCTTGTAGGAGTATTCATAGTTCAGTATTCTCTGCCTGGATTCTTTGGTTAATCTCTTTGAGCTCTTGAAGCCACGCAGCATTTGGTTCCCTCCTCATTTTTGGTACAACATCTTCTCTACTGAAATCTTTGCCTCATTGCCTAAATTGGATCCCAGTTTGATAGGTCCATCTTCTGCAATCCCAAGGGTTGCAATCTTCATCTCATCACATCAGTCTGATCCTAGGTCAATTGGTCCAACACTTTCAAATCCTGAAGCTATAATCTTCTCATCATCTTCTGATTCAAATTCTCCATCTTGTTGCATGGTTGCAACTGTATTCTGCTTCTCTTTTCAGTCGTTCCTCTTCATCCTCAATTCAGTATGTAGTTTCCAACAATTTTCTTCGTCATGCCCTTCTTTCTCACAATTAGTACAAGAGGTATTTTATTCCTTTCTCTTTGTTGTTGTTTTCCTCTTTGGGAGGAATTCTTTCTCATGCTTCCCCCTGATTTCAAGATGTACATCCTTCACACTAGCTTCATCAAGAGTTTTAGGTTCAAAAAATAACAATGAATGATGCAAATAACTATGCAAAGAGACAATATATTTTATCAACGTCCGAGGAGTGTCTAGTGGAAAATTCAATGCTAATACTTTTTTTCTAAACTCCTTCGTAAAAATTTGAACAGTTTGACCTTTAATTTGTTTAAAATGTCTCCATTCCATCATGGCCTTTTTCCTGTAACCCAATGGGTAAAATTTCCCTATTAAAGCATAAATGAATTGAGTCCAAGATGAAAGAAGTTTATAACTACTCTTACCAAATTTCTGCAACTTTCCTTCCCACCAGACGAGAGCAGTGCCACTCAGTCGAAGGGATGCTAGTTGGATCTTGGCTTCATCCTCTTTGATTCGTTGTATGCGGAAATATACCTCAACTTGTCTGATCTATTTGTCTATCTTTTCTGCATTTGATTGTCCACTAAACACGGGAAAATCAAAATTGACATCCAGCTTGAAAAGGGGATTTTTATGCATTCTTCTACCTCTATAATGACGAGAAGAGGAAGAAAAATAAAATTTGCTGGAAGATGGAAAGGGAGGTTTAGGAAGCTCTGTTAATACTCCTTCATGATTCACCAAGGCATGATCATTTGGTTCTTTCTTCTCAGGATTCATTATCTTCTCATATTCTGCAAACAATTTTTCCACTTTATCTTCCATGGCATAGAAAGCCTTAGGTAGTTTCGCTCTTCCTCCAATAGAGCTTCTTCATCTGCCATTTTCCTTCTTCATGTTGCATGCCCCGCTTCACATCAATAGAGGACCCACTCTGATACCAAACTTGATCTGGATATTTTTTCTTCATTGATGCATTTAATATCACATGTAAAATAGCATGTAACCATAAAATGCATACACATAACATAAGAAGAAATAAAAGGAAACCATGAGAAACAAAGGCACAACAAGTTGATAATGGAGTTCACCCAGTGTGGGCTACTTCTCCGGGCTCTTCTCAAAGTGGGAAGGTATCTTTCATTAATCTTCAGCAAAAATAAAATTGCATGCATGTGCAAAAGGCACCTTATACCTCCGTTTTTTAGGATAGCCTGAAAATGCACACCTCTGCTGAATAAATGGGCTGCATTGTTGACTTCCTGACACGAAATCGTGTGAAAGGACTATAAACTCGACCCCTTTTTTCCACCGTCAAAATCTGGACCCTTGGGTATCTCAAAGACTCCCCCAAATATTCCTTCCCACTAGTTGACTGAAATTTTTTTGCTCATATGAGGAATCATATTACACCATCATGTTTCCTGCAAAAAATTGAGAAGAATGAGTATAAATTCAGCATAATTCTGTCACTATGGAGATTTGGCCCCAATGGAATATTTTAGATTCCTCATGATTACAAAAATATTCCTCTCTGCAATTCAACTAAATATTTTCTACTCAGATGCAGAAACTGATTACACCATTGTGTTCCCTACAAAATTCCGATTAATTTGAGTATAAACTCGGCATGAATCTGGCATTGTGAAATTTTGGCTCCAATGGAATCTAAAGATTACTCAAGGTTCTGCTGCAGGAATATTTTAAGGAATATTCCCCTAGAATATTATTGCCTCAATAACCGTGCATGCAGGGTTCTGGATCCATGTTCCACGGACTGGTTTTGCCCTCCTCTCTCCTCTCAACCTTCATGTCCTTTTTTCGGTCGAATGTAAAATGAGGTTTATATATAAATTTTTCAACGGATTAAACAAGCCTTACAAGGGGTGTGTTGGTTGGCCCATTTTTGGCAGTTCATTGAGTAGGTGAACGTCCCAAGGTAGAACCCCCATCGCTTCACATGGCGTATGGTTGCATATTTGTTAAGTTTTGTTGCAGTATTAAATTTTGGAGGGTCGTTTGGTTTTGAAGTTGTCGCTTGGGGTGTACTGGCCACATGGTCGGCACGGGTTCAAATCTTGGTAGCCTACCATTAATTAAGAGGTCAATAATTTATAGGGTCTTTAGCGTTTTGTTTGGACCAGTTTATTTTGGTTTTGAATTTGGTCCCTAGTCGGCGAGCCAGCCTCTTGACCAATGCATGTTCAAACCCTGCCGACCCATTATATCATATATATAATATACATTGGGGTCATTTTGGTTGGTGGGTCTGTCTGGTCCACCAACCAAACATTTTTTTTTAACTTTATTTTTAAATAAAAAAGTAACCATTGTTGTATTTTGCTAGGGTCACCGACAAACTTAACGAGGCAACAATTTTGCTCGTTCCATCGCCGAAATCCGTCACCGCACAGTGTCATTTTTTCGCCTAGTTAGTGGCACCAAATTTAATGACTTTCTCCAAATTTAGTCGGACCTCTAATTTTATAAGACTTCCAAATTTAGTTGGTGCTCCGGCCAAATCCAAGAGCCTAATTTGACCAAAACTTTGGCTGGCCATAACTTCCACATACGATGTCGAATTGAGATGTTTTTTGCATCTTTGGAAATATTGTGACCAGCTTTTTTATCTAACCATGGTTTAATGAAAATCCAAGAACTTGATTTTTGATGCTTTCATGTGACCTCTTTGATTTTTAAGTGTTTCTGGGGCCACCCAGATCATGTATAGTCCTTCTTGGTGCAGTTGGCTACAGGTACTAAGCAAAGAATTCATCATTGGGTAAGAGCTTGTGCATTTGAGTTAAACTATGTTCCTATATCAATGCATCTTAATGTGCTTCCATTGGGTTCATACAATATGCTTCTAGGTATGGATTGGTTGTACCTTCACAAGACTAAGGTGGATTGTTATGAAAAGGATATTGAATGATTGGATGATGATGGAGAGAAGAGAATATTGCAGGGTAAGAAGAAGCCTACATCAGTGAGAATGGTTACACCTATGCAAGAAAATCACAGTTGTAAGAAATGGTGTGTTGAGGCCTTTGTTTTGAACAGAACAGTTTTGGATTTGCGGCGAGCTAGAAGACAGGTGGAGGAGCGTAATCAAGGTAGACAGGGAGTTGTCATAGTTGCAGAAGACCTGGAGGCAGGTGGCAGGGCATAAACAGATAATGGCACAAATGGCAGAGATGGGAGACAAGAAACAAACAGTAGAACTCATAGTGATAAAGAAGAAACAGAAGGCAGCAGAGCATAGGGAAATAGATGAGCACAGAAGGGGAAAAGACTAACAATATCAGTAAGCAAGAAAAAATAGGCAGGAAAGAAGCGACTATGTAGTTAGTTAGTCAGTCAGAGAGAAAGGTTGATAGAAGAGTAGAGCCTGTGGAGAGCTTTGCGGAGCATTTTGTATTGAATTGAACTGTAATACACTCTGTGGAGTATTTTTATGATGTGTTGAACCAATTTAATGGAATCATACTGTTTTTATGTTGTATATTATGAATTGGTCTATGCTTAATTGTTGATGGTGAATGTATGCCTGTTTTAAATTTTCAATTCAGCACTCTAAATTTGTAGTGATGAATGGTAGCTTACTTCTTAGATTTGAGATACATATATGTCTTTTATATGTTCATAAATATGATCTGTGTTAGTAATATTTCCTCGATGTCAATGATCTATCCTCTAATCTCAGTAAGGTCATGGCATGCCTCAGGTGAGACTCCCTGCTCCCTCAAGCAGGGTGAAAATGCCAGCATTGTCCTAGACTGCAGCGGAAACCTTGTTGGCCTCAAGCCTGAACCTGGGTCTTTCCCAAAGACCTCCTTTTTCTCCAAAAAATGGTTCCGTTGTCGAGACCTGAAAATTTATTTAGAGGATAGATTATGGTATCAAGGATCTATGAGGAGGAACTACGTATTTGGTGGTACAAGTACATAGATCAGTTCATATTGCAACAAGCGGAGCTTTGGCAATAGAGAGAAAATACTGTCAAGGATCAAGTCCTCATTTCTGACTCTGCGAGTGACTTGTGTGAAATTTTTTGGGGAAAATTTCCTGAAGAGCTTTACAATTGATTGTGGAGACTCAAGATCAAGTCACTCCCTGAAGGATTTTGTAGAGTTTGTCGCAATTGAACACACACAGATCTAGCAGCATTACATCGGTTAGATACAGATCTAACCCGAGCAGTGGATTTTTTGGTACAAACTACCTTGGAGGGGTACATTGTAGATTTTGCAGCCGAGTGATACCAGTATTTTACAAAAGCAGAAGACATATTGAGATCTAGGTTGTGGGGAGAATTGTTGAAAGAAATCCTATTGTGGATTAAAGCTCTGATGGTGGATGAAGGCTTGATGTCATTCCAAAATCTTGAGATGGAGACCTAAACCTCCAATATTGGGGGAAGGATTTGAGGGAAAGATGTTACGAGTAAGGAAAAAGGGGGAATATGGATATGGATGTCAGAACCTCCAATAGGTTGACAGAGCGGAGAGCACATCGAAGGGCACAGATTGTTGAGAAGTGGTGGGAAAGGGAAATACGAGAATTTGAGAAGCAAGAGAAGAATCGACATAATATGGAGAAATTCAGAGCCCTTGATGCATTGGAAAAATGATTAGACAGGTTGTCATATAGAGTAAATGAGACTCCAAGGGGGCGAGGAGGAGGAATGAGAGGTAGAAGAACTGGAGGAAGAGGACCAGTAAGGTGTTATAACTATGATCAGGAAGGTCATGTAGTGAGAGAATGTTCACTACCCAGGATACCATGGTGCTATCAATGCATAGTCAATGCATATGCTACTGAATACAACCCAGAGCTGATTAAGAGGTGGGAAGAGAGAGCAAGAAAAAGGGGAGCTAACCTGGTTAATGTGGAACCAAGGATAGTAGAGACTCAGCCTCTGCAAAGTGTAGCTATATTCAAGTGAGGAGGGAAGAATACGGGAGAGGATGCACGAGACATGGACCTGATAAAGCTAATCAAACTGGCATCCCCAAAGAAATCTTTCAGCCCAAACCAACAGAAGCAATACTTTAAAGAAGCACTAGAAACATTTTCACAAATAGAAAGACAGCAGAGTATGGAACTTCCACAACAATCTAGTGAGGGAGGAAAGATAATCCATACAAGCACACCTATAGAAGAGTGGTTCTGACTGTTCCTGAAAATTGTAAACAATGGACAGATGTTGGAACAATTAAAGAAAAATCTAGAAATGGTCGTGCAAGGAGGAGTGGGACCTGGAGACTCAGGTAACTCAACTGAAAAATATATAAGAAGAGTAAAAATAAATAAGAGAATGATTGGAAAGGAGTTTCGCGTAAACACTCAAGTTACGGGATTCCAAATCAGAGACACAATGCTAGATCTCGGATCAGATGTCAGCATCCTACCACGAAAGAAATGGGAAGCACTAGGAAAACCAAAGTTGTCATACTCACTAATACAGCTCAGAATGGAAAATCAATACTGCATTGTACCAATAGGAAGGCTGGAAGAAGTTGAGGTTGATGTTGCGAGAGTAGAGACCTATACGGACTTTGAAGTTATAGATATCATGGGTGACAAGGACCCCTATCCTGCCTTGTTGGGGATAGATTGGGCCTTTGAAAATTATGCAGTCTGTTATCAAAAAATATGACCCTGATAGGCTGCTGATCAAATATACTTTGAGTAACTCTTTCAAACCAAAATTTTGGTTGAGGCTTAAGATTTTTTATTAAGGATTAGATGGCTAACTCTAGGAATAAAATGGATAAAAATGTATAACTGGTTGAATTACTGATTAACAAACATCTATTGGGCTATGGAGTCAAGATATATTTCAACAAAACATCAACATCATCTCAACATGGAAGTCAGGGCACTTAGAGTTTTAGGTTTATAAATAAAACAGTGACACAGTGAATGAAACACAGTCTACAAACATGTGAAGGAAGTTACAGCATTTTCCAATGAATTCTAAGTAACACATGTTCATACCACTATAAATAGGTAGATAAGGAAAGCCATAGAGAGATCAAACACCAAAAACTCTTTGTGAATCCTAAGTAGTAAAGCCAATCTGTATTAAGCTGAAATTACACAGTCTGCTACAATAACATAGTTTGCTTGCTAATGAAAAATGCCAACCTTGAGGAATTCAACCTCATGTCTCTTATAGATTCATCATTACAATCTTGGATTCTCCTATCCATCTTGAGGAGAATTTGAATTTCTAAGTTTGACACCTATCTATTCTAAAACAGACTCTTAATTACAATTGACAGTTAACTGCCTCTTTTAGGAGTCCTAATACAAATAGGATTTAAACTCCTTATTATGTCTAAAAAAACCTTATCTAAGACTTAAATATTCTCTTTGACAGCTGCTTCACCATATCTTTGACCTTGATGATGCCTTTAACCTTGTTATGAGATCCTGCTGACTCGTGTCTTATCTATCCTGAAAACCAGGGAACATGTTTTCTGCAATTAAACCTTTATCTTCATTGATGATCTTCGAACATTTTTGCTGGTAATATTTACTATTCCAGATAGGTGACATGTGTTATCATTGCCTTGTAACCTTACCCTTCCACCTGTTCAAAAAGAAACTTCGAAAAAGGTATAAAAGAGATGAGATATATCTGCGCTACGAAAATAGCAACTATTTTCGTAGCGTAGAATTTGTATTTCTTTAAAAAATTCCTTTAACAATTCATTCATCTACTTTGATACTTAAATCATCATATATGATCATTACTCCATCATCAGCAGCATCAAAACTAAGAAATCGAATATTTTTACCCCCAAAAGACCTATGAAAATTGCCCAAAATTCACCTACAGCAGTTTCGTACCGCGCTACGAAACTGTTGTGTATGCCTCTTTTACACATTTTTTTCCAAAATTTGTAGTCTTAAGGATATTTTAACTTCTAAAATGATTTCCATAGATCTTACCAGGCAAAAAAAGTTGACTTTGAAATTTTTTTCCTCAAAAAGTAATCGCCTTCTCAATGAAAAAACTGATTTAAGGATTTATTACTTGTTGCCCTGTTTTATCTCTGTTGCAACTTACCTTCAGATTTTGTCAATTGAATCTCCAAGTCTTAAATATGCCTCTTCAACCTCCTGTTAGTAGCCCTTAATTTAACATTTATCATTCTCACAAATCTGGCCTCTTTGATTGCAGGAACAATCCATGTAAAATATTGAGCTTCACTGCTGAGTTTTTCAGGCTTTGAAACTCTTTCAACCTCCCACAGAGCCTTTATTCTGTTGAAATTTGTCTTCTCAGCAGCATGTCTTCTTGCTTTCCTATTGAGCTTAGCAATTTAAAAATTAGCTAATCTCAACTTCTCTTCAATTTCTTCTGTTAGGGTCCCGTGATTTGGCCGATTGGCTAGCCAAATGACGATGTAACATCAAACCAAGCTTTGGAGCCCAAGGACCTAGCCTTCCTGGACTTAGAGAGGGCTCTCTCTATAAGTGTAAAAGATGTCGGTGTGTTTACTTGCGATTTCCTGATATTAGGCTAGTTATGAAGTGTGTTTTTGGTTTTTTTTTAGTTTTTAAGTTTTTAAGTTTGTGAGGGATAAAACTGATCAAATACATAAACTGGATAACAAGATGTAGATAAATTGGGCTATGGGGTCAAACAGGTCAAGGAAGCTATGAGGTGATGATGTAAAGCTGTTGTAGGGCCGATTTGATTCACGGTAGAAGGGATCTTTGGGCAAAATGGATTAAGTGGACAATAAGTTGGTGAAAGACAAGGGATTTCAAGTGTAACTAGTTAATAGTAGACAATAAACATGTAATAGCAAGCCATTAATCATGCTAAGTATAACTATAAGCTAATTAATACATAGAAATCAAACATTCCAGCCATACATAGAGGTATAAGACCCTCTAACTTCGGGAAATGGTTATCAGACTTTGGGGAAAACACATAAGACAAAATAAAAACTCATAAACTACGCCGGAACTCCTAAACATAGTCTCTAAGTCATTGGGCACTTGGACAAATAAGTTTTCATAGTTTTAGGCAAAGGGCTAGATCGGGACTAGGCCTCCTTGGTTCAACAAGATGATCAACAAATCAGTCAAAGAGAAAGTTTTATGGATAGAACTATGGGCAGCTGATAGGTAGGTAGGGAAAACCATACATCCTACTCAACATACATAGAACTTATGAATAAAACTTAGCAACAATACCTTAAGTTACTAAAGAGCAGCTAAGAATTCTTTAGCATAACTAAGGGAGAGGAAAACATCAAGCTATGAAGATTCAGGGATTTTGAGGTGCCTCCATGGGCATATCTCAAAATCAATCTCTACTGATCTATAGCAGCAAGAAATATGGATTATGAATGAAAACTAGAAGACAAAACACATTAAGAAGCACTATACCATTCTACCATGTCAAGGAATCCATCAACAATCCTTCATCATTCCTCAAAAGCATCCAAGAGGCAGTCCAAAAATCATAACTCAAGTGTATTCTTCAAAGCTCATATGACCAATGTATTAATTCCTCTCTCAAGTTCAGCCTCTGATTTACAATGAGAACCATGGAATAAATAGGCTTGAGGGAGGAAAACCTCATGGAGCAACTAGCTATCCCATTGGCCAAGTCAAAATATCTAAACTTGTCCTTGAGGCTTTGCAAAGCCCAAGGCAAAAAATATCCCATAAAATATCTAAAAAACTGCTAAAAACGGAAATTATATTGACTTTACATGATTTTCCCATGATAAAAATAGCTTAACGCACATTTGGGAAAAGCAGATTTTTTGAGTTCAAAAATTACAAAAATACTTCATATTTATGCCTGAAAAAGGTCCCCTGACTTGCTGGATGCAAATGGCAGCCTTCCCGATGTCGAAATGAGGCTCATGATGGCTCGTTGGAAATCTCTCTGTGTCTTCTTTCCGACGCAAGTGAAATCACCTCAATCTGATCTCTGAAAGTCCCTCAAAATTGTACCTGTGTGCAAAAACCCAGAAAATAGCAGACTGCTGATATGGCGGGCAGAATGTGCAAAATGAGGGTGTTTTTCGCCAATTTGAGGGGGCGAATGATCTTCAAATGCCCTGAAAATCGCTGGAGACCTGCTCATGGAATTATGGCATCCATCGGTATCATTCTCTTCCCTTGACGACTCATCAAACTGAAATGGTGAATTTATGAGTTTTTGGCCAAAAACCCAAAAATGCCAAAAAACAAAAAGTTGTCGAAACAGGCCCAAAATTGGCATGCATGACCCTCAAGGGTCCATAGAAACATGCTCCGAAGCTGAGGCCAAAATATCAAGGGCTGATATGATTTTTGCTTCCTTCCGTGCTAGGCGCTTCCCCTTTAATCTCTTCAGCTTCTCTTGTGCTGCCTTTAGTTTGCGCCGGGCAAACTGATTTAGCTTTTGGAAGTGGTGTGTCCTCTTCCTCTGCAGCTCAAGATCCCTATTTGCCTTCTCAAGCTTCATTTCCAAATGCTGGTTAGCTCTCTCAAGCCATGCTTCCTTGTTTTCCTCGATTTCCTGCTCAAAGAGGGCAGTGAGAGGAAAAGCTTTGAAATGAGCTTGTTCTTCTGCTCTCTATTTCTCCAAGGCTCTTCTAAGCCCGATGGTTCTAGGCCTCTTCCGCCTAGGCTGGTCTTCCTCCTCTTCATCATCAAACTCGCCAATAAGCTCTTCAATTCTTACTTGCGCCTTTTCTGCCTCTTTCTTATACTTGATCGCCCTTGCCTCATGAATGGCTGCATGATACTTCATTTGTTTGTTTTCAACCTCCAAGAATTGGTTGAAATTTCTCGCCCTTTGAAGATCTTCTTGTAACACCTCAATTTGCCCCTCTTTGTGAATGAGGAGGTTTTCAAGGATGCGGGCCTCGTTATCACTGTCATCGCTTGGGATAGGGATGACAGCCGATTTACCTCCATGCTTGGCACTTTCTTCAATTATGCTTTTGCCTTTGAAGGCCAATCTGGCGCTTTTTCTCCTTGGCAAGCTAGAAGTTGTCTTTTTGGGCAATTTCCTCTTTCTAGGAATAGTTTTGGTCACTGTCAAGGTGGCAGCTTCAGCTTGCTGTCCTTCCTCAACATCCTGTCCAGTTTGTGGCTCAAAAGGCGCTTCAATTGTTTGCCCAACTTGCTGCTCCTCAACTGCTGTCTGCTGTTGTTCATCAACCTCCAACTTCTGTTGTTCATTGCCTTCTAGCTGCTGTCCCTCTTCCTGTACCCGCTACTGTTCATCAACCTCTAGCTGCTGTCCCTCTTCCTGTACCCGCTGCTGTTCATCAACCTCTAGCTGCTGCTGTTCACTACCTTCTTTTTCTCCCTGTGGTTCACTGCCTTCTCCTTCTCCTTGTAGACTTGGCTGCCCAGTGGTCATTTTGAGTTTTTTAGGTGTAGGCCTACTAGACAAAGGCACTGGGAAATGGACAGGCTGAGTAGGAGACACATGAACAGGAGGGACAGTGGCGAAATCTGCATGGCTAATGAATGAATCCCATGAAACCCCTTTTTTCTCCAGCTGGTGTAAGAAGATAATATTGATCAAGGAATGATGAAAGAAAGAAGGGATTTGCTGAGGTGGAGCCTTCTTTTGGACAGTAGCTGCCATTTTCTCTATGCTTTTGGACAAAAAGTACGGAAGGTTTAGTTGCCTACTTCTAGTAAAATGCATCAACAAGCGGACATGGTAGGCATAAATTTGATTAAACCTCCCTTCACAAGTGAAATATCTCATTATGGCTTTCATCAGTGGAGCATAACTGTCAAGAAGATAGGAAAAAGGGAAAATAGCAGTGATGGTTTCCCTATGTTCAGGCTTGATGAAAGGTTTATAATCCTCTAGATCAAGATGTGCTTGTTTAAACCACTTTTCACCATGATACGGGATCTTGGTAGCTTTGGATACATACCTTGGGGATATTTTGAAATCAAGACCCGCCAACTGGAAGTGTTTGTCCTTGAATCTCAAAGCGCACAAATGTGTAAGTGGCGAAAAACTCTTGACTTCTTCTATTCTCTGGCAGAAATCAAGACAACCTACTTCATGGAAATTGAAAAGCACTGATGGGTGAGAATTGATTTCTTCTATGGAGATAGGCTCATATCTCTTATGTGGACCGCTCCTGTGATCTTGCTTTGGAGGCATTCTGACTTGAACAAGCTTTGGAAGAGGCAAACTGCCTTTACTGTATGAAAAATGCTCTGCTGGATTGAAACTGGTCACTAGACTGTTTGGACAGATTAGACAATGTGGTTTGGATGAAATGCAACAATTTTTCTTTGAATAAACCACCTCTGCACTCCTTAAAAAACAGCCCTTCACCTCTGGATGCACTTCAGCCAGGCAAACTTTCTAATATGGTACCCTGTGTGAAGATGGGACAAACTCCTATGTCAATTTCCCGTATAGAGTGTTAAGCAATCATAGCTACATCTCTGTCTTCAATGTAAAACTGTAATCATCAACCACCTGTCCTTTAGAAGTGGCCCTATTCACCTTTATAGTATCTCTGTCAACAATTTCTCTGCCTGATAAAATATGGTTTCTAGAAAAGGCAGACCCAAGTTAGGTGTAAAATCAATGCACAGTGCTTTAGGAAACACACCCTTTCACTTGTGAAGTTTAAGAAATCCAAACACCACTTTTGTACCTCTGCCTCCAAAGTTAGAATCCCATCAATGAACTCTGCCCTTCAGTGTACTGTTCATCCTTAGAGTCTCTTTGTCAATCAGCTTTTCAAAATGATACAATATGGTGAAAAAGAGGGCAGACCTAGGTTAGATGAAAAATCAATACACAGTGCTTTATGAAGGACACTTTTTCTTGTGAAGTTAAAAGATCAACCATCACCTGTGTACCTCTGCCTCCAATGTTTAAATTTAACCACCAACAACTCTGTCCTTCAATATCTGTTCACCTTTGGAAACTCTTTGCCAACAAATTCACAGTGGGAAAATACAGTGAATGAAAGGTAATCTACTAAAATAGTGTGCTGTGAGAAAATGCCAATAATTACTCTGTTTTTTGAAGTCTTAGATGCCAACCAACACACCTCGCTCCTTGCTCAAGAAGGCTTATAGTCATTTAATAATTCTGCCCTGTATAGGTGTGCCCACTTTCCACTATTTGCATCTCAAGAAAATCACCACACATATGCTAAGAATGTCAATACACAGGTTTGGGGTGATAATGACAGAGTTTTTTTAGAAGACCACAAGCCTTTAGGTTGAAACTGTGTGAGCTTTCCTTTTCAAAGAAAATATGTCACAATTCCTTCCACTGGTTGCATTTCACTGCTTTGACAATGTGGCAATGTCTGGAGGACTGTGAGGACAGTTTTCTCTTTTAAAACTAAACCCTATCTTTTCATAACAAAGTTTTCTTCTAATCAAAACACAAAACTTTACAAGACAACCTCTGCCCTTTGATTGTTTTGAAAACAACTGCCTTTAATTCGTGCCTGCGATCTCTTTAATTTTGATGACCATCCGTTGTGGCGATGAAGAACACGAAACTGGACACTTATGCCGGGCACTCTCTTTAACAGAACACGTCACGGTAGTGTTGTTACCTGCTTCCGGGTCGGCTCGCCGGAGGTTTCCGGGCGTCGACAGGCGTTGCTGCCATTAATGCTGCGCACGCCATTGATGACCCGGTTCGCGGCATTCGTCAGGGATGTCGGCGTAAACCCAGCACGCCGCTGGCAGAAACGCAGCATCAAGCGTTATTTCACCGGAACTTGTGCTGGATGTGTTGGGAGGCACGAAAATTAGTTTGAAATTCTGAGAATGAAGCTCTCGCTCGCACCTTTCAATCTTTATGTTATTTCAACTCTTCACAACGGTCACTTTGCTTTGAAATGTAACGTAGGTTTTTTACTCTGTTTGTTTCTAAATAGTGGGTTTGTCCTTTGAATATATAAACCCGGATATTGACTCTGACCCCGAGCTTTTAAACCTTGACAAATAACCCAAGCACTTCTACATCATCTCTGCCACTGTTTTTAAAGATGTTGGTGCTGTTTATGATGCATAACAACCCTCTTCAAAACTGTCAATGAAATAACTGAATACTGATTTGTTGCTGAGAGGACAGGATTCTGTAAACCTGTTTTGACAATCTTTGGTCTTTGACTGCTTTCTCCAATCTTTAAATACAACAGGTGCCAAGTTTACTGACATAACTTGGATTTGGTTATGGTTTCTCAATTTCAAAAGGTGCCTCCTTTTTGTTTTAAATAGTTTCCTACCTGAAGGTACATTACTCATGATATATCTGTCTCTTTTGAATGATGAAAAAGATGCATTTATTCCAAACTCTAAAACTGGCAACCCATCAAACCACCTTTTTGTCCATTTATGACATTGTACACCTATTTACCAAGTCCATCTGGGGAGCTAAACTTGAATAACCTCCCACTGTTTTACCTTCTTAGTGATAATCTGAAGAAAATTAATCAGAATGTGTCAAAGAGCACTTTGACCAACCTTTGCGATTGTTGTGTTATTCAACAGGAGATGGCCTGTGTTCTTCCAATGTATTTGATAATTGCTGCTTCCAGGTGATTTATAAGTTTTCACCCTGAACTGTAAGCGCCCTCTTGTGGTTGCATGCTTTCACACTATACTTCTCTGTGTAATGACTTCTATTCAATTTCTTTGTGTCCTTTCTCTGCACTTTTTAGACCAATCAGTTTTCAGCAACCTGCAATGGCTTTGGCCATCTGCTCATATATGGAGGAGGCTCTTCATCAGGTAAGGTATCTAAAGGTGTTTTGACAACTCTGTTTGACACAGCTTTTCTCAGGATGTGATGGTAAGTAAACCACTTGAAAAACATCAATCTTAGTATCTTTACTTGCAAGCATCACTGTATTTCAGCAGAAACCCTAGCCAAAGTGACACTGTTTCTCTGCACTGCTTTAAGGGTGACTAAAATATCATCATGTGTTTTGGTCATCTCATGATGCACCATTTGAAGGATAGTCTCTGTAATTATGGAGGTCAGTGTCTTTTGAGAAAATAAGAACTTTCCTTCTGCCTGTGTAATGGCATTGGTTAACAGCATCTATTCCATTTGATCCTGGACAAAACAGGCTTCTTATGATTGGGATGTTTACTGATGACAAGCCTTTCTAAAGTTCAACAATTTACATGATTTGAAAGCTTCAGATGACTTTCTTTATCAAACCAGACTCTCCTTTCCTTTGAGCTAGCATATTTCAACTATATTCCTGTTATGATCATCAGTCACATTCATAAAACCTGGAGTCCCTGTTTCATTTGTTTCAGTTCAAGTCAAATCCGGACTTTTGCAATCTTCTAAGTCAATACTGGCCCGCGCCCTCTGCTTATGGATGAAGGAGGCGCCCTAACCCTCTGCTTGTAAATGAAGGAGGTTCTGGGCCTTGACAATTTACCAGTTTGCTGAGACAGTGGTGACCCTTTCTTACTGTGATTTTCATGCTGGAAAGAGCTGTAAGGTCCTGATGAAGTATCCTTGTACCATTCTAGTGCTCATAATACATTTAGAAGGCGCCCGCCGAACTAGAGATTCACATTAACTCCCGAGATGAAGTTATATTTCCATTTTTAGAAACCACATCACCGTGGAAAACTCAATAGTCACTTTCAGATCGGGGTTTATGCAACATTGAGACCCAGATATGATACGCGACCAGGTTGTTTGTCAATTTCTATTTGCAAAGTAAGAGGTCACCATGGTAGAACACGTGATGGAGTGCTTTTTGGCTTCTTTATGATTGCCAACTGACGTGAAAGGCGAAAAAAGTTTTAGGAGGGTTTTCTGGATGACATATTGACATGAGGAAATCAGTTTCTAGAAAACTCAGCTGTAGATATAGTCATCACTAACATGTAAAAAATATTGATGGCTAACATCTTCATGAGTGCTCTTTTCTGTTAGAGTATGAAAAACTCTTTTTTTGTCAGCTTTAGGCATTGGTGATGATAGGTCTATATGTTCTTCATAAACATTGGAAACTTTTCCTATCATTTCTAACTCCATATCCAGCTCTTGAAACTTTTTTGATTGCCTGTTTTTGGAGAGGTAAATCCCCTCTGCGAACAGAGGCAATCCCTACTAGCCTAGATCGGGTCTAGCAACAATCAGACACGCAGTGACGCAGGTCTCTAGTTACAAAAACGACAAAACATGATGAATTTCCTACCTCGAGTCCTACGCAATGGTTGTTGGAGAAAGGATGACGCTTCCCGCCCTTCACTTTGGCAGATCACGATCCTTCCACTTAACACGTCCGAACACCTACACACATGTGAAGAAACACAATGATACACAGCATAGAATCTAAATATTGTAACTATACATCAGTCAGAGAATATGTAATTCATTACATCAAAGAAATAGATACACGAATGAAACCATAATCAAAGTCGCTTATCATTAATAATAACGAAAGAAAGATACAACCCAAGGCTCTGACGCTGGACCTTCCTTCGGCGGGTCAACAGCGGAGCACGTCTCAATGAAGCTTGTCGGAAATGGGACAAAGCTCTCTCTCTTCGGCTCGGCTCTCAAAGGTTTTCTGGCGATAGTCTCCTTGCTACAGATTCAACTCTTGCTTCTAGTGCTATCAGGACTATTAGGACTAGCTTGCTAATGGAAAATGGCAAGCTTATATATATGGTGGAAGGGGAGTTGGGATCCCTACAATGGTGGGATTGGCCCTATCCTCAAGGAAGCTTCCATGGTAGGTGGAAAACTACCTCCCCTACATGGAGATCCAGAGCCAAACCTCCCAACTCATTTTAGAGACTCGTTCAAGAGTTTGTTGGAATCAAACTTCCGCCATTTATTTATTTTTTAAATCCTTATTAAGCTTGGCGTGATCAATACACTAGGACAGAGCACCAATTGGTGCGCCCTCTTTGGTGGATTTCCCCCATTGGCACGAGGGATGAACTGGCTAGTCGCGCCAAGGCCAAAAGATCAGTTTTTAGGGTTTTTCACAGGAAACTTTCTTCAGAGGAATGATTTTCCTTGTCAAGGGGGATGCCATGAAAGTGATTTCAGGTTATGTCACTGCTCATAGGTCATGGGAAAGGCCCTCCAATATGCGAGACGAGGGATTGCAGGGACGGTGAAAAATTACTGTGTAACAGATTCCCCCTAAAGCATGAGGCCCAAGTGAGAGAGAGGGGTGAAATGCTTTATGAGAACATGTCCAACTGAAAACACTGCCGTCAAAAAACCTGCGTAGACAAATACAACTGATATCTCAAATACATGATACGTGGTATGGACGCAACCATCCATAATAGACTGTACAATAATCAGGATCCAAGGTATGGACGCAGCCATCCAGTAAGGATCAGTAAATAGACTCAGGTATGGTTGCAGCCATCCATTTAATAAGCCATGTAACTAATCATAATAATCCACAAAATCCGCAGCTTGGATTCCATCAGACAAAATCCAGGGTCTTGCGCTCCATCTCGACCCGAACCGAGTACAAGTCCTAGCATGTGAATAAGTGAGCTGAAGTCAAACATGCAAGAACATCGTCTGATTACCAACCAATGATGAAAGCCATTAAAAGACGCGAGAGGAACCACCAATAATGACAATGGCCCTCAAGGTACTATAGGTAAAATCGGCAGAATGTGAACAGTGTGCTCGCGTTGAACACCCGTAGAATCATTCGATCGAAGGCCGATGATGAAAACCTTGCATCGAATGTGAAGAACCTACCATTAAGGCATGCAGGCACCAAGGTACCAGAAGGGAGTCTCTAGGTCAGCTTCCCGAATAATGAGTTGAAGTCGACAAGAAGTGACCTTGATCGAAGGTGGGCCATAGTGTTTCCCACGTCATCAACATGAGACAGAGGAACATATTGTTTGTGAATCAGAATCAGATGAAAAACAGAGGAAGGTTGAAAACTGCAGAGGTCAACTTCTCTTGAACATATCGGCGACACGACACTGGATTTGGAAGTATTCAACATCAAAAGATCTGAGGTCATGATGACGAGGCAAAGAGCAGATGAGAGGTAAAAAAGGATAACCCAAACCCATGGAGGCAAGCAAATAGCAAGATGAGATGTCCCCAACCCGACACGAATGCAGACGAGTGCCATGTTCAAGAGCAACATACTGCCAACACGATGATGATACTGGTTTCATTTTTCCCCACCATTTCTGGCGAGTACCTCTTTATTTTTACACAAGCTTGAAGAGGATACCATATGCTTTTGATATAAGTTTTTCCTTCGGACAAATCCAACCTAGTACATTTAACGAGCCCTGGGAAGGAGGAACTCGAGTATCGTCATTACGACGGAATCCGATGTCATTAGGTTTTAACGATTCTGAAAAAGGAAGAACTCGACATCTTTTCATATTTAGAGAGTTTGAAAATACAACGGAAAAGTAAACTCCAACGGTCCCTTTTCGTAGATAGTTCCTCAGATCCGAAAAGGTAGAAAACTATGTCTGAGAAAACCTCCTAGTCGCGATAGGCTAGGGTATTCCTTTTTCGTAAATAATCTATCCCAGCCCGAAAAATGGGTAAACATATACTGGGTAGATGTCGTTTTGTAGCCAATTTAACGAGATCAAAACAACAAGTGACTCGGTAATATTTTCATGTTTAGAGAGCCATAAAAGAGCTGAAAGATGACTCCAATAATGACTTTTTCGTGTTTTTACCGAGTTCGAAAAAGTATAAAATACAACTCGTATCGTCGGCCTAGCCATGTGAAAACCTATTGTTGCACAAGAAGGCAGGCGTAAAACCCATTTTTCGACAAAATATGATAAAATATTGGAAAAATAAGCTTAAAAACCTAATTTGATCTTGAAAAGTTATAAATATGCCAAAAATAGTAAAAACATATTTACTTTTACTTTTTACCTCTTGTGGAGAGCAACAGTTGATTTTTTCTGTGCGAACTTGCAGCGACGATTGTGGACGATCCAGTACATCATTTCAGTTCTCATCTTTTCCAGGTAAGAGGGGCTGCCCTTGGCTATGTTTTATCCATTTTTTATAGAATTCCACTGTGAGTTTGGATCCCTGAAGGGATATTTGCAAATTTAGGGCTCTCCCAATTGGTGTGGGTATTGGGCTCAGACCCACGCCAATTGGCTCCTTTTTGCAAAGGGGTTGCGCCAGTTGGCGCAACTGTCTGTAAAATAGTCGCACCAATGGTGCAACCTAATTTTCTGCTCAATTTTACAAAAAATGAACCAATCAACTGGATTTTTGAGAGTTCACGGGATCTAATGAAGTGTTTGTGACCATTTTGGTGCAGGTACACAGCCACAATGGTGATCGAATGGAAATAAAGGGAGCATAGTGAAGAAGATGAAATGGCCATGGGGAAGGAGGCTTGTATGAATGCTCTCCGGGATTGCGGCTTAAAAAATTTCTTCTTGACACCATGTCTCAGGGCACAACATGAATTGCTGCAATATTTAATCAGTATCTGGGATGAGAACAAGGAGAAGTTTAGGATTCGAGACCAAGTGTTGGAGCTCGAAGTATCCGATGTTTACTTCATAACTAGATTGTCTCGGAGGGGTCCAGTCCCGATCATGACAGGTACTAGGCCTTCCGGTGAAAAAATGTCGATGGTAATGGAAAGAGTGTGCCCAGGGGCACAAATAGGATCAAGTAGCAGGAAATTCGACATCCACATGGTTCTCTATCTAGCACTCAAGGTGGTGCTCCATACCATTACGCGGGTTGTGGGGTTGCAGGCACCACATGAGGCTACTAAAGCACAGCTCCTCTTAGCATCTGAATGCATGAACCTGACACTATTTGATTGGGCCACTACCATAACAATGAACATCAAATGGTAGTTGGAAAAGTGTAAGAAGGCCAAACTGAAGCAGTTTGGGTACAGATCTATCTTGGTATCGTTCATCCTTGAATGGTTACCAATCTTCTAGGGCCAGGGGGGCGATAGTCGTCAATCCACCATTGAGAGAGCCACGGATGGCTCGATGGGTATCACTCATGCCCAGGTCAGGAGGGGCCCAGCAAATTTCATGGAGGCCCGAGTTTTTTTTATGGCTTCGGCGACAACTGATCGTCGTAGAGGACTGGCCCTATGCCGGTACTGACTTCACGGGAGACCCAGATCTTCCACTCTCGGAGGGAGAAGACTGGGATGAGGAGCTAGGTAAGATATTTTTTATTTTATGTATTTTATGAATTTTTTTGTATACATGCATGTTCTAACAAACAATCCTATGTGTATGCAGATGTTGGCCCATAGAGGCCCGCCAGGATGTTGCTAATCGCACGGAGGACCCCTCTCGCATATGACCCTCAAGGCGAGGGTGGCGAGGGGAGTGAGCTAGTTCAGAACCTGGAGGGAATCACCCGTGGGATCCCAGATTACGCTCGCCTAGTAGACGTCCCAATGGCTTATCATAGGCACATCGTGGGGGTGCCTAGTCGCCTTCATCGTTTGCTGAGGCGATTGGTGCGGGAAGTGACATGCTACCATGAGCACCACGCTGATTAGTCATCTAGGCTTTTCATTTGCACATTTTTGAGAGAAATGTTGTCTCCGGCTATTATTAAAATAGAAATGTATATTTTTTGGATTTTATGTGATGCACACAAACAACAAACATTTCGACATATATATATATATATATATATATTTCTGGATGGATCTTTTTACATATGATGATGTTTTTTACAAGTTGCGTAAATGTCTATCTAAAACCATGTTAGCTACTGCATATGTTAACACATTCATGTGTCTGGGTATATGCTGATATGTAATGTAATCAAAATTTCTCTCCAGTAAACGAATACGTAGATACAGTCATAAAATGGATGGGTTCCTAACTGAATAATTACCATTGAGTTGTAACACTACAAGCTGTGAGTCCAGATATACAAGTAATGCACGAATACCGAGGTTAACATCCTTGCTTAATAATTCCAAAATGGCACTATACTCCGCGACATTATTTTTGGTAAGCCCTAGACAAACACCTTGTAAATTTACTAACTCACTAGCAGCGTTGTAGATTACCCAAGCTGCCGAGGACAGATTCCTGGTACTGCGGGAGGCACCATCCGCTAAATCGAAAAAAGGAGTAATAGACATCTGCACAATCAGGAAGACCCAATCAGCAGAAAGATGCTTACAAAGCACACCACACCACACATGCACAAAAATGAAATCACTCACTTATGTACACACACCACACAAGAATAATTCAAGCGTATTACTTCTTGAGGTACATCCCATTTCTAGGCTGCACCAGAGGAATACCTTCATAGTCGATTAGCTCATAGGCCCCATTTTTTAATACTCGTTTGACGATATAGGGCCCATGCCACATGGGCTGGAATTTTCCGCTCCAAGTTTATTGTGTGCTTGGTCATATAGGAGGACAAGGTCCCCTTCAATGAAAGAACGTGGAGAAACCGCTTGATCAAAATGGGCTTTAACCTGCTTTTTCTGTGCCTCAATAACCAAAGCAGCTAAGTGGTAGGTTTTGTCCAGTCATTCCAGATACAGGAGACGTTCTTCCTCCGAGGAAGTGTCGGGCAGTAATTCCACAGCCAAATTCAACGAAGGGATCTCACATTCAATCGTAAGAGTCGCTTCCAAAACATACACCAACTGGAAAGGTGTGAATCCGGTTGCGCTCTTTACAGACATTCGGTAGGCCTAGAGAGCTGAGAACAATTGGAGATTCCAGTTGGATTTTTGAATACCAATCGTTCGTTGAAGCATCGTGACCATTACCTTGTTCACGGCCTCAACCTGGCCATTCACCTGGGGGTATAAGTATGGCATTGAGCTGTCATGACGTAAGCCCAAATTCGATGTCATCTCTGCCATCATGTAATCCCGAAAATGAGTGCCATGATCGGTGACAATGGCTTGAGGAACTCCGAAATGCGTAATTACATGGTTGAAGATGAATTGAGAGGTTTTCTTACCGTCGACAGCTAATGTAGGCATCGCCTCGGCCCACTTGGTGAAGTAGTCTACGGCAACGATTATATAAGCATGCCCCCCGGCCGAGTGAGGGTTACATGTCATAAAATATATGCCCCATTTAGAAAAAGGGCCTATGGTAATGACAGGATGCAAATGTAGGGGTGGCACACGCATCTTGCGCTAAAATACCTGGCACGCAGGACATTTTAGGACTGCAACAATACAGTCTTTGAATATAGACAGCCAGAAATAACCCACACGCAGAATATTTTGGGCGGTAGCATATCCGGACATGTGACCTCCACAGGCACCACTATGACAGTCATTTAAGACTTTCTCAGCCTCTTTCAGGGTCAAGCATTGGCGGAGCACAGAATCAACTCCGACGCGATACAAGGTATCTCCGACAATGCGGTATGGTTGAGATTGATGCCGAACGCGACGTCAAGCATCTTTTTTCAACTCAGACCAGAACGTGGATGTTTGAAGGTACACGATGATGTCACCGTACCATGGATCATGAGTGCTGAGAAGAAAGAACGTTTAATTCGGGATATGATCCTCAGATTGGGATGGAATGGAGTCTGTCGGGAGAGAGCAGATAAGATCAACAAAAACCAATGATTTCGTCGATTTAGAAGTGGTGAACTCTAAATCGAACTCTTGAAGGATGACAATCCATTTGGATTACTTGCCCCCCAACAATTGTCGAGACAAGATGTATGTCATGGGGTTGCAGTTGGAAATCACGGTTACCGTATGCAACAGAATGTAATGGCGGAATCGTTGAACGGCCTGGACTGCGCCAAGCGCCAACTTCTCGACGTGAGCATAGCACGTTTCAGTGTTGATAAGATTCCGAGACAGATAGTAAACTACATGTTCATTTCCGTCGTCGTCATCCTGTACTAGAACCATAGCTATCGTGCTAAACGCAGCGGCCAAATAAAGGGTAAAATCACGATTATAGTTGGGAGGACGTATTAACAGAGTGTTGACGAGCAACGTTTTAAGCTTATTGAAGGATTGCTGGGAAATCTCGTCCCAATGGAAGGGAACGTCCTGTTTCAAAAGTCACGTAAACCCCTTGGCCACTTCCGCATAGTTTGGAATAAAGCGACGTAAGAAGTTGTCTTTCCCCTGTAGACTCTAAAGTTGATGCAACAAGGATGGGGATGGGAGGTTAATGATGGCCTCGACCTTGAGGGGGTCAAGGTGAATTCCATCTTTGGAGATGATAAATCCCAAAAGATGACCAGAATCCTGAGCCTAATATTGTAACGTCTGTAGCGGAGGAAAATCTGGCGGAGGTGTTCAGGATGGTCCTCACGCCAAGCTGAATGGGCCGGAAAATCGTCCAGACAGGGCTGAAAAATATGACATATGTCATGGAAAGCATAAGACATAGCACGTTGGAAGGTGGCCCCAGCATTTTTCAAGCCGAATGGGAGCTTCTTGTAAGCGAAAGTGCCCCACGAACAGATAAAGGCAATCTTATGTTGATCAGCATGTAAAATATTAATTTGATTGTAACCCGAAAAGCCGTCCATGGGGGAATAGATCTCACTCCCCGCGGATTCATTGATGATTTGATCTATAAAAGGAGTGGGATAATTTTCCTTAGGACAAGCCTGGTTAATGTCTCGGTAGTCAACACAGACTCGTATAGTGCCCTGCTTCTTATCTACAGGGACAATATTAGAAACCCATTCTGTGAGGGGAATTGGATATATGAAGCCCGCGTTTAGAAGTTTTTCAACTTTTGCCTTTATAGCTATGGCTTTCGGGGATGCACTTGGCGCAGATGCTGACACACGGGCTTCGCACCTGGATAGGTGGGAATTTCATGCACGACTATACTGGGATCAATCCCAGGCATCTCTTCATAGGACCATGCGAAAACATCTCTGAATTCATGAAAAAGGATCGTGTATACTTGAATCTCTTCGAGAGAACAAGTAACTCCCACGTGAATGTTCTCGACTACCCCCGGTTTAATGGAGATGTCGATAGGTATGGTTTGTGTGATGGTACTCAAATTTCCCTCCGAAATAACCTCATGAGTCAATATCGGTGTTTGAAGAGGCAGAGTGGGAACCTGAGATGCGAAGCACTCTAGACAATTAGACATTGCCCCTAGGCCGGTCATAAATGAGGAACGATGATGTCCATCGCTCCATGGAAGATCTTCAAGAGACATCGTTTCAACAATAGCTTCATCAGAGGGGAAGACTTCTCTTAAAGGATCGCCAAATCTGCATCGCTGAGCCAAGGGGATTGAGAATATACATCTAGAGCCATGCTCAAAGGAGCATGTTCAGAAGGAGGAGGATCCGATGCGGCGACGATTTCGCAATAATTGATCTCAACTGGAGTCAAAGGCATCGAATCCCCAAAATAGGTCACCTGTTCAAGCGAAGGGATGATCCAAGGGTCATCTGACCTAGAGATCATGTTAACTTGAATGGTGTGTGGTGGTGGCGCGGGAAAAATACCCATGAGGACGGGGTCCTTGAAAAGACCGGGTCCTACACTATCAGGGGGATTGGGGATCTGATCCATGTAAGGTACGTTGTTCTCGGAGGATGAGGTGAAGAAAGACAATTGATCGACAGTGATGATCTTTCCCTCATGAGGAAACTTCAGAAGCTAGAAGAGGGTGGACGGAATGCATAGCATGGCATGGGTCCAATTGTGACCAAGAAGAACATTGTAGTTGAGTTTGGCGTCAACCACTTCTACTTCTACGTTGACTGTCTTACCTTGTAACATGATCGGTAAACTCTCGAGAACACCCAAGGGTTTTGATTCCCTACCATCAAATGCCTCTAGGGCATTGGGAGATGAAGTAAGAACTGGAGAGCCAATGGCCTTCCAGCAGGCAGATGACATAACACAGGTGGAAGCACCTTCGTCCACAACGGCTCTGTGGATGTTGAGGTCGTTGATACCAACTTGTATAATTAGATAAATTTGATGCAGAAGTCGGGGGACAAAATTTTCCAGGTCGAAGGTGAGAAGACTAGAATCAGCACTTCCAATGCAGACATTGCAGAAGGTGCTTGTGCCAAATCCTCAACAATGTTGTAGTGCTGAGCAGCACGGGCGTTTGGATTATAGGAATATTTTTGCAGAACACCTTTGGAAGGTGGCCTTACAACGGGTTTGGCGCTAGGATTCTCAATTTCTAACAGCCCAGAGACAGGTGGGGGAGGTGGGCCATCAACGACTTCCTTCCCGGCTCCCTGGTGAGATCCAGCATAATCCTTCGAATGAGTAGCAATCGAAACAGGTGCAGCACCATTCATCATAAAAGCTTGGGCCTCGAATGGTGCAGATGGTGAAGGTTGTTCAACCATCTAGGTTTGCTGAGATGGGAACGGTTCTTTAAGAACCGCCGGAGTCCCTTTGGAGCCTTTCAGAAGTTGACTAACTTCAAATCATCGGGGACAATCTTTGGTGTAGTGATCTCCTTCACAAATGAGGGAGGGATACTTCGGCTTCCGTTGGGAACCATCGTCAGCATGAGGTTTGGAGGATTCTGGTTTTGGGGCATCGGGTTTGGATTTTCCTTTGCCCTTCTTCTTCCCTTTGGAGGTATTTTCCTTAGGATTATCCTGAACGGCATTGACCTTCGTGGTCTTATCAGAATCTGGAGGGGCGATAAGAGCAGAATTATTGGAATAATTCGACTTCTGCTTCCCATTAAAGGAATTCTGAGGAGTCTGAGAAAAGGAACCAATAACACCATCCACCGATGGGGTAGCTGGTGCTTTAGAGGTCCCTGGCCGCAGGGCATTAGTCAAGATATCATATAGCATGCCAGATTGAGAGTACACCAAGTCGAGGTACTGGGCACGAGCGATGGCTTATTCTTCGGTCACACATGCCCCAGTGATCTTGTTAACAAAGGAGGTAGTGAACCAGTGAGTTAGAAGCTGATCAGGAATATCAAACTTGATCAGTCGACGATGACGTCGCCACTCATGAATATAATCTGATATGTGAGTGGCTTTATCCTGCTTCAAAGAAGTCAGGAGATGCGTCCCGGCTTCATACTGAACCGGTAACTGAAAATGTGTCAGAAAATCCATAACTAAAGTATTAAAGTCTTGAAAGATACCGTGAGGTAACTCTATGTACCACTTAGCAGTAGCACCGGTAAGAGTGTGCTGGAAAATACGTAGACGAATCGAATCATCCACCCAAGAGTTCGAAGAACACCACAGATGGTAGGTCATGACATGAGCTTGGGGGTCTTCTCCAGCTTTAGCCTCAAATTTAGGACAGTCACCAGGTACCTTGGTTGGAACCAGAGGCCAATATGGATTGTGAAGAATCAGATCATTGGTCAATTTAGATACATTTGGCAATTCCAACGTGGCAAGGAAAGGTAACTGATGATTGAAAGGCATACCAGGCCCTCGATAACGACCTATACCCGTACTCCACCCTGGTTGAGCATAACTTTGCCCCCATTGGTTCTGTCCTGGAGGATTCTGACTATAGGGGGTGTAAGCCGCATGATTAGGTTGATACGGTTGCTGCTAACCAGTGTAAGGGGGTTTATAACCAGGGTACTGACCTTGATTATATGTAGGCCCCGTTTGAGCAGTGTATGGATTTGACTGTTGAGTATAGGTATAGCCTAGTTGTTGAAGGTAATAACCAGAACCTTGGGGCAGGTTGTAAACTGTTCGAGACTAACCTTGAAGGTAATAACCGCCTTGGGGTCGAGCGGGTTTTTGGAAAGTGGGACCTTGCCGAGCCTGATAAGTTGGGCACACAGGTGGATTCAGTTGCGACATAGAATAAATCAGCTGTTGAGCAGTGTTAACTGGATGTGCAAGTTGTCCTGGTTGAGCAGGTTGGCTTGGTTGGGCGGGTTGCCTTGGTTGAACAGGTTGGCCCGGCTGAACAGGTTGTCCTAGTTGAACAGGTTGACCTAGCTGATGAAAGACACCAGGTTGTCCCGGGTGAGCCGGTTGGCCTGGTGGTGGGATAGGGCCAGGTTGTGCCTGATAACCAGGTTGAATTGTGATAGGACCATAATATGGCCCTGGTTGTGCAACGTTCGGACCGATGGGAAATTGAGGTTTTTGAGGTTGCACCATAGGTTGAGAAGGGTGGATTTGCCCCCCAGGACCGTACAACGGTCCAGGTTGATACCCCGGTTGACCCGTGGGTCCTTGAGGTTGCCATGGTTGGACCACGGAGTGAGGCTGTTGAGGTTGACCTTGTGGGTTGTAGGACTGTCCTTGCGAACCATACAACAACCCCTGCTGGCCCAAAGGTTGGCCCTGTAAGGGTTGCCCTTGTCGGTCATACAGATAACCAGGCTGGCCCGAAGGTTGGCCCTGTAAGGGTTGTCCTTGCAGATTAGAAGGTTGCCTAGCCTGAGCAGATAGAAAACCATGAACATACTAATAAGCCTCTAGAGCAGGAAAACGTAGAGGGTTACCCTGCTCATCGTACTGATATGGAAAAACATAGATGGGGGTACCATCCGGCCCATAATGGGAAAAATAAGGACGGTTGGGATCTTGGGAGGACTGACCAACCTCGGAGTTTGACAGTTGTAAGGACAACCGATACTCCTCGGGAGAGATATTCTCCAGAATAGCAGACGCTATGTAAATTTCTTTAGGAAGTGACGAGGTCTTGGTGGACTAAGTAGTGACAGCGGGCATAGATGCAGCTACGCAAATAGTAGGTCTAACAGGTACCAATGTGACCTGAGGAGATGACACGAGAGGTGTCGATGGCGACATCCCTAATGAAGGAATAATCGGCCTCGTTGACAGAGTTGATACTCCCATGGAGGCCACAATGGCCACAATCTGACTTAAGGACCTATATCCCGCTGGAAGTGAAGGACCAGGTGAAGATATGACAGAAGACTTGGGGTTGTTTTCTGGAAAAAGCTAGTAATCTTCATTAGACGTAGGAATTTCCTCACTGAGAGAAGGACTGGGTGAGTCCATATCTGACGCTGCCGCTAGATCTTCCAAAAGACAGTGAAGACTAGGAGGTATAACAGCAGCTAAGAAAGGCGATCCCGATGTAAGAGGAGGGAAGTATTCCCCTACTCCAAATCCAAACCAAGCGTTGGATAAGGGCCAATTGAATTCAACTGGTCCACCAAAGGAAAGCTCAGATAGAACCGGTCCCCTGTCGACAAAATAGGATACAATAGGCTACTAAGGTTCAGCAGAGGACTGAGAGACCTCTGACGAATTTGTGTAGGGACTACCAGTAGACAAAACTGAGGGTTCTGCCACTATGATAGTAACAAAAAGAGGAAGAGATCAAAACAGAAGCACAAGGGAAAAAACCAAGGCAAACAATCAAACGGCCAAAAACAATCTCTAAAAGGGTGTGTGATCATAGGCGATTAATTTTACCACATTGAAACTCAGAAATTTCACCGTTTCATGTTTTAAGAGTCGAGAAATGAGTAAAAGGTGACTATCTCTTTCAATTTGGAAACAAGCGTGAAAGGACAAGCGCTTTATGATCCTTTCAAATTTAATGAGTCAGAAAAGATCGAAATGACTACTCTGGAACTCTAGGCAAAAGGGTGTACCAGATATCCGTGAACTGCAATATACACCTTGGTTAAAAAATGAAAGAGAAATCAACCAAGGAATTGACATACGTGCAGGCAATCTCCCCGAATGCTTTGTCCGGTGTATCATGGGTATAAGGCGGCAGACTCAGCTTCCTACATATAAAGGATAGAAACCTAGTGGGGTCTCCCTTTATATACGCGATGGTACGGGGAGCACAAGTCCGTACTAGCGTTGTCTAAAGCCAATTGGCGAACGACAGCTACTAGGTTTAACGATGTCAAAACATGTCACTAGCCTAGACCTCTAGATATTTCGTTAATGTTTCAATGTTGCCTTAAGATAAATTGAATAAATTGTAGAGTTGATCTTCAATTATGTTTCAATTTCAGGCCCTACCGAATGTTATGTCTCAAAAATCCTCTAAATGCACACTACATGCCACAATATATCACTTTGTTCGATGAATAGCTAACTACGGGAAGGTTGAGAGCTTTTCAAACAATAACAAAATGATCACAAAACAACCACTATTGTCTCTAATGCACACTAATGAAACTAAAAGCTTTTCTTTTAGAGTTATATAACACTAATAATGCAGAAAAGTTTTCAATTTTCACTAACTAATAAAAATCAAAAGAATTGTTTTTGTATTTTCAATGTTTTAGAGCGAAATGCACCAAACGAAATGAAAACTAATAAAGAGATCAATTTGAGAAATGATAGCGAAAGAGTAAAAACAAGCAAGTTCACTCAATGCAAAACACACAATCAGACCTCAAACTAACGAAGAAATTCCTCAAACCGAAGAGGAATCCCAACAAACTCATGAAAACCGTGTGATCTAGGCTCGGAATGAGACAAAGCGGAACTCGAATGAAAAAGAGAGCAATCACTCAAATAACGCAATGACACAATGGAAACCAACCAAATGAATGCGAGGAAGCAAAAACAAAGTTGACTGGACAAACGAAAACCAAAAACTCCTACGGGAGGCTCAGCACACAATAGCACCTAGATGCCCTAGGGCTAGAATGTAAAACTGATAGTAAAGGGCAAACAACCGGAGGATAGAAGTCAATCACAGTCAACAAGGACTTCAAATCACTCAAGTAGTTGGAAAACAGGCACCAAAACCAAAAATTGGACTCAGAGGGCTCAAAAACAAGTAAACCTTAGCATTAAATAGGGTTGGTGCGACTGTTTGGCTGCATCTAGCACCAAAACAGGGTTGGCGCGGGCGCCTAACTAGCAAGAAGCGCTAGTTGGCGCGACTGTCAGGTTAAAAAGCATGCCAATCGAGTTTACTATAGACATAAATGAAAAAGAGCAAACAAAGATTAGATTAGGTATGGTGGGAGCTGAACAGAGGTTCTACACCAGAAAGAGACAGACCAGAAGAGAAAATCAAGCAGACAAAAGCCAAATGCAATCGAAAGAGACAAGACAAACTCCAATAAATCTCCCCAGTGGAGTCGCTAATTTGTTGGAGAGGTAAATCCCCTCTGCGAACAGAGGCGATCCCTACTAGCCCAGATCAGGTCTAGCAACAATCAAACATGCAGTGGCGCAGGTCTCTAGTTACAAAAACGACAAAACATGATGAATTGCCTACCTCAGGTCCTACGCAATGGTCGTTGGAGAAAGGATGACGCTTCCCATCCTTCGCTTTGGCAGATCACGATCCTTCCACTTAACACGTTCGAACACCTGCACACATGCGAAGAAACACAACGATACACAACATAGAATCTAAATCTTGTAACTATACATCAGTCAGAGAAGATGTAATTCATTGCATCAAAGAAATAGATACACGAATGAAACCATAATCAAAGTTGCTTATCATTAATAATAATGAAAGAAAGATACAACCCAAGGCTCTAATGCTGGATCTTCCTTTGGTGGGTCGACAGTGGAGCACGTCTCAATGAAGCTCGTCAGAAATGGGACAAAGCTCTCTCTCTTCGGCTTGGCTCTCAAAGGCTGTCTGGCGATAGTATCCTTGCTATAGATTCAGCTCTTGCTTCTAGTGCTATCAGGGCTATTAGGACTAGCTTGCTAATGGAAAATGGCAAGCTTATATAGATGGTGGAAGGGGAGTTTGGATCCCTACAATGGTGGGATTGGCCCTATCCTCAAGGAAGCTTGCATGATAGGTGGAAAACTACCTCCCCTACATGAGATCCGGAGCCAAACCTCCCAACTCATTTTAGAGACTCGTTCAGAGTTTGTTGGAATCAAACTTCCGCCATTTATTTTTTAAAAACAATCCTTATTAAGCTTGGCGCGAGAATTACACTGGGACAGAGCGCCAATTGGTGCACCCTCTTTGGTGGATTTCCCCCATTGGCGTGAGGGATGAACTCGCTAGTCACGCCAAGGCCAAAAGATCAGTTTTTAGGGTTTTTCACAGGAAAAATTCTTCAGAGGAATGATTGTCCTTGTCAAGGGGGATGCCATGAAAGTGATTTCAGGTTATGTCACTGCTCACAGGTCATGGGAAAGGCCCTCCAATATTCGGGATGGGGGATTGAAGGGATGGTGACAAATAACTGTGTAACACCTGGTTAAAGGCTTTCTGGGCTTGAATACAAACTCTGAAATCTCTTCATCAAAATCCAGCTTTTTAGAAAATCTCATCTTCTTAGATTTCCCTTCATCCAATTGTATGAATTCTGCCTGGACTAAGGGAGATTCTTCAATATCAATAGCCTGTAAAATATCATTCAAATCAACCTTTAAATGTAGAATTTCTCCTGAAACCACTATTTTACCCTTTTCCTTTGCTATTTGACTTCTAGTCAATCTTTTCTGGACTGATTTGCTATTTGATTGTTCCTGTACTGTTTTCTTAACTTTATTTGTCTTATTTTGTGCAGGTTGAGGAGTCTCTTGAATGATCACTGATGTTTTGATTTATGGCTTTTTCACTTGCTTTCTGGGTTTCAACTTGACAAATATTTTTGATCTTGTCTCTACAGGATCACTAGTTTCTGATGGTGATTTTTCTTTAGCCTTAGGGCTAATACCTATTTCTTGTGTTTCCACCCAAAATCCACACAAAAACAAAAATGTATACCATTATCTATTTATCTTCTGAATTTCATGTAAAACTATCAATTTAACTAGACCATGATGGAAAAGGGAAGTTTCACAGTATTGAGTTTTCATTTGCACTTTATCTACCATCTTAGCTAAACTTCAAAACAAGAAGAAATGAAAATCCAAAGAAATCATTCCAGGAAAATGAAACAGGAGTTTGAAATGATAAGAATACACTTATGGTATCTTCCCTCATAGGTGAAATACCTTTTAATGTTGTAGAGCAGGTTGGCATAGGTGTTCTTGATGTAACTTCTTGGCACTACTTTAGTTAAGTCTGTCTCTACAAACCCTGGCTTCAGAAATATTTTACAAGGTTCCATCTCAAACCTAAAAATTTTGAACCATCTTTCTTATCCCCTTGGAATCTCTATCACTAATGATATGATCTTAGGGAAAATTGGCAAGTTTAAGACTCCAACTTTTGTCTTTGAACCTGTGAAATGAAGAGCAAACTCTTTTGTCACTTGATTATGACCTCCCTGCAATTTTTCACAGAATTTCCAACATCATGTCTTCTTGAAGGCCTCCTCAACTGATTTGTCCTTGGTTAGAGCCTCTATGCTTTCAGGCTTTGTCCTTAAACAGTGGCCTGGCCTGTGGTTCTTTCTTTCTTCTGTCATATTTCCTTTGAAATTCTTGTGTGTTTCTTGAAAACTCGTAATATCAGTCTCGCTTGATTTCAAAATAAGTTGCCTCGCTTGATTTCAAAATAAATTGCCTCGCTTGATTTAGGAATTCAGCCTCTCTTGATTAGGGATTCAGCCTCGCTTGATAACTAAGAGAGACTTTGATTGCTGCTTACCATGAGCTTACCATTCGAAACAAGGGCATGCATGAGGTATTTCTTGCATAAGAAGATAAAATCAGAAACCAGCCCTTTTCAAATTTAAAAATGACTAACATAAATGACCTATAATGAATTTCATGATGGTTACGAATGATGGCATGTATGAGAAATGACTCCTAACTGACACCTAATCATAAAATATTAACGAAATTTTGATGGGTTTGATAACCTGACAAGGCATGCTATGAATCCTCGATTCCGTAGCGCACCTAGTGTAATTTTAGGGTTTTGCGCTACAAAAAGAGCAGCGTTTTCGTAGCGCAAAAGTGGTTTTAAACACTCTCTGTGCTACGAACACGTGGTTTCTTGGCTTAATCGAAAAAAATTTTAAAATGGTTAAAAACTAGACTTTCTAAACATGATATGAGACACTTAAGGTATAAGATAAGGTTGTTGGACTTTATTTTGTAATGAAAATGAGACTCTAACCCTATCACTTAACCCCTAAAAATTTAAAATGACTTAAGACCTATCTAAGACCATGATTAAAACAAGGTAAATTGTCCAAGTTTTAAAAAAAACTTTTATGGTGATAACAGTGGCTCCACTTGGGATAGTGTGCCCCTATGGTACACTAAGAACCCGCAGCTCCAGTGCTATCCATTTTAATAAAACAAAAAAAAATTATTTGATTTGACAAGCATCTTCTTCAAATTGTTTGGGCCTTCACCTTGGGCTTAAGCTCTCTATTTCAGCTTGTCATTATTAGCAATCAAACTAAAAAAGATGGAATATGTACAATGTCATAAGTGGTTGATAAAGCTTCAGAAAATATAATGCTTTAGGAACCTGCCATTTACAGGCCCTCCAGCATATGATCCTCCATCAATTTCCTGCAAAATATAAGTGTTGTTCCCATGAAAACCAGAAATCTGAAAAGGACCCTTCCATAAGTTCTCAAACTTACCATGCTTGCCCTTTTCCTCATTTTTTGCTTCCCATTTTAGCAAGTTTGTCTTGTATTTGGAAACTGTTTTCTTTAATCCTCTTATCAAATGTATTTTTAATTCTATTATGAGCATGTTGATCACTGTCATAAACTTCATTTCTCTTTTCCTGCAAAGCTATCAGCTGGTTGATCCTCCGCTGAATGGCATTCGGTTCCTCTTCAAGTCCTTGAATTAATTTCATGACTGGTACCCCAAGTGATGTTGGAAAAACAGATTCAGCACCATAAACTAGTTCATATGGTGAAGTCCCAATTGATCTCTTTGTACATATCCTATCAACCCACAAGGCATACTTCAGCTTTAGATGCCAAGCTTTTTTGTTCTCCTGCAATACCTTTTTGATGATTCTTACAATGCTCTTATTTGATGATTCAGTAAGACCATTCCCTTGTGGATAATATGTTGTAGAGTGTCCAAGAGTGATGTGGTATTGATGAAAAAAATTGATCATTTTCTTAGACTTAAATGCTTGGGAATTATGTGTTATAATCTTCAAAGGACAGCCAAATCTAGACCATATATTATTCTCTAGAAAGGAAATAATTACAGAGTCATTAGCTTGCCTTGTTAGGATCGCCTCTATCCATTTGGTGAAATAATTCGTTGTTGTGAGAATCCACTGATGTTGTCCTGATGATGATGGATGTATCTCTCCAATAAATTCTAAACCCCATTTCTGAAACAGTGCTTCCACATAGATAGGAACCAAAGGTAGAGGTACAAGCTTTCTTCTTCCTTCGAAAATTTGTCATTCATGACATGCAGCAATTATTTTGTAAATGTCTTTAAACATTGTTGGCCAAAAATATCCTGCTCCTAGAATCTTATTTGTTGTGGCCTTCCAATAATGGTGTCCTCCACAATCACCTTTATGGAATTCTCCAATGACTTTATCAGCCTCTTCTTCAAGTAAACAATTCAGTAATATTCCACCTGTATCTTTCCAAAATAGATTTCTGTCAAATACAAAATATCTTAAAGATTCCAGCTTAACAAACCTTGCTTTGGACTTTGTTATATTAGCGGGAGATTTGTGATGTTGTAGAACAAAAAACCACATCCTTATACCACTCTAAAGTGATGTATTTCTCATCAATTTGAACCAATTATTCCTCATCATCAGACATTTCTGATATTTCTGCATTCAAATTTATATCAAGACAGTCCAAGTTTGATTGAGTCGTTAACTTTTTCAAGCCTTGTCCCGTCACCAACTTTGTTGGTTTGTTGGTTTGATGTCTATATCATATTCCAAAAAAATTTCAATCCATTTTCCCCTCTTGCCATCGAGATCTGCCTGAGTTAGAATGTCTTTCACCACAGCACTTGGAACAAATGCCATAATATGAGAATGCATAATATAAATTCTGAAATACTTAATAGCTCTCACCAAAGCATAGGCCTATTTTTCTAGAATATTATACTTCAACTCAGCATTTTCTAATGTTTTACTAAAGAAAGAAATAGGTTGTTCAGTACCTTGCTTTCCTTTTTGTAGCAAAACTCCAGCAATTGTGTTTTCGAAAGCAAATGTAAAAACTAGAAATTCTTTGGAAAAATCTGGGCTGATGAGTACCAGTGCTTTTGTGAGTGCTTTCTTGATTTGTTCAAAATATTTTTTAGCTTCAGCTTTCCATTTGATATCAACTCATTTCTTTAACATCCTTGTTATATCTTTGACAATCTCAACAAAGTTAGGAATGAAGCGTCTAACAAAATTCACTTTTCCAAGAAATGATTGAATCTCTTTCCTACTTCTTGGAAAATCTACCTTTTGAATTGCATTAACTCTGTTAGGATCAATCCTAATTCCATCTTCAAAAATGATATGACCAAGTAATTTTCCAGTAGTTAAAGCAAAGATGCTTTTAGTAGGATTAAGAGAGATACCAAACCTTCTACATTTCAGCAGAACCCTTTCTAAGTGTCTCAAATGATATTCTTCTTTCTTTGAAAAGACTTTTATATCATCAAGATAAACAACCATTTTTTTATCCTTTTCTTTAGAAAAAGAAATATCCATTGCTCTTTGAAAATTAGCTCCTGCAATCATGAGACAAAAAGGCATCTTAGCATACATGAATGTGCCCCATGGTGTTGTGAAGGCTGTTTTTTCCTGATCATCCGGATGCACAAGAATATGATTGTAACCTGAAAAACCATTCAAACAGAAGTTGAGGAGAATTAACCCCCTTCTCATGCCATTGATTGAAAAGGGATATTAAGAAACTCTTTGATGCAAAAATCATTGTCCCAATCAGATTCTCCAATTGGCTTTCAAATTTGGTACCGGTTAGAAAGAAGAATGGAGAAATCAGAATTTGTATTGACTTTAGAAATTTGAACAAAGCTTCACTAAAGGACAACTATCCTCTTCCCAAGATGGATTCAATTCTGAAAAATATTGAAAATAGCAGCTTTTTCGTAGCGCAAAAGCAGTTTTTAACATTGTCTGTGCTACGAAAACGTGGTTTCGTGGCTTAATCAATTTTTTTTTAAATGGTTAAAAAATAGACTTTCTAAACATGATATGAGACACTCAAGGTATAAGATAAGGTTTTTGGACTTTATTTTGTAATGAAAATGAGACTCTAACCCTATCATTTAACCCCTAAAAATTTAAAAAGACTTAACACCTATCTAAGACCATGATTAAAACAAGGTAAACTATCCAAGTTTTAAAAAAAACTTTTATGGTGATAACACAGTCATCGATTTAAAGAAGGAATTAATGATATTCGAAGATGGTGAAGTCAGAGTAGTTCAACAATTGGACCTATATCAAGGACCCTGATACACAAAGACTGTTGACAAAAGAGAAGACGCACAGCTTCTAGATCAACTCAACCAACTAACGGCAGGAAGGAGAGAAGACTGCATTAATCCCACAGCAGGAGGAATGGTAAGCTGGAGAAGTGTTTAAAGTTCTGACCTAGGATTAGAAGTAGCTTGGGATGACTGGTAGCAGGGAGGATATGAAATCAACACCAGAAGATGTGCCAACATTCGTGGAGTCAACTGGATTGGTATAGAGGTAAGAGAATACCCAACTCTTTCAAATATGCAAGTTGTGAATACATTTATTACCAAAGTAGAAAAAAAATTACCAATAGAACATATAATCCCTCTCATCGACGTAGCACTACAATCCATGTCAGCAAGGTGGTGGGAAACCCATCGCAACTCTCTTTTGCAATGGGAAGATATTTCTAAAGCATTAAGAATAATATTTCATGCGGCTTTAGGACCACAACTAGGAGAAAATTACTGAGGGAATTTTGATCCCCTAGCACATCTAAACAGTTGCGAGTATCAGTGGAAGAAAGAGGGATATCCAAAATATTTATGGGCACATAAATTCATACATTCACTGGACACCATTCCACAAGCTTGGTACCTGACAGAAGAGAAGAAGAGAGGAACAAGTACCTGGGAAACAATTGCGGAAAAATTTACGCAATGTTTTTATTTCAAGGGAGAGAGAACAAATTACAGATACCCTTCAAGCAATGAAAATATTCTTTTTCTTCCCAGAGCTTCAAGAGAGTGAGGAATTATCTTTATCAAAGTAGAAATTCAAGGATTCAGTGGCATGTAAAAGGTTGTATCGGGAGATAGACGATGATGATTTAGATAATATTTGACATCTATACTTTGAAGAAAAGGAAGGGGAACGGGAGATACAAGAAGAACCAACTACCGAGGGATTGCACTTGTTACCCTTGAAGACAAAGAAGCAGAATATTGGAAGCACGGAGAATCCAAATATTGCATCCATCAGAGATTATTGGGATACAGAGACAACAAAATAAATCTTTGACCTACTACAAGAGTATGAAGACTTATTACCATCTTCATTGGCAGAGCTCAAAGGAATCAAAGGAGATCTGGGGGAGATGCGCATATTCCTAAAACCAGATGCAAGGCCAGTAAAACATAGACCTTACTACCTGAATCCAAGAGTAAAAGAAAAGTTTAAAGCAGAGATAGACAAAATGTTGAATGCAGGCTTGATTTTTCCGGTTGAAGAAGCAAAATGGGTCATCCCAATTGTGATACAAAGTAAAAAGGAGAAATCAGAAATTAGAGTATGTGTGGACTACAGAAGTCTAAATAATGCATGCATTCATGATCCATTCCCAACTCCATTTAGCGACGAAGTTCTTGACAATGTAGCAGGAAATGAAGTATACTTATTCATAGATGGCTTCTCAGGATATCATCAGGTGAGAATAGCAGAAGAAGACAAAAGAAAAACTACTTTCACAATAGAATGGGGATCATATGCCTATCATGTCATGCCTTTTGGTCCAAAGAATTCACCAGTTGTGTTTTCATGGATAGTAATAGCAGCATTCAGAGACTATATCCATAAGTTCCTAGAAGTATACATGGATGATTGGATGGTGTACAATCTACTAAAGAACATGCAACTCTACTCAGGATAATGTTTGATAGGTGCAGACAGCTTCAAATTTCTTTAAATCTCAAAAAGTGCATCTTTGCAATACCTTTTGGAACACTTTTGGGACATGTCGTCTGCAAACAAAGTGTATGTGTGGACCCAGCGAAAGTGGTGGTAATTGTGAACATGGAAGCACTAGAGAATGTAAAGCAGTTGAGGTCACTACGGGACACACTAGATACTACAAGAGGTTCATCCACAACTATGCAAAAATCAAAACATCACTAGAAAAGCTTGTGTGTAAGTCAAAATAATTTATATGGAACGATGAATGCATTAAGGCATTGGACACGTTGAAGGAGAAACTAGCAAGTGCACCTATATTGGCACACCAAAATTGGGATCAACAGTTTCATGTCCACATTGAAGCTTCAAGTATTGCTTTGGGAGCAGTGCTAGCTCTGTCAGGAGAAACCTCCATACATCACCCAGTATACTTCGCAAGCAGGAATTTATCAACGGCAGAAAGGAATTACACAAAAACGAAAAGAGAGGCTCTTGCTATGGTATACTCTCTGTAGAAATTTCACCATTACTTATTGGAAGGCACATTCAAGTTATTCACAGACTACTCAGCACTGAAATATCTGGTAAACAAACTTGTACAGGAAGGCAAAATCTGCAGATGGATCCTACTATTCTAGGAATTCACTTTCGAAGTAATAGTAAAATCGGGAAGGCTAAATGTTGGTCCTGAACATTTTTCAAGATTGGATAACAGGGAAAATGGGGGATCCCTTCATGACCAGCTGTCGGATGCTGATCTCTTCCGAGTAGAAGCCATCCCAGATTGTTGGAAATATTGTCATTGATGGCAAAGGAGCAACACCATGACAAGGGAAAAGATCAGATTCAGATGAAATTGTTGCAGAGAAAGAAAGTAAAGTGGAAGTGGCTACAAGAGGAGGGTTTAGACATGAAGAAGTTTTTTTTGAACAGTCAGGGTTTTGTTTTGTCTATCTGTGTATGCTTGGAAATTTCCTAGAGGGTTTCACCTCTCCGAAATCCATTTTATTATAAATTCTATGTATAATTTTGAGTATATTTACTTCTGTGTAAAGATTTGGAGGAATTTAGAGAATTCTAGTTTGTTTGCTTGAGATCAGGCAATGTTAATTTATTTATGGTTATTGAGTTACGTAGCAGAAACAAGGGTTTTATCCCTTTGAAAATTCATTGATTTATGGTTTTTTGTGTAGCATCGAGAGTTATTAACCTATGTAATAAGGGTTCAGAAGAAAATTAGAACTTTGGTTCTTTGGTTGAGAGCGCAGCGATAATTAGTCTCTATTTATTGAGTTATGCAATGAAAAGGAGGTTTTTATGAGAAATTGAAGTTAAATGAAGAAATGGTGAAAATCCGCGTTTGAACATGATTTAAAACAAAGTTTGCAAGTTAAGCGGTTTTCAAGAAAACCGGACTCTGTTGTCGCACAACCTTTGAGTTGTGGGCGGTTTTTCCCATTTCGAACGTGATTGAATGATATTGCGACAGATCACGAGCGCAATACCACCCATTTCGCGTCGCTTTTGGTTAATAAACTACAGAGGTGGAATTAACGCGACTGTCGTCCGATTAGATCTGTGGAAGATCCGACGAAGTTCGCGTTGAAAGCTGCATGGGAGTTAAAATAAGGTATGGACCCGACGTTGTATGCAATGAAGTTTTATTAAGGGTTTGAAGTCCGGAATTATTTCCGAAGGTCTAAATATTCCAAAGGTTTTTTAATATTTCTGAAGGTGTAATGATATTTCAATGGAGTTTTATTAAAGTGGTTGAAGTTTGGAAATACACTGCCGAGGGGATTTTAACCTATGTTTAAAAGTAAATTAAACATTTCCGAAGGTTCTGATATTCATTCCAAAATATTTTAAAACATTGGGTTAAAGTGAGTTATATTGTTCCAAAGGTCAAAAAGGGGATTTTGCTTCCAAATATTACAAAAGTGGATTATAATGTTTTGAAAGGGAAAAGGGACTTTTAGCCTCCGTGGTGCATTTTTATTAAATAAAGCAATATGACATGGAACTAACCCCACAAATAGAAAATAAATCAAGATGACGTGGCAAGATGACATGGACTTGGCCCACATATCGCAAATCGTAAGTTCGGAGGGGTGAAGATCGTAAGAGCAAAGTTGCAATGCGATGTGCCGATGAGAAGGGACACGTGGCGGCACAGTGCTACATCGTGCATCAGCGATGAAAATTCCATCGCATACCGCGAAGTGGCGAGGTGATGCGATGCGAGGAATGTGATGCGATTGATAGATGCGATGCGATGCGATCTCATATCGCAATCGGAGCAAGAGAGATATCGCACAACCTAGAAGTAATGTTAGTTGCGATGAGAAGTAGCGATAGATTCAAGTGGGACCCGTCGCATATCGCAATCGGCAATGTTTATGTGATAAGAATTCTCAAGATATAAAAGTTGCGATGCGAAGTAGCGATAAAGCCAAGTGGGACCCATCGCATATCGCATATCGGGAGATCAGATGGACAAAGGCACATGGATAACAGGAATCATCAAAGTGCGATAAAGAGAGCGGACGTGATAAAGAACAAATCCAAAGCCTAAAGCATTTCAAGTCCGACAGTATGTGGATTTTCTTTTGTAAATCGTTTCGGAGAGAAAAAGGAGGACTATAACGTAAAACAAAAAGGAAAGTATGAACGCGGGTAGAAAGGCGCGGGTAAAGACCTAACACAAAGAAAAAGAGGCAGAGTCGAGAAAAGAAGAATATAGTGGCACTGTTGAAAACAAATAGAATGGGTCAAGTCAGAAAAAATGAGCAGTTATAAAGCAAAGCTAGACTATAATGGTAGAAACTGAAAAGAAAGTGACAACAGCAGAAAAGACAAATGTATGGCGAACCAAGAGCTGAAATGGCTGATTGAAATGTTTGATTGTAACTGTAATTGTATTATTGAATTTATATTGTTTGTGATGTAAAGGCAAGTCTCCGTAGGCAAAGAAAAACTACATTGTAATACACAAATATATATACATTCTGTTATATCATTCTGAATGTGTTGGACAAGAAAGTGAGAAGGAGGAAGGAAAAGATTCATACCTGTTCATTTCAAATTCCCTGTGGAATGAAAACAGTTATGAGGTGATCCCTATAAATAATTTTACCATCATAAAGTGGTAGAGAGAATGAAGAAATGAGTGAGGCAGTGTAAGAAGAAGAAGGAGCAGAGAGAGGAGTTGTGAAGATCTAGATATGATTTAAAGAAAATTTGAAGGCTGGAAGGACAGCATTAAAGAAGGAGAAAAATAGAGCTGATATCCAGGTAAATCAGCATATGATTTTATTGTATAGTGAGGAAGTTGGTGTTTCAATGTCAAGGTCTAGCTTGATAGAAGTCCATTTGTAGCTGGCTGAGGTAGGAGCCTCCTGTAGGTTGTAGCCTACAGAAAATCGATGGGAGTTGGAGCTTCCTTGCAAGTTGTAGCTTGCAGAATTGAGGTAGTAGCCTCCTGTAGGTTGGAGCCTACAGAAAATCAGTGGTGAGAGGGATTTGGAGCTTGCCTTTGCATCACACAATAATAAGATGTGGTTTTCTCCCTTATGGGTTTCCACTTATATCTGTTGTCTCAGTGCATGATGATTATGTGTTGACAGTATGTATTTAATCTGCTTAATACCTGTTGCTCACTTTTAAGATTGTTGTTCCATTGTATATTAAGTTGATCACGAAATGAAGATGTAAATAAGTATAAGAAAAAGTTTTACAAGACCATAACTGCATTAAACTGATTCTCCCCCCCTCTAAGTTTAACCAAGGGTCCAACAATTGGTATCAGAGTGGGTTCCTTCTGTATCACTTTAACAACTGGAAGGAGATCCTAAGTCCCCAAGATGGCTAGTCTAGAAGGATGCTCAACAAATAAAGCCCATTTGTTCACTGGTACAAATTGTGCCTTCAGGGAAATTAGAATGAGGACGTACATAATGTCTCTAGGAATAGAACTTTGGGCTACTGTGGAATTGGGATATGCCCGAAAGGAGATTGACTCGGAGAAAGATGCAAACTAGATTTTTTAGCTAATGCAAAAGCCATGAATGCTCTCTTAAGTGGTTTGTGTGAGGCAGAATTTATCAAAGTAATGCACAACAAGATTGCCAAAGAAATATGGGATACATTAGAAAGTATCCATGAGGGAGATAAAAAGGTGAAGGCTGCCAAGCTGCAAGTCTATAGAGCTCAATTTGAAAATATAAAAATGAATGAAGAAGAGGATGTTGCTAGCTTATTCTTACGGGTTGCAGAAATTGTAAATAACATGAAAGCTCTAGGAGAAACCATTAGAGAATGTGTAATTGTACAAAATTTATTGAGATCTTTACCATCCAGGTTTAACCCCAAGGTGTCTGCCATAGAAGAAACAACTGATTGGGAAAATTTGACCATGAACCAATTACTTGGAAACTTAACAGCTTATGATATGAGACTACCACAGAGGAAGTAAAATGTGAGGGAGGCAGCCTTTAAGATAGAGAAGAGTAAAGAAGGAAAAGAAGATACATGCTCCTACTCTGATGAAGAAGAGGTCAAATTTGTCAGAAGATTGGATAGAGGCTAAGGCAAGTATAAAGGTAAACTTCCCTTTAAATGCTTTAATTGTAGAAGAGTTGGGCACTATGCATCTAAGTGTCCTCTTAAGAAAACAAAGAATCAGACTCAAGAGACAAAGAAAACCAAAGAAAATAACTGGAAGAAAGGGAAGAGAATCAGTAGAAGATCATTTTATGCTCAGCAATATATCAATGCATCTGAAAACTCAGATGAATCCTCAAATGAAGAAGGAACCTCTGAATTTTTGTTGATGGCCAAGGAAGAGTCTAAAGGATTCCTTCTAGAAGATGAGGAAGAAGGTGAAGTAGATCTTGAGGGGGAGCTAAGAAGTGCCCTGGAGGAAATAGACAGACTTAAACTCAAGTGCAGAAAACAGAAATACATTCTCCTCAAATGTGTAAAAGAGGTACCAAATTCAGAAGACCTCATTCAATTGAAAGTAGAACTTGAAGAAGCTAAGAAGGTGGAAGACATTCTGCTAAGGCAAATTAAAGATAAACATCAGGAGCAAGAGAAATTGGAAGAAGAAGTGGTATGGCTGAGAAAGAAACTAGAAAACACCCAAAGGGATTTTTCAATGAACACTCCTCGAATGAAAAGCACTGAACAGTTGGACAAAATTCTTAATGCTCAAAGGTCTCCCCTCATAAAGGCTGGGATAGGATATGAAGGAGAAACTAGTAAGTCCAAGGTAGATGATAACAAGAATTCCATTTTTGTAAAAGTTGTAAAGGAAAATGAAGCAGCTCAAAAAGGAACTACAGAAGCAGAAACCAGCAAGAACTTGATGTGTGATGAAACAAACAAAAACAAGCAGCAACATCAAGAGAAAAAGAACGAAATGAAGAAACAGTCAGCTGAAAAAGGCTCTTACAATCCTAAATATGAATTTAATAAATTCAGAAGCTGTCAAAAGAGATTCTTTCCTCCTATGAGAAATATCACTTGTTTTGTCTACCACAAGCTAGGACATATTGCTGCATACTGTCAGACAAAGATAATCAATTTCAACCAGCAAAAAATGCAGAAACTGAAAAGACTACCTCAAGCAAACAAATGGAGAGGACAACCCTTCACCAGGTACACTAATCGTTTCCATGGATATTGTTTTTGTTGTAAGGGGTTTGGCCATAAATCCATGGAGCGTAGAACACATGGACAAAGACTGATGTTCAAAACCCCAGGGAGATATATGAACAATGGAGAGTTCACTCGTACACATAATCCATTTAAAAATATAATCAAATGCTTTGTATTCCATAAAATCGGACACATGTCTTCAAAATGTCCTCTCAAAGAATGTGGTCCATCTTCTCAAAAAAGGTTCCAAACAAATAGCTGCCTGCAGTGGAAAAAGAAGTTGAATAAGTGTGACCTGGCTCTAATAGCCCAAGATCAGAAAATCCAATGGTATTTGGACAATGGATGCTCTAAGCATATGATTGGAGATAGAATCAATTTTGTAACCTTGGATGAAAAGAAATCTGGAAATGTAACATTCACCAATGATAAAGCAGGGAAAATCAAAGGAAAAGGCTCAGTCAGTCTGAATAATGGAAGAGGAAAGGCTCAAGATGTATTATTTTTGGATGGGTTGAAAGACAATCTACTAAGTGTTAGTCAAATGTGTGATAAAGGCTGTGAGGTCCTTTTCAGAGCCCAAGATTGTGAGGTAAGATCAAGCACCACAGGAAAGACCTTGATCAAAGGTGTTAGAACATAAAGTAATGTCTATATAGTAGAAGAAGAGAATGAAGCATGCCACATAAGCAAACTTGATGAATCATGGTTATGGCATATAATACTGGGACACCTAAACTTCGACCACATCATCAGTCTGAGCAAGAATAATGCAGTAAGAGATATGCCAACAATAAAGAAGCCTTCAAATACCATATGTAAATCTTGCCGATTGGGCAAACAGACCCACACATATTTCAAGACCAAAGATGAACTATCAACAAGTAGGTCACTTTAGCTTGTACACATGGACCTGTGTGGACCTTCAAGAACTAAAGCACCAAGCAGAGAATCTTATTTCATGCTGATAATAGATGATTTTTCCAGATTGACGTGGGTGGCATTTCTCAAATATAAATCTGAAGCACTTGAGAAATTCAAGATATTCAAGGCATTGGCAGAAAATCAAACAGGATGCAAGCTAAAGTGCATCAGATCAGACAGAGGAGGTGAATTCACAGACTATGATTTTGCAGACCTGTGCAATGAACATGGGATAAAACAACAGTTTACAATTGCAGGTACACCTCAACAGAATGGAGTGGCAGAAAGACAAAATAGGTCAGTACAACAGATTGCCAGAGCCATGATGCAAGAAAGTAACATTCCCTAAACCTATTGGGCAGAATCAATACACACAGTTGTTCACATTCTCAACAAAGCTCATCTAAGACCAAATTGTGATAAGACTCCTTACGAATTATGGCATGGTAAACCAGCATCAATCAAGCACTTTAGAGTCTTTGGAAGCAAGTGTTTCATAAAAAATAATGATGAAAAACTAGGAAGTTTGATGCAAGAGCTGATGAAGGAATATTTTTAGGATATGCATCCAAGAGTAAGGGTTACAGGTGCTACAACAAAAGACTGCACAAAATTGTGGAAAGCATTGATGTAAGATTTGACGAAGATCTACCAAACAGAACAAGAAGCACAAGCTGCGCCAATTCTCTAGATGATCATGAAGCTGAGAACTAAAATAATGATGAACATAGCAAGACAACAGAAGATACTAAATTAAACTCAAAAGGTCCCTCAAGACACACTCAAAAGAACCATCCAGAAGATCAAATCATTGGGGACAAGAGTGTGGGAGTCCAGACAAGAAGACAACTTGTTGAACAGACAGAAGAAGTATACCTAGCCATGCTATCTCAAATAGAGCCAAAGAAGTTCGAAGAAGCCAGCAAAGACAAAAACTGGGTAAATGCTATGAATGAAGAACTGGACCAAATTGAGAAGAACAATACCTGGGAATTAATTCCAAGACCCACTAGGAAAAATGTCATTGGCACAAAATGGATATTCAAGAATAAGATGAATGAACAAGGGCAGGTAATCAGAAATAAAGCCAGACTTGTATGCAAGGGATATTCACAAATTGAAGGTCTTGATTATGATGAAACCTTTTCCCCTGTAGCCAGAATGGAAGCAATCAGAATGTTTTTGGCCTTTGCATGCTATCATGATTTCAAGGTATATCAAATGGATGTGAAGTCTGCCTTCCTGAATGGAGATCTAGAGCAAGAAGTCTACATGGAACAACCTGAAGGATTCTCATTAGCAGATAAACATTACTATGTGTGTAGATTAAAGAAAGACCTATATGGTCTGAAACAAGCTCCTTGTGCATGGTATTCAAGGCTGGACAAATACTTGCAAAAACAAGGGTTCAAGAAAGGAGGAGTAGACAGCAATTTGTACATAAAGGCTAATGAAAATGAACTCTTAATTGTAGTAGTGTATGTAGATGACATCATGTTTGGTAGCAACAAAGATGAGTTAGCAAAAGGATTTGCTGAAGAAATGAAATCATAGTTTGAGATGTCAATGATTGGAGAGCTCACCTTCTATTTAGGACTTCAAATTCAACAAAATAACATAGGAATATTCATTTCGCAAGAAAAATACTTAAGATAAATGTTGAAAAGGTTTCAAATGGAAGACTGCAAACCTGTGTCAACTCCCATGATCACTGGATGCAAACTATGTGCTAATGATGGATCAACAGATGTAGATCAAAAACTTTACAGATCCATGATAGGAAGTCTGCTATACCTAATAGCTTCTAGACCATACATTATGTTGGCAGTAGGACTTGTGGCAAGATATCAAGCAGCACCAAAACAAAACCATTTACTTGCAATCAAGAGAATATTCATATATCTACAAGGAACTTCACATTATGGTCTATGGTATCCAAAAGGAAAAAGCTTCACATTATGGTCTATGGTATCCAAAAGGAAAAAGCTTCACATTGACAGCATACACAAATGCAGATTGGGCCAGCTGTGTGGATGACAGGAAAAGCACAAGTGGAGGTGCATTGTATTTGGGAAAAACTCTGGTGGCATGGATAAGCAAGAAGCCAACTTCTATCTCCCTATCTACAGCAGAAGCAGAATACATAGCAGCAGCAGCATGTTGCACACAAGTAATGTGGATGAAAAAAACTCTCCAAGACATGAAGGTAAGCATTGATGAACCTATTTCTATCAAAAGTGACAATACAAGTGCAATAAGTATATCAAAAAATCATGTACTTCATTCAAAAACAAAGCACATCCCAATAAAGTACCACTTCCTCAGAGAACAAGTAGCACATAAATTAGTGAAATTGGAATATGTACCAACTAAGGAACAAACAGCAGACATATTCACAAAACATCTTACTAAAGAACCATTCGAATATCTAAGAGACAAACTAGGGGTAGTGTCTGCAGATGTTACTCTCTAACATGATCAGAAATCAGAAATCAAAAAAAGGGGGATGCATACAAGAAACAAGATTAGTGCAGAAGACTAGAGATAGTCAATATCAGATAAGAAAGCATCATTCCAGGGGAGAGAATTCAATAAATTGTAATAAAAGAGCTAGAAAAGTGGAGAAGTTCATGGAACAGGTCCTCAAGATCGGAGTATTATGAAAAGATAGACCCCACACTGGGAAAAGTGCAACCCTTTTCCATTGATGTCAAAGGGGGAGGAAAAGCAAGCAAAAGAAGAAAGGGTCTTCTAAAAAGAAAGCAGAGGAAGTCCTAGAGGAAGCATTGGGGTATTGCCATCAATGCCAAAGGGGGAGACTGTTGGAAATATTGTCATTGATGGAAAAGGAGCACAAAGGAGCAACACCATGACAAGGGAACAGATCAGATTCAGATGAAATTGTTGCAGAGAAAGAAAGTAAAGTGGCAGAGGCTACAAGAGGAGGGTTTAGACAGGAAGAAGTTTTTTTGAACAGTCAGGGTTTTGTTTTGTCTATCTGTGTATGCTTGGAAATTTCCTGGAGGGTTTCACCTCTCTGAAATCCATTTGATTATACATTCTGTGTAGAATTTTGAGTATATTTACTTCTGTGTAAAGATTCAGAGGAATTTAGAGAATTATGGTTTGTTTGCTTGAGATTGGGCAGTGTTAATTTATTTATGGTTATTGAGTTACGCAGCAAAAAGGAGGGTTTTATCCCTTTGAAAATTCATTGATTTATGGTTTTCTGTGTAGCATCGAGAGTTATTAACCTCTATAATAAGGGTTCGGAAGAAAATTAGAACTCTGGTTCTTTGGTTGAGAGCGCAGCGATAATCAGTCTCTGTTTATTGAGTTATGCAATGAAAAGGAGGCTTTTATGAGAATTTGAAGTTAAACGAAGAAATGGTGAAAATCCGCATTTGAACACGATTTAAAACAAAGTTTGCAAGTTAAGCGGTTTTCAAGAAAACCGGACACTGTTGTCGCACGGCCTTTGAGTTGTGGGCAGTTTTTCCCATTTCGAATGCGATCAAATGATATTGCAACATGTCACGAGCACAATACCACCCATTTCGCATCGCATTTTGTTGATAAACTACGAAGGTGGAATGAACGCGACTGTCGTTCAATTAGATCTATGGAAGATCCGACGGAGTTTGCGTTGAAAGCTGCGTGGGAGTTAAAATAAGGTATGGACCTGACGTTGTATGCAATGAAGTTTTATTAAGGGTTTGAAGTCCAGAATTATTTCTGAAGGTCTAAAGATTCTAAAGGTTTTTTAATATTTCCGAAGGTGTAATGATATTTCAATGGAGTTTTATTAAAGTGGTTGAAGTTCGGAAATACACTGCCGAGGGGATTTTAACCTATGTTTAAAAGTAAATTAAACATTTCTGAAGGTTCTGATATTCATTCCGAAAGAGTTTAAAACATTGGGTTAAAGTGAGTTATATTGTTCCAAAGGTTAAAAAGGGGATTTTGCTTCCGAATATTATAAAAGTGGATTATAATGTTTTGAAAGGGAAAAGGGACTTTTAGCCTCCGTGGTGCATTTTTATTAAATAAAGCAAGATGACGTAGACCTAACACCACAAATCGAAAATAAATCAAGATGACGTGGACCTAGCCCGCATATCACAAATCGCAAGTTCAGAGGGGTGAAGATCGTAAGAGCAAAGTTGCGATGCGAAGGAAAGAAGCGATGCGATGTGCTGATGAGAAGGGACACGTGGCGGCATAGCGCTACATCGCGCATCGGCGATGCAAAGTCCATCGCATACTGCAAAGTCGCGAGGCGATGCGATGCGAGGAATGCGATGCGATCGATAGATGCAATGTGATGTGATCGCATATCGCAATCGAAGCAGGAGAGATATTGCACAACCTAGAAGTCATGTTAGTTGCGATGTGAAGTAGCAATAAAGCCAAGTGGGACCCATTGCATATCGCATATCGGGAGATCATATGGACAAAGGCACATGGATAACAAGAATCGCTGAAGTACAATAAAGAGAGCGGAGGTGATAAAGAACAAAGTCGAAGCCTAAAGCATTTCAAGTCTGGCAGTATGTGGATTTTCTTTTGTAAATCGTTTCGGAGAGCAAAAGGAGGACTATAACGTAAAACAAAAAGGAAAGTATGAATGCGGGTAGAAAGGCGTGGGTAAGGACCCGACACAAAGAAAAAGAGGCAGAGTCGAGAAAAGAAGAATATAGTGACACTATTGAAAACAAATAGAATGGGTCAAGTCAGACAAAATGAGCAGTTATGCAGCAAAGCTAGATTATAACGCAAAAACTGAAAAGACAGTGACAGCAGCAGAAAAGACAAATGTATGGCGAACCAAGAGCTGAAAGGGTTGATTGAAATGTTTGATTGTAACTATAATTGTATTATTTAATTTATATTGTTTGTGATGTAAAGGCAAGTCTCCGTAGGCAAAGCAAAACTCCACTGTAATACACAAATATATATGCATTCTGTTATATCATTCTGAATGTGTTAGACAAGAAAATGAGAAGGGGGAAGGCAAAGAGTCATACCTGCTCATTTCAAATTCCCTGTGGAATGAAAACAGTTATGAGGTGATCCCTATAAATAATGTTACCAGCATATGCATAAAGTGGTTGAGAGAATGAAGAAATGAGTGAGGCAGTGTAAGAAGAAGGAGCAGAAAGAGGAGTTGTGAAGATCCAGAGATGATTTAAAGAAAATTTGAAGGCTGGAAGGATAGCAGTAAAGAAGGAGAAAAACAGAGTTGATATCCAGGTAAATCAGCATATGATTTTTTTGTATAGTGAGGAAGTTGGTGTTTCAATGTCAAGTTGTAGCTTTATAGAAGTCCAGTTGTAGTTGGCTGAGGTAGGAGCCTCCTGTAGGTTGTAGCCTACAGAAAATCGATGGGAGTTGGAGCTTCCTTGCAAGTTGTAGCTTGCAGAATTGAGGTAGTAGCCTCCTGTAGGTTGGAGCCTACAGAAAATCAGTGGTGAGAGGGAGTTGGAGCATGCCTTTGCATCACAACAATAATAATATGTGTTTTTCTCCCTTATTGGTTTCCACTTATATCTGTTGTCTCAGTGCATGATGATTATGCGTTGACAGTCTGTATTTAATATTCTTAATACCTGTTGCTCACTTTTAAGATTTTTGTTCCATTGTATATTAAGTTGATCATGAAATGAAGATGTAAATAAGTATAAGAAAAAGTTTTACAAGACCATAACTTCATTAAATTGATTCACCCCCCCTCTCAGTTTAACCAAGGGTCCAACACAGATTATCTAGAATATATAGTGACATATTTGGCCATAGGACAGTGCCCATCACAATACACGGCAACCCAAAAAATACATCTAGTAGTTAAAGTGACCAAATATAAACTCATAGCAGGGCAGTTATATAAAATGAGCCTGGATCATATCCTTCGAATATTTCTTAGATCACGAAAGAACATACATCTTGTGGGAATGTCACAATGGAGTTGCGGGAGGCCATGTCAGCGCAAAACCCACCACAAGGAAAATACTACATGTAGGATTATGGTGGCCCACCGTGTACAAATATAGCAAGGAAGATGTGAAGAAATGTGACATCTGCCAAAGAATAGGGCGATCGTCACATCGTGATGAGTTGCCCCTGCAACCCGTGAGGGCTATGCAGGCATTTGATAAATGGGTCGTAAACTTCATAGGACCAATTTCACCAACGACACGACACTCGCAGGCAAGATATATAATCATCGCAACTGACTACCTCACAAGATGAGAAGAGGCGGCACCAGTAAGGGAATGTATAGTAGACACAGTAGCCAAATTTATTTTTGAGAAAATCATTAGCAGGTTTGACTATCCAAGGAGCCTAACAAGTGATCACGGCACACTTTTCATTAATGCTACAATTAAAGCATTGTTGGACAACTTTATGATAAAACACCATAAGAGCATCCCGTACCACCCTCAGGCGAATGGAACCGTTGAGGCTTTCAAAAAAATCTTGGAGAAAAGACTAACAAAGATATGCAACGTTAACCATGATGACTGGGATGAAATAATACCAGCCACGTTGTGGGCATACAGGACAATCATAAAGAGACTGCATAATCAAACTCCATTCCAGTTAATATACGGGGAAGAGGTAGTAATACCAATTTAGTTTATCATACCAAGCCTCTTAATTGCTTCAACAACACACATGACAGAGGAGGAATCCATCTCTGCATGCCTTCATGAATTGCAGGAGCTAGAAGAAGATAGATTTCTGGCGGATTTCCATCAATCAGTTCAAAAACAGCGACAAAAGCTTGGCATGACCACCACATTAAACATAAAACATTCACTTTTGGTGGAAAAGTACTGCTCTGCGATATAAAATTCCATAAGTTTCCGGGGAAGCTCAGGATGCACTAGATGGGACCATATTATGTCATATAGATAAAAGACTCAGGCGCGGTCAGGCTAGCGCAACTAGATGGAGAGATACTTCAAGGATGGGTGAATGGCACACGCCTGAAACCCTATCATCAGTAAGCACCACAATCCTTCAATTTAATAACTCTCGCACCCGATATCAGTCAGTATATTAGAGTCAATAACTCTCTCACAACCGAGACGAGCCATATAATAGTTTATGTTTTAATATTTTCAGTCCATTAGAGTAGGAATCCTCAATAAGAAATTAGCAAAGTCGTGCCTAGACAACAATCACCCTGTTGCGATGTCGCAACCAATTGTGGTCGGGTGGAGGGTCTACAATGTTACATAGCCTAAGAGTTTCAACCATTATTCACTCGTAATGACCCATCATACCGTTGTCAGTCCGTAATATCACCCGAATTTGAAAAATAACTGTCGTAATTAGTAACCCCCATACCATAATAAAGTTTCCATATTAAGCCATAATTATTACCCGTCATGTCTACCCAATTTCTAAAGCCAACATCAGCATTGTCATAGTACACCTCATCCCAGTAAATAATCACACAGTTATGGCTGTGGGGAAATACAGCAAGAATTAATTAGTTATGGCATCACATCAACATCATTCGTGCTAGTAATACTACTTAACCCGTATGAAGGAGGGAAACAGCAGAATGCCGGAAAATTTTGAGTTATCAGAGAAAGAAACGGCTATAACGATAAGCCTGATTCCAGCAGCAAAAATTCGGAGCAGTAGACTAGCAGTAGTAGTTCTATTATACAACAGAAGGAAGAAAATGACGAAGATGGCTATCTCAGTCGCAAAGCCAGAGCTCGATGGAAGAATTCAAAGAGTGGAGTCGCTGAAGGAAAATATGAAAATGCCTTGTTGATAGATACCGACTTCACAGACTCATACCAGTTCCCAGCATTGAAAAGGTAGAATCATGTGAAGGAGGGAGGAGGTGAAGCAGCGAAGGTGCACCCAGACTTCAGAGGCATCCAGAGATCGACAATCCTACACCTCAGAATCCTTTTGGTATTTGGGACGTCGGGAGCAGCAATGCAGTGCACCAAGGTCTTGATTAGCAGAATTCAGAATGGATCATTATGGCTTGGGAGGGAGATCCCAATTCATGCAGAAGACATACACAGACTCACAGGGTTATCAGCGGTATGAAACGGCTCTCGACAACGGATATCTCGGCTCTTGTTACGATGAAGAACGTAGCGAAATGTGATACTTAGTGTGAATTGCAGAATCTCGTGAATCATCGAGTTTTTTAATGAAATTTGCGCCCGAGGTATTTGGGAAATACCCAGGTTCAGGCTTGAGGCCAACAAGGTTTCCGTTGTAGTCTAGGACAATTCCAGCATTTTCACCCTGCTCTTGGGAGAAGGGAGTCTCACCTGAGGCGTGTCGCGACCTTAATGAGATTAGAGGCTAGATCATTGACGTTGAGGAAATATTACTAACACGGATCATATTTATGAACATACAAAATACATATATGTATCTCAACTCTAAGAAGTAAGCTATCATTCATCACTACATATTCAAAGTACCGAATTAAAAATTTAAAACAGGCATACATTCACCATCAACAGTTAAGCATAGACCAATTCATAATATACAACACAACAATAGTTTGATTCCATTAACTAGGTTCAATGACAGCATAAACATACTCCGCAAAGTCTATTACAGTTCAGTTCAATACAAAATGCTTCGCAGAGTCTATTATAGTTCAGTTCAATACAAAATGCTCCATAGATCTCTCCCTTGGCTCTACTCTCCTATCAGCCTTTCTCTCTGATTGAATAACTAACTACAGAGTTGCTTCTTTGTTGCCTATTTGTTCCTGTTGACTGACACTGTCAGTATTTTCCCCTTTTGGGCTCATATGTTTCCCTGCGCTTTGCTACCTTATGTTTCTTCTTTATCACTGGGAGTTCTACTGTTTGTTTCTTATCTCCCATATCTGCCATTTGTGTCGTTATCTGTCTATGCCCCACCACCTGCCTCCGGGTCTTCCGCAACCATGACAGCTCCCTGTCTACCTTGATTTCGCTCTGCCACCTGTCTTCCGGCTCTCCACAACTCAAAAACTATTATGTTCAAAACAAAGGCCCCAATAGGCCCCAACCACACGCTATTGACTCGTCCCGATTCAATATTTCCCTGTTGTTGTGGCTTCTGGTGGTCTGTCAGCTTCTAGTGCTGTCATAGTTTCTCATGTTGCTTCCATCTATGTCTTTCCTTGTTCCAGTTTTCCCTGTTCCAATAAAGGAACCAAGATGGTGTTTATTATTTGCATTGCATGTTTCCAGTGATATAGGTAAGGACGTTGAGGATGCAGAATTCTTGAAGAGGTATATGGTTTTACAACAGTTTCAGGATTTATTTCCAACAAATATTTCAAATTTTCCATCTCACATGGAAGTGGAATTTTCTATTGGGTTGGTACGAGGAGCAGCACCAATATCAAAGGCACCTTATAGGATGAGCACTCCAAATCTTTCTGAATTGAAGTTCTAGTTGAAGGAAATGCCTGACTAGGGATACATTAGGCCAAGTGTGTCGCCTTAGGGTGCACCAGTGTTTTTTTGAAGAAGAAGGATGGTAGTCTCAGGTTTTGCATTGATTACAGATAGCTGAACAAGGTAACCATTAATAATAGGTACCCTTTTCCAAGGTTCGATGACTTATTTAACTAGTTAAAGGGAGCAACAGTGTTATCGAATATTGATTTGAGATAAGGATATCATTAGGTACACATCAAAGAAGAGGAAATCTACAAGACTACTTTTCATACTAAGTATCTCCATTATGAGTTTATTGTAGTTCCTTTTCGTATAACGAATGCTCCAGCTACTTTTATGTGTTTGATGAATAGTGTGTTGTGTCCTTGTCTGGACAAGTTTGTGATTGTATTCATTGATGATATATCAATATATTCTAAGAATGAGGAACAACTTTTCGAGAACTTAGCAACAATATTGATAGTGTTAAGAGAGCATTAGTTATATGTTGAGCTTAGTAAGTGTATTTTCTTTCAGACAGAGGTACATTAATTAATACCTGTTGTCTCCAAGGAAGGTGTGGCAGTGGATACGCAAATGATTAGAGTTATCATGGAATGGGAAGCTCCTAGAAAATGGGATGAGGTCAGATCATTCATTGGGTTAGCATTTTATTATATGAGGTTCATATATAACTTCTCACATGTTTCCTATCATATTACATCATTGCAAAGGAAAGGAAATAAATTTGAATGGATAGAGGAATGTGCAACTAGTTTTGAGAAGTTCAAGGAGTTTCTTACAATTGCTCCAGTTCTAAAGATTGAAAATCCAAATAAAGAGTCTGTGATGTGTACAAATGCTTGGAAGAGAGGACTTGGTGGAGTCCTAATGTTGGAGGGATTATTGGTATGTTACAAGTCAAGGAAACTGAATTAACATGAGAAAAATTATGTGACTCGTGATTTTGAGTTGGAAGCGATCATTCATGCATTGAAGATGTGGAGGCACTATCTTCTTGGCAGGAGGTTTGTGTTGATGAGTGATCACAACGGGCTGAGATATTTTTTTGACCAACATAATGTGAATCCCGGGAAAGCTAGATGGTTGGCCATGCTTAGTAAGTTTGACTTCCAGATTAGGTACATTAAGGGAAATGAGAACATGGTTGCATATTCTCTTAGCAGAAGTGTACAGGTGAATCACATAGTAGTTATGATTTCATATGGGATAGATTTACATGATCATATATTACAGGCAAGTCAGTAGGATGACAGATATAGGGAGCCTAAGCAAAGGTTACAATAACAGGGTACAAGTGAACAGGATGTGGACTATCATCTCATGACAAATGATTTGGTCAGATTTAGGGACAGGATCTATGTGTCCGACAAAAGTGAACTCAAGTAGCTTATCTTGAGGGAATTTCATTATAATCCATATTCAGTTCATCCGAGAATTCAAAAGACTCTAACAGTTGTGGAAAATTTGTACTAGTCTAAATCTGAAGAAAGAGGTAGTTGAGTTCGTCACCAGGTGTTTGGATTGTCAAAAGGTTTTAGTGTAAGCATCCAGGTGGTTTATTGCAGTCGATTCTGATTCTAGAGTGGAAATGGGAGGTCATTTCCATGGAATTTATCATAGGTTTGTCGAGGACATCTAGACAGCATGATTCCATCATGGTTATGGTTGACAAATTAACTAAGGTAGCTCACTTCATAGTGGTTAATTCTACTTATTCAGCTAGTGAGGTAGCTCAAGTATTCATCAGGTAGATAGTGACATTGCATGGTATTCCTAAGAAGATTGTGTCAGAAAAAGATTCCAAGTTCACTTCCAAGTTTTGGAAGGAGTTATCTATAGGTTTGGATATAGAGTTTTCCTTTAGTACAACTTATCATCTACAGAAAGATGAATAGATAGAGAGGTTCAATAGGATTCTAGAGGACACGTTGAGAATGTATGTCATGCACAAACAGAGGAGGTGGGAGGATTATCTTCCATTGGTTGAGTTTTCTTACAAAAATGGATATTAGGAGTCACTGAGGATGAGTCTATTTGAGGCACTTTATGGATGGATTTATAATACTCCTATCATCTATAGTGATCTAGTGAACAGGGTATTGATCGGGTCAGACATGTTGGAAAAGATGGAACATGAAATGTGGGTTATCAAGAATAATCTAAAGGGAGCACAAGATAGACAGAAGAGTTATGCATATTTGCATAGGGCATTTAAGGAGTTTCAGGTTAGGGAGCATGTGTACTTGTGTATCAATCCCAAGAAGAGCTCCTTAAGGATTGGGTCATGTGCCAAGTTGGAATCTCGGTATTGTGGGCCTTTCGTTATCCTTGAGAGGATTGGACCACTGGCCTACAGACTTGCACTACCTCCGACAGTGAAAGTCCGTGATTTTTTCCATGTTTCACTACTTAAAATATATGTGAAATATGTTGATCATGTGATTTATTGGTTTGTATTGCAGGTGGATCCAGAAGGAGAATTCCAGCTGGAACCTCAGTGCATATTACAACATAAACAAATCATGCTCCAAGACTAGGCAATCGAGCAAGTTAAATTGTAGTGGAAGCACTTTGGGCCCAATGAAGCTACCTGGGAGATGTTTGATCAGATGCGGGCTATGTATCCTTCATTATTTTTCCGTTAAGGAAAAATAGTTTTGGTATATGTACATATTTATGTATGGTTTTTAATGTAAGTACCACATTGAACTATGTTATAAAGCTCCAATAAGCGGTATGGTTGTCATGTTGTCATGTTGGCCATGTTGGTTTTGCTTTTCAGTGGGTTTTTCATTGTAAATATTGCATCAAGCTAATTTATAAATCTCCATGGTAATATGTTTTGGTTTTCAACGGTTTTTTGGTCATAGGTGTCATAGAACACCGATGACAGTGTTCCCCTAAGGGGGATGGGTGTGTAACAACCCTGGGTTAACAGTTCATGTAATAAATTTAATAAAGGAAAAATAATACAAAGGTTATGGGACATAGATTCCAAGTTAAATGTTGGGAAAAACATCCTAGTGGGTGTTCATTTCAGTTTATTATGGCTAAGGAAATTGACAAAGGCATTGGAAAAGGAAAAGAGGCATTGATTGACATTTATTTATGAAAATAAAGGAAAATAGGAGAAAAGGGAGATGAAGGGTCACATATTTGCATGAGAATAAAATTGAAGGAAAATAGAGGAAATTAAAGAACATAAAGGCCTAAATAATAAAAATGCTTCTGAGGATCAGTTGATGTCTTTTGTAAGTTTAGTTTTGGATCTCTCTCTCTATTCTCTCATACTATTACACACTTCGATAATTCTTGTGTCGCTCTAGCATTGTAAAAGGAAAGATAAGGAAGCAAAGGAAATCAAGGAGAAGTTGGTTCAAGTAGCTTCAACAAGACTACTTGCAGGTAACAGGTTGCATGTGTGATTTCCTAGTTGGTTTATGAATGCATGGTACATGCACATGTGTATTTGGTTCTCTTGCTATCATTGGCATGGGTTTTCCCAGATGTGACAGTGGTTTCAGCCTTTCCTTTCCATTTCTGAATAGTCGTGGTGTGATGGGGTTCTTTTATTTGGTAGAGATTTGGATTATCAAATGGTTTCATAATATATTGAGGTGGTCTCAGGAAAATTTCCATTGGGCCTAGGAATCCCTTGACTAGTTTTGGCAGGATTTTGGTAAAGCCTAAGGGTGGAGACATGCAAATATCTTAAGGTATTGGTGTATAAATTCTGAGGCATCCAAGCTATTTTGGGCCTAGTAATCCCTTGAAAAATTTTGTCAGGATTGCGATAAAGCCTGAGGGTGGAGGTGGTTTAATCTTTGGGAAGCCCTGTTTGTTTATGTGTTGGTTTGCTTATGTGATCTCTTGACTGGTTTTGGTGGGATCACGTGATCATGAAGGTGGATGTGGTTTAATATCCCAAAAACCCTCGTTTTTTTTTTCTTGAGTCTCACATTCATGCTTGGAATATGGCACGGGGGTGATTGGCTGAAAGAAATATTTGGTTCAGCTCAATCTATGGTCAAGTAGTACGTGGAGGTACTTGACTTGGTTGGATTTTTCATATGCTAATAATATCTCTTTTCCTATTTTATTTTATGAGTACTTGTACTTGTTATTATTTTGGTTTGATGGTTTCTCTATGATGGTTATTATTCTGGTTATATGTTGGTTATAAGCATGACTCCATAAAAGGTTCTAGCTATGGCTCTTGACATGTTTTGATTAGATAATGAATGGTTAAAGATTGCATGATATAATAGATGTTATTGCAGCTATTGTGAGAGGGAATTATACCTTCTTGATTATTCGCAATTAATTATCAAACCCCTATGTCTAGGTATGCATTCATGACCTGTATATTACATGTTCTCAATATGTTTGACAAAATTACTTTCATGTTCTAGGCAGTCTAGGTCAATTTATGCCTTCAAATTTGTATGTCTAGCATTTTTGTCATGTCATTATCGATTTTGAGAAGTTACAGGAAGTTCTAGGCAGTGGTCTGGAGGCTGGACTATAATCTAGGCTCAGATCTCGGTACTGCATGCTCCTAACTGGAAAAATTGGGTTGTAATTGTATGGATGTAATCTTGTGCATGCGGTTGGTGGCTCCCAACCACATGGAGGCTTCTTCTTTTTTTTGTGGTTGAGGGCTCAAGGAAGAGAAGGATGGTTCCATCTCAAGTTTTGGCCACTTGGGATGGTTTCTCAGCCTCTGAGTTTCCTGTATCCCCTATAGAATCTTGTAAAATTCCATTCTGTCGTCAGTAATAGGACCCACTCTCTTAATGGGGCTTAGGAGGTCGAGTCATGTCATAGTATCCCTCAACTCATTTTTACCCCAGCAAGCTGGTGAAAGTGGGTAAATGTGGGAGGGGTGGTTACATTTTTGTCTTATGACATGTATATCAATGATCTTAAAGCAGGAGCAAAGTGCAGAGTAAATGAATAGGATGCTTGTAGAATTTCATAATTTTTTCCCATTACTTTATGTAAATTTTGGCTTTGTTATCTTTACTTGTTATTTATGCAAAGTGTCATGTGTAACAATTTTCACACAAATAATAGTAACACCCAATATTTGTGAAGAAACTGGGGAATTGTAAAGTCAAACAAGATTTGAAAATGTTATTCATTGACAAAGTATTTTTTACTACAAAGAAAAAATGGGTAACAAGCAAGGAAAAGAGGTTATTTGCATTGATATGGTTAACTCACTTGTTGACATCTATGATAGCTTTGACTAGTCGACAACGTATGAGAAATATGTGAATCTATCAACAGAAGAGAAAACAGGCAACAAAATTTGGGGTACCGGATTAGCAAAAGTTGGGTGTGTTTTGGAGGTCCTTAATTTCATATAAGTTGTTTATCTTTGTGCAAATAATTTTGAAAAAACGAGGAGGAAAATTAAGTTAAGAGTGACAAAGGCTCCTTTGAATCCAAATTCATTCAGATGGTTACTCAAGTTACCGGAACCGAACAAGCATTTAGAATTGACCGTTGTGAATAGCTTTGTGAAGCCAGAAAGAGGCGAGATTGACATTATGTAAGAATTCGTTTCTATAAATTCTAAGGTTCCTTTTGATCATTCTCTCATAGATATTTATTTATTTAGAAAACCATTTAGGGATTTCTATTGGACATTTTCCTACATATTAGGCCAAAAAAGTGCAATAAATGTTCCGAAATGCATTTTCTATGTGGTTTATGAGACATACAAAAATAATTGTATTTACAATTGGGATGATGTCATTTCCAATGAATTATTTGTTCAGTTAGATATATTATCCCAGAACAATAGATTATTTATGATGGCATATGTGATAACAACTATCATGTAAAGGCATGTGTTTAGGTGTTTAACCTATAATCCTAAATTCAATTTTAGCAAGGAACCAATGCAGTTCTGGTATCCCATATTGTGGAAACACAAATCTTCTTTAAATTTTTATTTTTAATTCAAGATATGTTTGTAAGGCAAGTGTATTGCATGGTAACTAGAAAAGAGCCTCCTCAAATATCTACAGAGGCTAAGGTTTTCCTATTTGGAAAAGGGGAATATGAGGAAAGAGAAAGAAATACAGTGATTTGAATTTATGGTTTTGAAGATAGGCCATTATTGTTGCCAAAGTTTGTTCTGGATAGGTATTTTGTTGTTGCATTCTGCAGGAAATAGTGTCGTTGGCTACTTACATTTGAATAGAAAAGGAAAAAAAAACAATTTATTACTTTTCTGTTTACTTTTGGAAAATTCACTGTCAAGAATACATCTCACACTAATGTTGTTGTAAGGTATTTAGATACTTTTAACTTAGGTGAAGCTGAAGATATTGAATTATTTAATGGAGGAATAATTTTCATATAATACCTAAATTCTATTAGGTATGGGAACTTGTTTCTAAGAACAAGAGAGAAGAGTAAGGAAAGTCACAGTGTATCAATGAAATATTAGAAAACGCTAGTAGATGTTGAAGAGATCTCTGAAAAAGAGATCATTTGCACAAGAGGAAGATATAATAAAATAGGCAGAAATCCTATGATACAATGTCAATATTGCAAGAAAAGTGTTAGTCCAACTTCATGTACTAGCCAAAAAGGGGAAAAAAAATACTAGAAGCGAAAAAATGGCTGGCGATATGCTATCAAGTAGCAGGGATAATGAAGAGCCTTTTCATATAGTAACTCCAGAAAGAGCACACACAAATGAATCAACTAGATCGAAGAGTCCACCTAAAACAGGGAGCTTTGAAGAGGCTATGAACATGGAAGTTTATAGCGTTGTACTACCTAATTAGGTTAGTACTTGTTAGCAAGAAAATCAAAAAATGATGGATCAAAAAGCTGAAGACTACATTATTTTCGTTGACCATTCTATCACATTGCAGGATACAAATTATGATAGTAGTAAGATATTGAAGATTGAAAGGGTACAACTTTGCAACAAAAATGTTTTTGGTCGATCATAAATGAATGGTGCATCTATCTAGGGTTGTGAAGCTAGGGTTGATGAAACTAAATCAAGCTAGTGGTGAGGAACTTGTGAATTTTTTTAGTCGATGACAAGAAAAAAATATAAAGTTGAAAGAAAAAAAAAAAAGAGCTAGAATATACTCTGAGCTCGAGCCCTTTGTTGAAGACTCCACGAGAAATACGCAGACCGCCATTGGCAATTTCTAGTCTCAATGGATCTCATAGATTTGAGAAACCTATCAATATTTTTAATGCAATGAAATCATATATTATTAGTAATATATCCAAAAGATTTTGAATTATTGAATTTGAATGACAAGCTTCTTTCGATCTGTAACATTTAAGGCAAAGAACTAAGTCTTCTATTGAGTTGGTTGAAATTAAGCTCAAGGGAGACAAGGAATTCGTAGACAATGACCTATTATTTTTTAGTCATAAGCTTGATTTATTTTCCAAAATAAAAATAAAAAAACATAAACAAGGGCTGCCATATTTTGATCGGATGAGGCATATCAAGGTTTCATGGTCTAAGAATATCAAAACATTAGAGGACATTATTTCTGAGTGTGGAGGCATAGAAAATAGAAGAGTTGATGCATATCTCAAGGTGGTAGTGATTGTTCAAAATTATTTTTTTATGGATTAATTGTGAAACACAAGTTGATGGCTAATTTGGAGAATCTAAAACAATCACATGAAACAGAGTTTGATGATATAACTGATTTCACTATAGATGAAATTAGAAAATGGATAATTACTTTTATTAGTATCAATGAAGAGTATATTGCCTTGGATTTGCAATTGCAAGAAGAAACTAGAGAAATTGAGGAGGATATATTCAATGAATGTGTTAAATAGGACATTATTGTCGCTTCGACGGAAGAATTCATTGAAGCTAAAGTGAAGGAATTTGTTGCAAAAAGTGTGATTCTGAGAGATAGTTGAGAGCTAAACAATGTGAGGTTGTGTTTTTGCATATTGTAAGTGTTTTAATACATTAGAACATTTGTTTTTATTTTCATAGCATTTAACTACTAAAATTTTCTGAGTATCTTATGAAGGAATAGTCTAATTCCTAAATGCAGTTCCTTATTATTTGTTGCAAATGACTTTTAGAGATTACATTCGACAGGAGCGCAATCTGAGTCCCCATTGGGACAAATGCATTTGCTTTTCCAACTTAAGTATTATCATTTTGATAATGCTTTATGTAACAAAGTTTATTTTCTGGACCATGGCTTTTTAATCATACCTTGTTTGAATTTTGATTACTATATTTTCTATTTCTCAGTATGTTTACCAATTATGTAAACAATTATGAGATAATGTTTCACGTGGGATGTTGTATAGACCTGAATTATGGAACATTGTACAAAAAACACTAACTGGAATTGTGTTTTCCAGTATCTTCTTTGAGATTTTATATATTAGCTTAGAATGTTCTGTAATGAATGATAATTCAAATGGATTTTTATTTACTTTGTCCTAATACTAAAATTGTTTACCAGTTATATCAAGAATTCTTAGATAATGTTTTACATGTGAACTTGTATTACGTAGGGTCCTGCAGCATTCCTCAATATCATTGATTGAACATAAGTTCATGAGACTATGATTTTGAGATTTTATATTCTCTGTAATGGTGTGAAATTGATGAGAATAAAAATTAACTTTTAGCAAGAGTTTTGGTTCAAAGATATCCATTGCATATGTGATGTTTATTTTAATGATAGCTATAGTGATTTAGATTTGAATCTGAATACAATTGTTCTTATTTTAATTGTGTTCGTTATTGTTCAACTCTGTTGAATCACAAATACTGATTACTTTGTTCCAATTCTATTCACAATGGAAATGAACATTTGGAAAAAAAATTGGTTGTCAAATATATATTGCATTTGTAGTGATTGGCATTTGAAACCGAAAATAATTTTTGTTGTTGTAACTATGTTGATTATTGTTGAAGGCTTCTTAGATAGAAAGATTGATTATTATGTCCTAGTTTTCTTTATTTATGAAGGAATGTACAAAAGAAAGTGTTGCAGGCATTAGTGTTTCATTATATGGAGTTTTTATTGTGCAGGGCTTAGAATGAGAGTTTTCATTGTGAAGAGTAAGCTTCTTTCCTGGAGTAAAATATTTGCACAAAAAGATATAATAATAATAATAATACATTAAACTATGGGTTTTACTTTTTAAAGCATTGTGCAAAAACTCCATACTTCGTTTTGCAATAGTCAATTGTAAATCAATATTTGTAAGTAATTTAATTATAGATGTGTACAATTTTTTTTCTTAAAGCAAATATGTATTTAAATAATTCGTGGCAGATATAAAAAATTGTTTCATTGTGCGGATATTTTCTTGTCCTAATCTCGTATAAAAGCTTACAATGTGCGAAGGAAGTTACTTTTGCACAATAAAAGCTTTTATTAAACAACTATAAACCTAAAAATCATAAAAGTAATTTAAAGTAATTTAAATTTATGTGTTTTCGAAGCATTTTGCAAAAACTCCATATTTCGTTTTGCAATAGTCAATTGTAAATCAACCTTTGTATGTAGTTCATTTATAGAAATATTTAGTTTGTTTTCTTAAAGCAAGTATTTAAATAACTCGTGCTAGATATAGAAACCTATTTCATTATGTGAAGCTTTTCTTGCTTGAAGCTCATATTAAAGCTTACATTGCATGGAGGAAGCTATTTTCGCACAATGAAAGCTTTCATTAAATAAATAAAAACCTAAAAATCACAAAAGAAAATTAAATTAATTTAAAATTATTATAAAATATAAAATATTATTTAATAATAAATCTTATCAATTGCAAAAAATAATTCATAATAATTTTATTATGGATGCAAATTCAGTTATTTTTTTAAATATGCAAAAAATATTTGACCTAGTAAGATGAGAACTATAATTGTATGATGGAGAAACCTTATCTCTCTTTCAAGTTTGTGCCTGAAGTTTTACTATAATTGAAACAATAATAATTCAATTCCATAGTTGTAATCAATGCGGGAGGGGCATGCTTCAAATGGAAAAGGCGTGAAATCACAAAATAGCATTGTGTACAATTGTAAAAAAAAAGAAAAAAAGAAACAAACAAACTTTTATTGTGTTTAGTATCCTTTCCTCATTTTCATACACTACATAATGACATTAATGGTCTGATATTCATTTGGTGAATGGATGAAACGACACACAATCGAGATCATAAATGTTACTTCCTGCAAACTAACATCGATATAGTAGTGGATGTGATTATTGACAACTTCTAAGCTAGCTTTCATTATCACAAAATATTCACATTTAATTTGTTTCATACATGGAGCAAATGGTTTCCGAATTTTGAGATTTGTTTTTAAATTATTTCCAATATTTCTCAGAAATGTTGGCTTTGCTGTTTTTGAATTGATATTTATTCAAAATGTTTTTTTAAACAGATTTCACACCCAAATAATAATAGATAGCAGAAACAGAAAAAATAGAAAATTCAATACTATCACTAATCACCGTGTTGAAGCCCCGAAAATCGGGTCTACAACAAGGGGGATACCCACCCGGTCTGGACCTTGGTTAGCAGCTCCTTTTCCGTTTGATGTAGTGGGTCTGACTGGGGATAATGGGACCAGTTTCCTAATATGTGTGTGTGTGTTTGAGATTTGATATTTCTTTTCTAAAATTCCTAATTAAAATGCTTTTAATCTATTTCTAATCTATTCATATGAAAACTGCATTCTAAGAAATATCTAATTCTAAACTAACCCGGGATGTAATCTTTCAATGTATATGCGATTTACTTTGGACAACGCGCTAGAAGAATCTGCGATAATGCGATCTGCGATTTGCTGTGCAATATCGCAAAATCGCAATATCGCGGATCACAATCATCGCAAATCGCAACATCCACAAATCGCAATCTAATATTATCGCAAAATCACAATATCGCAAAATCGCAAAATCGCAATTTCACAAAATATAACTTATTAAACAACTTTTCTGCGTTATGCGGTTTGCGATCAATACTTTAATGTATAGTTCTTTGGGATCGCGCTATCGCAATATCGCGGAATCGCCATTTTAAAAGATTCTGCTTTTACAAAGGATATCCACTTTTTGTGATGGATGCGGTATTTTTATTCAAAGAAAGATTATGCTTTGATCTATCATAAACTTAGGTTTATTTTAAAGATTTTCAAAGGAATTTCCCTAAGTTATGATAGTAAGTTTTATTTGAGAAAGGAAATAAATACTAATTAATTTTTTTTGGATTTTTTGACTAAGGGTCCCCACTTATTTAGTATTATTACTAATATTAAATAAGAAGGGGGGTTGTTGCTGGCCACAACAATTGGCGATTCACTTGGAAGAACCAGTTATCTTTGCTTTTCTTTTGAATTTTCTAAACTTTTCAAAACAAAAAATTTTCCAGAAAATCAAACTTTATTATAAAAATACAAAGTACATTATGCTTTTAATCTATAAATGATATTTCATTTCTTCTATATTCAAATTTTGATTATTCACTTCCTCAAGCTAGTCCTTGTATTTACATCAGTCATTACTTGGTTTAAAAAAATAAAAACAAAGGCTTCTCTATAAATCAGCTTTAAATATGCTCATTTGTCGTAGGTAGAGCCACTGCTGCCAGCAAGCATTTATAGCCTCGACAGGGTTACCTGTTACCCAGCAATGATCCTGTATCCTACTTAGAGACATATACAATTTGCAAAAAGAAATCCATATTCACACTTATTTCTTTTGCTTTTCTTTTTTATTCTTAAAGAACAATGTCTTGGTTTGGTAGCCAACTCATGTCAATGCCATTCACTTGATTTATAACTTTGTTGAACAAGTTGGCTCGTAATGAGACCCCTTGTCTTTTGATTGCAACAATCTTGAGTCATTGCCCTGTTATGGTATGCAGTATTGGCAAAGTCAACAAGCTATAATATCTATGATCATGATAAGTCGGCTCGTGATGAGACCTCTTACTCTTTAAGTTAAAAAGTGTATCATTGGATAATTCTTTGACTATTGTAATTTTCTAAGCGGGGAGGATATCATTGTTTCCTTAAGATAGCTCTGGACGACAATGGTAGAGTTTTTTGGAAGGAACTTTTCTATAGAGAAACTTTGTTTTGTTATTGATACCTTTCATTGAATTGATATAAAACAATTTTTCACTAAAAGTTGCCTTTCATCAAAGTTTTCAAAGTTGAAACTAGTATCATTTCTAGGCTAAAGTTTATAACTGTATCTTTGAATAATAATGATCAATATTCTGAAAAGAATTCTATTTATAAAAGTAGAAAAAAAAACAAAATCTAAAAAGAGAATTCGTATCTTCTTTGTGAATTCCAAATGTAACTATTAACAACTTGTTTTATTTTGACAATAAAGAAAACTAATATACAAAATAGGAGAATGATCTCCTATGGAAAGTATTTTTTGAGAATTTGTCCATTAACAAGTAAAGACTCTCTTTTGCCTGTTAAATCCTGTAACATAAAAGTAGATGGACCTATGATTTCTGAAATTTGAAAAGGACCAAGCCACATTCATTGAAATTTCGTATGTTTTCCTTTTTCCTCATGAGCCTTATCCCATTTTAAAACAAGATCTCCAACCTGGAAGTCTTTTCTGGTTATCATGTTTGAATCAAAAGAAGCTTTTACTAATGCTTGATGATGAGCATGAGTTATTTTAGCTTTTTCTCGTTGTTCTTCTAACTTAATTATTTCCATCTGTCTTAGTTGCAAGGAAGAAGTTGGTGCTTCATCTATATATTGAACTAAGGCCAAAGAAGGAATTTCTAAATGATTTGGAAGAACTACTTCTTTCCCATAAACTAAATTAAAGGGAGAAGTGCCAATAGAAGCCTTCTGTGTTATTCGATCTGCCCATAAAGCATATATTAAAGACTTATGCCAATTTTTATGATTTTGATCAATGTTTCGCTTAATGATTATGATTAAGTTTTTATTTGTGGATTCATCTAATCCATTTCCCTGTGGATAATAATTGGCAGAGTATTTAAGTTTAAATCCTCTCTTGAGTGCAAATTCAGTCATAGCATTACCAGAAAAATATGATGCATCTGGTGATTATGAACTGATCTATGAATTCAATGATATGCTCAGCATTAGCAGTCTTGAGAGGGACTGCTTCTACCCATTTCGTAAAATAATAAATTGCGTTAATGATATACCTATGTTGCTTAGAAGAGTGAGGAACGATCTCACCTATTATTTCCAATCCCCATTGATCAAAAGGTCGTTCAATGTTTACTGGTTGTAATGGAAATGATGATTTCTTTTGTCTTCTAGCTGCAGTTTGACAAACTTGGCATCTTCTTACATAGCTATGTGAATCTTTGAATAAAGTGGGCCAGTAATACCCTACGCGAAGGATTTTATGTGCAGTAGCATCTCCAGCATAATTTCCTACTTCTGGACCATCATGAAGTTCCTGCAAGACTTTTTCAGCTTCAGATTTTTCCAAACATTTAAGAAGAACATAATCGTAATTCATTCTAAAAAGAACATCGTTTACAAGCTGATATTGTTTAGCCTTCAACCTTAGAGCTCTTTTCTTGGTGTGATTGAGATTTGGAGGAGCATATCCATTCTTTAGATAAAAAATGATATCAGCATATAACGATTCATCATCGTTTAGGCTTACCTCATACATTTGTATCTCTTCAGATGATTTCTCATAAATCTGTGATGCTCCAGCTAGTATTTTGCAAAAGCCTTGACCTCTTACAATATTTTCTATTTTGATCTCAACATCATATTCTTGTAAGGCAGTAATCCAATTAGCTCTTTTCTCACCCACATATTTTTGGACTAAAAGATTTCTTACCGCTGGAAACGGTACAATGATTTTCGTATGGGTTTTAAGTAAAAAGGGTCTGAAATACTTAATTGCTTTGAAACAGCGTAAGCTTGTTTCTCCACATCTGAGTAATTCAACTCAGCTCCTTGTAAATTTGAACTGAAGAAAGCAATTGGGGCTTCTGCTTTGTCTTGATTTGCTTGAGTGAGAATCGCAGCATAAGATTTATCAGAGGCAAATGTGTATAAAATAAAAGGATCGGTAAAATTTGGAGTTGCTAAAGATGGAGCATTAATGATTGCTTGTTTGATTAGATTGAATGCCTCATATTCATCTTGGCCCCATTTGAAGTTTGAATTATTTTTAATCATTGCCTGTAAAGGAGATACAATTCTTGAAAAATCTGGTACAAATCTCTTTACAAAATTAATTTGGCCGAGGAAAGATTGCATAGCTTTCTTGTTGTGAGGTAAAGATATTTCAGAAATCTCCTTGATTCTATCAGGATCAATATGAATTCCAGATTTTGACACTACGAATCCAAGAATTTTTCCTTCACTTAATGCAAAAAAATATTTTTTTGGGTTAACTGAAATTCCATACCTTTGACAACGTTGGAAGATCTGCTTCAAATCTCTAAGATGATTGCTTCGTTTTTTGGAATATACAGTTATATCATCCAAATAAATTACCACTGATTTGTTAACTAATCCCTTAAAAGCGATGTCCATGGCTCTTTGAAATGTGGCACCAGAATTGATCAGACCAAAAGGCATCTTTTGATATGCATAAGTGCCCCATTTAATTCTAAATGTAGTTTTCAATTGATCATCTGGATGGACTAACACTTGGTTGTAGCTAGAAAAACCATCTAAGAAAGACATTAATTCTGATCCTGCAACTGTCTGTAATATTTGCTCCATGGGAGGCAAAGGAAAATTATCTTTTTGGAAACCCATTTAGAATGTCAAACAGGAAAAATAATTTTGGCTTTCAATAACTTATTGAGTTCAGATTTGATTTGATTTTGTAGATTGGGATGGATTTTACTGAGCTTTTGTTGTACAGGTTTCTCATCATTTATCATTGGGATAGTATGTTGGATGATAGAAGTGTCATAAGTTTTGAGTTCATCGTAGTTCCACGCAAAGACACTTTTATATTGTTTCAAAAGACGAACATATGCTGATTTTTCTTCGGGAGTTAGACCAAGGCCTAGGCTGATATTCTGTGGTTTGGTATTAGTTCCTAGATTTACCAACTCATAATTCAAAGTTGAACTTTGTAATTTTGAATTGGTAGATCTTTTAAATCGGTCTTTCAAATCGTAGAGGTCTTCTAACTTGACTATTGACTTTGGAATAACATTATTAGTGCTATCATGTTGTAATTGTTTGTCATGCTGGTCTTCATCGATTATCTAATTGGTATAAGATCCTTCAGATGTGAGGAAACTTACAATATCAGGATCATCGTTGAAAATTCTCCAATTGGTAACGTTATCAGGAATCGAAGGTCTAAAGATTAATTCAATTGAAAATCGATCAGGACTAAAGTCTTCTGCAGGAATGAGCTTGGAGGCTACATTGGCTAGAAGGTCGGCACTAGCATTTTGGATTCTAGGAATTGGTGAAATATTGAATGCTATAAAATGTTCAGTCAGATCTTGAACTAAAGACTGATAATGCTTTAAATGACCTGATAAACAATGTATAGTATTGCGTACCTGTTTGATTACAATTTCTGAATCTCCAAAAACTTTCAGATATTTGATATCCAATCTGATTGCTTTATATAACCCTTGGATTAAAGCCTCGTATTCTGCGGTATTATTAGTGCACTCAAACTCAATTCTACATGTTAGCATAATCTTGTTTCCCTCTGGACTAACCAACACGCATCCTGCTCCTGCTCCTTCATTAGACTTAGAACCATCAAAAAATAATTTCCAAAATAAAGATTTATTTACAGAGTATCTACAAAATTGATACATTTAGAACTATCTGTTTGAGAAAAATTTTATATTTGAGATAAAACAGAATGTTCTAAATAAGGTGAAGTGTAAGCATTGAAATTTCCTAAGAAAGAATCAACTGAATAATTGCCAATGATATTACTGCTGTATGCAACTGGTTCATTCTCTCCTTCCAATTCTGTTACTATGTATTTCTGATGTTTTTCTCGTTCAACCTTTATCTGATTTGGTTTACCATTGTAAGGAAGCCACATGTGCAACCAATCAGTTGCAAAGTATCCATGAAGTTTTTCTGACCAATCTCTGCTAAGAATTAAGCCATAAAATTCTAGAATATCTGCAACTAAAATATCAATGACTTGACATACCTTAGGATTTGATGACAGCCTTATGGTAACCTGATTTAATTTGCCAATCACTTCGACTTGCGATCAATCTAACTGTACTATGCACACAGCAGATTTTTGTGGTTGAACGTTCAATTTTGCACATACTGATTTTGGTAGAATATTAGATGAAGTTCCAGAATCCACTAAACAGTTATGCAAATTTTTATTAAAAACTTTGTAAGTAAGAAGAAATGGAGGAGTATGAGATCTCGACCTTCCTCCATTTAAAGCGATATTTTCTAGGTCAACTTTACTAATCGAATTAGTTGGAGGTCTTCCCATATCATTAGAAGCTTGAGAAATTACAGGGTCGGGAAAAGTTTTTTCTGGTACAGCATGTAATTCTTTCAAAATTACCTTTTGCTGGTGTTTTAACTTGCTCAATTCATAAAAAGTGATGTTAGCCCTAGTCTTTTTCATATCTTCTATAATGTTATATTCCATTTCATCCGGAACAATCAATGCTCTTGATGGAATTGATGAATCTGTTTGGACTAGGCTAGTTTGAATTGCTTTGGATGTTGTTTTCTTGGGTGCAACTTTATCCTTAGCCAATGAGCTTGCGCTCTTTGGTTTAGGAGTAGATTGAGGAGGATCAAGTTGATTTCTACTTCTAGTGCTAACCGGGGATGCTTCTTGGTCTTCCTCATCTGGGAGGATGAAATCCCACATGCCTTGTACTTCTACCACCTCTTCTTCATCAATAGTTTCTTCAGTAACAGTCTCTTCTTCTTCTTCTTCTGATTCAGCATTTGTAATAGCATTTAGTGGTTTTGAATCAATTGAAGGATTTCTTCTAAAAGGCTTGAAAGACTTTTTAGAAGACGTTTCTGCTACTTGTTTCTTGATATCAACCATTTCATTGGACATGGTTTTCAAAATTTTCTGCAATCCTTCTAAATCAAATGGATCCTTTGGTTGTTTTTTCTTGGGATCTTCCTTAAAAGTGACCTTCTTGGATTTCCGTTCTTCTATTGAATTTTTCTTTTCTAAAGAAATGATTCGTTTCTCTACTGCTATTGCTTCCTTCATATTGTCTGCTAAATTTGTTTTATTAGCCCTGTCAACAAAGATTGCTATGTTTTATGGCAAAGCAGAAATGTACCATTCACTTCGCACTTCTTCGCTAGGCTTGGAAGCAGTAGGAATTTTGTTTAATAATTTATTGAAACGAGAATTGAAATCCTTGACAATTTCTTTTGAATCAGCTCTAAGATTAGACAAATCATTGATCAATGTTGTTGTAGACCTATCATCACCAAATTTAGTCAAAAATTGATCTTGAAAGATATCCCAACTAGTAATAGATCCAAATGGTAATGAGAAATACCATGATCCAGCTGCTCCTTGTAGTGTATAAGGAAAAAGTCGGACAACAGCATCTTCATTAACAACTCCATTGAGATTTATGGATAACATAAAGTTGTTTATATGTTCTTCTGCTAGCATGCCTGCTTCAGGATTAAACTTAGGCAGCCATTTTTCAGGATGGGCCGGTATTTGACTCAAGGGTGCAGGCATTAAGACTGCCCCTAGATTATTCCATGGCTTTTGGGCCATCACTGAACTACTAACAAATGAAAATGCAGATGATAATATTTGTGACTGTGAAGATGAAGATATTATGATTTGAGAAGGAGATGTGGAAGATTGAGTGGACTGATGGAAAGTAGTCTGGAGTGGAGGAGTGGGTGGTTGACTTCGCGATGAAGTGTTTGAGATGGATGATGATGATGAAAGAGTCTCAATATCAGACCATTTGGGTGATTTCCTAGCTCTTTTTCTTGTAGGTAGAGGTAACTCACTTGGCTGAATGCCAAGCTTTTCACTTTGTAATCTAGTGAGAGGATGAGCAGGATTATATTGCGAAGTCACACTGCCTTGAGATTTATCATACCTTTGAGGTGATATTGAAAATCTCTGAAGTTTATGAATCAAAGATTCGACTTCAGGAGGTTCAATAGCATATTCTTCTGAAAATTCAGGGTTTGTGGCAGTGTTTGTTCTTCTTTCGACTTCTGGTTCTAGATTTAAAATTTCTGAGTATGATGGAGAAGTCGGGGAAGATGGTGAGGGTGATTTACTCTCAGAATGGTATTTAGATTTAGATTCACTTGCCATTCATAGTTGGAGGCCCTCCTTCTAGCGCCAAATATGTTGAAGCCCCGAAAATCGGGTCTACAACAAGGGGGATAACCACCCGGTCCGGACCTTGGTTAGCAGCTCCTTTTCCGTTTGATGTAGTGGGTCTGACTGGGGATAATGGGACCAGTTTCCCAATATGTGTGTGTGTGTTTGAGATTTGATATTTCTTTTCTAAAATTCCTAAGTAAAATGCTTTTAATCTATTTCTAATCTATTCATATGAAAACTGCATTCTAAGAAATATCTAATTCTAAACTAACCTGGGATGTAATGTTTCAATATATATGCGATCTAAAAGGATTTCAGATAACAATTGATAATAAAAATCATTCGATTATTATGAGAAAAGAATTCAATAAAGATAAACTATTTCACATAAAAAGTTATATGAAACAGTTGTGGAAAACATATCGCATATTAAGCTATTCATATATCAAGCACAAATAAATAATTATCACCGTACAAAAATGCCAAATGATAACTCAAATATTCAAACATTAACATATAAACAACTAAACATAAATATTACTTTTAACACAGAAACAGAAATAGTTAAGAGATAAAAGTACCATTTATAACTGGTTCTACTCATGAGCTAGAAGCAATAATGATTTATCTCTTTCTTAATCCAACATCTATCAAGAGTACAGAAATGCAACATCAGTAATAGATATTAGACACAGATATCAATAAATCTTGTTCCATTCATTTATCAAAACCTCCTATGAGGGTGCAGAAGTGCATGTTCTAAGGATAATTTTTTGACAAATTTCAAGACCCTTCTCTAATTGCATGAGAAGGGTTTAAATACTAATAACTAAAATCTAAAAATATTTTATTACAAAAATTTAGGATTTGGTTTAAATGACCGTCCTTTTTCTAGGCAAAAATATAGTAAAACTAAAACTAAATCTAAAAATAAAGACTATCAACTATCTAATTATGAATTTGATCTTTGATCTTGCAAGCAACCAGCATTGTTTTGAGAAGAGGTGGTTGGCCGACTTCAGATTTCAACTGCCCCGAAAAGACAGAATCGACAAGTGTAGGAGCAATCTTCTCAGCAGAATTAATGATGCAATTAAGCGCACTGCATTGACTGTGTGGTTTCACTAGATATGTCCAGTAAGAATCCCAGTTTAATCTTGTTAGTCCTTGAATTGACTTTGCCTTTTCATCAGCCTTTTGCCTCCATTCTGTTTGCAATTTTTGTGCTTGTGGAAGGTGTCCCGGAATAATTTCTAAAATCAAATTAAGTTTGTGCAAACTTTCATTTACACAATCAATAATATTTCCTACTGCTGTAGCTGCTTCCTCTGCTGCTTTTTCTGCCTCTCTGATCTGTACGTCCCAATTGTTGAAGAGCATTTCTTTATGACTATCATTGATGATCGGTGCTCCTGCTCTTCTTCCTTCCTCTGTCTTTTTCCATGTCAAATAATTAGTAACTCTTTCATTAGCTAAATCATAATCATGTCGTAATTCTACGACATGATTAGTGATTTTATCACTTTGCTGACAAAAAGAGTTCCATTGTGAGATCTTCTGACACAGTATATCTTGTTGTTGCAGTAGTTTTTTGTTCAAAGAAACAGACTCTGAAATAAACTCTGGAAGCTTAGGTTCATCTTTGTGCTCCTCTTGGATAATCTGTATTTGTTTCTCTTTATCTGCCAAACTTTTCTGATATCCAATTTATCCACCAGCATCCGTTTAAGCAACACCATTGAATTTTCAAGTTTTATTTGTAGCGTTTCACCAAATAGTGGTTGAGCACAATTCTTGTTGCGTGCAACTTTGTATTCGAATTTTCTTTATGAATAGCCTCACCGATGCTTGTCGAATAATGGCATGTTTCTTTAATTCTGATAACTTGGTAAGATTATCAGTTGGATCCGTAGTAGGATCCTTCCATAAGACATCTAATTGTTCTGCCTCAGTAGAGATTGAACTCTCTAACTTTCTCTTTTTCCTCTACTTCCTCACTACTGCTTTATATTGCGGGTTGTAGAATACATCTAGAGGAGGAATTTCCTCTATATTGAGTACAATTTCAGAAGAGGGAGTGATGGAATACATGATGGAATATTTTTACTGTATTTCGAAATGAAATTGATATATTGATTTTATTTGATTTTGATTTCAATTTGATTTCGACTAGTCTTGTCTGGCACTGCACAACCTTTAATCAATTAACTAGTGATGGAGTTTGTGCGAAGAGCTTTCAATGTTCATGAAGATTTCATTATGCAGAGAGATTTCATAAATAATGAACGAATATTTTTCCGCACATATTTATTTCATCACATTCTGCCATAACAAGGTAATGCATTGTGTATAGTGAAATCTTTATAGAAGTAATTTCATTGTCCCTACACACTTCGTAAAGTGAAAACATGACTGTGTTGTAACATAATAAAAGCTTTCGCATCTAAACATTTTCCTATAATTCTAAGACATATTGTTGTTTGGATAAATGTGTGAAGTGTGGAGGTGTCTCTTGTTACATAATTGGTATTGATAAGTTAGATATTTTTTGGAAAAAATAAATAAAAATGTATATATAGAAAAAATAAAAAGATACAAAATAAAATAGTGAAAAATAAAAAAAAATAAAAAAATGTGTGTAAATAAATATGAAAAAAGGGACAAAAGAAAGAAAAAATAGATATATATATCAAAATCCCAAAATAGTAGCGTTTACATTTAATGTTGCCTTGATTGATTATTTTAATTACATTTGATTAAAGCTAAATGTAATTACTGTTAAATAAACAGGTTTATTGAATAAGAAGGCTCGACAAGACCTTTTGTCGCTTTTTGTTAAAACACTGCAAAGTCAATTGGTCGAGGTATCATGTGCTGAAATATAATCAACGGCCCGTAGACTCCTATGTACCCGTCGAGCCCATCCGACGTTTAGTCAATAGTGGGGGTGCGAAAAGCAGGGACACCCAAAACCATTGACGCCATGTGCCTCTCCATCATACACTCTGCAACCCCTCACATGAAAACCACAAACCACCCTCACCCTCCTCCAAAATCCACTATGTTCATCCAATAAAGCTATTAAGTCTTCCTCCCGCCAATTCCTAACATCCACTATCTCTCTGCCAAGTGTCAGTATCAAAGTATCATTTTGTTCCCATTACAAATTGTTTATTCCTAATTAATTTCTCTTGCTCCTCCATAACAAATAAAACACATCAAGTTATATTACTCCAAAAAAAACAAGTATTTATTAAACTAAACGATTATCACACCATTCTATCCATTCCCTCTGCTACTGTAGCCATTTGCAAGTTAAACCACTGCAACCAGTCATAGAGCCAAAGCACTTTTCCAAAGACAAGCTAAAATTGAAGATGTTACTGCATCTTTCATATAGCAATGGGAAATCAAGCTTATATCTAGGTAATTGCAATATTTTCGTAATTCCTCTCCAATCATGTCTTCAAAGAAGAAATCTAAAAACATAGAAAACCCCATGCTTCCTCCTTCCATTGACCTAGACCATCAACATTTAGTGGACCAACACTAAAAATTTGTTGAAACCAATTGTGAGTTCGATCTCTTCGAACTCCATAATTGGTTAAGGCAGAAATTATTGGATTTAAGTGATGAATTGAACTTATGGAAATCATCTCTCCCTCAATTTATCTTTACATGGGCCCATTATTTCCTTGAATTTGTTGTGTGGTGTCAGTTTAGGTATAGCCCAAGTCAAAGGGCAATATTTTCTCAGAATAAGGTAGTCTTGTTCACCATCACTTTTGAGTCAATCAGTCATATGCTGCAAGTACAAACCCATAAACCCCTGCATCCTTTTTCCCCATAATCCCTTATAGACATCTATAAGAATCTTGAGTTTCCCCAAAGAAACGTGATTTTTGAAACCTTCTTACTAAAAATTGTTCAATTACCTAAAAAAAATCTAATTTATCATTCATCCATGTTTCCAGAGATGACTAATCAAATTATATATATTGTTACATGCATGTTGGGTTATTATTATGATCAATGGGTGGATGAGGTTATAATTGGTTTTCTGTCAGTATTATCAACAAATGAAAATCCTTCTCTCATCTTGAATTACAGTGAATTTCTGGCAGAGTCAATTCATGAGAAATTCATGAATTTTTCTACAGAAGGAGTATTAAAATATGCCTATGTTTTATTATATTTGTTTCAATTTTATCAGTCAGACAGATTATCCTTTCCTTTACAAAAGATGGACAACCAAGGGAATCCACATTCAGTAATTCAGTGGACCTCCTTGGTGAAAAAGAATACCAATGAATACTCATTTAGTGACTTTGTGGATGAATTTCTACTTGTGGTTTTAAGCCTGTTAAACAGTAATTTAGAACCAAGGATTGGGTCAGAGATCAAAAGAATCTTGCATCTCAGTGAACAAACTAGAATAGGAGATTGGTACTTGTACCAAAATTTCACAGAGATTAGGGTATATGGTTGTGAGCTACCACCATACAGATTGCCCAAGTTTGTCCCTATCTGGATTTTTTCTCTAGAATATATTAGGCAAATTATTAACATGGACCAGTTTCATTTTGTACACTACAAGGAAAAGACCCTCTAGCAGATGTTTTTGAGGAAGCCCTTATAAGAATAACCCATATATTTGTTTTTAGAGGAGGTCACTAGAGGAGGTTGGCGGGTGGAGGATTTTGCGGATGTTTTTTTTGTGGTGTGTTTCTAATCATAACATGTACCAGTGCAATTTATATAAAGTGCACCAGTGCATACTATCAAATGGCACATCGAGAAACTATGCTCTCTGTACAAACCAGCCCAGTGCATCTCAGTAATACAACATACCAATGCGTACTATCAAATGGCACACCATGACACTGTTATGACACTGTTATCTCCATACAAAATGGCCTAGTGTGTCTCAGTAATCCATCGCACTGTAAAGAAGTGTGGTGCACCATTGATACAATTGCCCGGTGCGTCCAATAATCGAGCGAACCGAAAAAGGGCTAATTTAAAAAAAATTATCAATCGTAAAAAAACTTCATTTTAACTTGTTCCAGTGCTCTAGAGATCTCAAGAACCGGTGTGGGTTTTTCTTCTCTGAGGCGCCCTGCCATCGGTGCTCCCATTGCCCGCATTGCTTCCGTCCATTGTTCACTATTTGGAGTTTGAATTTTCGAAAACGGTGGGAAAATTTGATTTTTAGTATTCCTCAGCAAAGATACCTCCTCGACGCAAAAATGTGCAAGTAATCTACTTGTTTCTCACCAATTTAACCTTTTATCAGATTAATTTCTCAATTTGAGTTAAATTTTACTGTTAAAAACAAAAAATTATGCGCGATGCGTTCGAGCCATTCGGCTCGCACCGTTCATGGTGTTGCCTTTAAATTTATAGGCCGCACCGTGAATAGTGTTAAAAGAAACCGCACCGGGTTCCGGTGTGGTACCAAGAAAATGGGCACCATTTTAACACTAAAATAGTGCGGTGCATGTCGGTTGCCGGCTACACCGACCATTTAATTTTTTTTTAAATAACACATTATGTATGGTTGTATGGCGGTGCGGTCGTTTATCGGAACACACCAGGAATTATGTACGGCTAGCTGTCAGGTGGTGTGTTGACCAAACTAACTGCCCCGGGGCAGATATTTTAGTCAACATACCGAACAAAAAATATTTTATGTTTTCGCGGTGCGTGACTATTTTTTTGGGCACACCGAATGTTTTTTTTTCAATAAAAGTTATATATATATGTGTGTGTGTGTGTGTAAATACATTTGTCATTAAAAAAATAAAATAAAATAAAATAAAATTTAATATGTGAATCATTTAGCAATGTCAACGGAGAGAAGAAAGGCAACAACAAGGGCATATGGAGGATCATTATAAGGGAGGTAGGCCTCCTTAAGTTTTACGAGGAGGCTACATCCTTGAAGGGGCACAGTGGGTTATAAAGATAGTTGATCTACAAGGGGATGCCCACCGACAGGATTTCTGGGTCGGTCCTGACCAGTGGTACGAGCCCACTAAGGAGGACATTTATTTTATTACTGTCCTATCTAGGAGAAGGTGTGATTTTCCCCAATTTCCGATATGTCCCTATCGGTTATGCAGCAGGATTCAGTTGGCGTCTCCCATAGATACATTAGGGATGATATAATTTCTCCTGCAAATTTTCAAGTGTCTGATGGTCAGTTACACATTTATTCGTTTGTTCTAGAGGAGGTGAGGTGCCACTCATTACTACTGACGACCATTGCACACTATACTAGTGACAAGCAGTGCATTAGTTTCCTACTTTTATTTTATGTTTATTCTTTATTCCAGATGCCATGACTTGTGAGATGGTATGCCATTTTTTTATGGTATTTTTGTATAGCATTAGATAGATTCCATTCTTAGGCATGTGGGAGGTTGACCCTCCCTTTTTCTTTAGAGTTTTTTTTTTTTTTTTTTAGAGGTTTCCAAAGATGAGGCCTACTTTTTTCCGGCAGCCTCGTAGGCCGATGTTACATGTACGAATGCAAATGTGAGGCCAGATGATGCCTAAGAGGGGCCTGTCTGACTATCCGGCTAGGATATCTAGTGATGCACTAGAGTTGCTAGCCACTGTTGATGTTCGTGATTATGTTGTGTTCGCATGTGGGTTTGGATAGGCAAGGGTGTACCAACATCCTCTTCACACAAGATGAGCCACCGGATGTTAGAGGTAATATTAGTGTTTTATTTAAATTAATATAGTTTCATTTTATTGTCTTAATTAATTAAAATAAAATTTATTCTAACACGTTATTTAACTTGTTTTATTAAATTATTTAATGAAATTGTCTAATTATTGTTGTGTACTATATATTTTGTAGATATTGGCACATTCGTTGGGAACATGATTCCACCCCCACCCGATGATCCTGTAGATCATGACGAGGAGATGGCAGAAGCTGCAGATCAGGGTGACAAACCTGATCCTCAGGTGTAGATCCTCGCAGGCAAGCGATGTAAGGCGTACATTCAATACAAGATGGAGTTGGGCGACCGACTGTGTCGACTCCTGTTTGATGAGGGAGTTAGTCCTGTAATCCGATTGTTGAATATTCAAACTCACACATATGATTTTCAAAGTTTCCAAAGAAAAATAACATAAGTAGAAAAGGTGTTGATTGTCCTTAGTTTCATGTCCACATAGGATACACAGGCCCGGCCCCTGCCACCCTTTTTTCTGAAGATTATTCCAAGTCAAATTCTTATCCCTGCATACCAGCCATAGGAAAATAGTCATCTTCACATATGCTTTTCTTTTCCACATATCTCTAAACTAGCTATTAGGAACCCTTAAAAAAAAATTATTAATCAGAGTTGAAAAGATCTTGTTAACCTTTAGATCTTTCCCCGTTCTATGTCCACACCATCCAAGTCTGTCACCCTCCTCAAATTTAACTAGTCCGAGAGACCTCATGTAAATGATGTATACATTCCATTCCACCTCCCATCCCTCATCCAGGCTCAAATCCAAAAAGGATTTCCATCTAGGTGCCTCTAAATCCCACCTCTCAATGATCTGATGAATGTAAAAGAAGCCCCTCTGGTTCAAGTTTAGAATTAAACCCTCATTAATGTGTTTTTGTGGCCCTGTAGTCAACTCATTTGAACATCCAATCAACATTTTTTGACCATTCCCAAAGTTCCATTTGAGATTTTCCTTAACTATTGGCCATATTTTTCCAAAACTCTTCCATATCTCAGAACTGGATCTGGTTCCCTTCCAACCCATAATATACAGGTCCTCCATTGTAGCCTCACCAATGTATTTGCTTTGTACTACCTGCCACCGTATTCCCTAACCATTTAAACACCTCCAGAGAGATTTTATAAGCAGTGATTTCCCAAATTCGGCCAAATCCATCAGACCCCGCCCACCTTTTTCTTTGGGAGTGGAGAGAAGTTCCCACTTTGCCAAATAAATTGGTCTCTTGTCATTGCATCCTCCCCACACAAATCTGGTTGTTATCTTATTAAGCTCCTGCATAATCAAATTTGGAATGTAGTAAAGGTGCACCCAAAAAACAGTTATTTGCTGCATTAATACCGCCCGAATCAAAATCATCATTCCCCCTTTCGATAGCCATTTAGTGGACCATTTATGGATTTTATTTTTAAATTTGGATAAAAGCCACTTCCAGTATTCGACCCTATAGTTTGAAACCTTTAGCCTAAAGCCTAGGTATATGAACCCCTCCTTCAGTGGCGTTGAATTGATGTTAAACATCTTAGTTATCTCCCTTATATTCCTTCAGTCTCCATTAGCATAATGTAAATAGGACTTTCCCTCACTAGGGATCATCCCAGTAACCACATAGAAAGCGTCAAGGATTTCTTTCAATACGACCCATGATTCCTTCAACAACATTCCAAAAATTAGAATGTCATCCACAAACAGGCTATGGGTTACCTTCATTTGAGGACCAGTGCTGATACCTATGAAAGTTTCCTGTTCCGCCGCCCTTTTTATATTGATGCTAAAAGCATCTGTCATCAAAATGAAAAGTAGAGGGGAAAGAGAGCACCCTTTTCTGAGCCCTATGCTAGGGTGAAATTTTTTTGTAGTTGATCCATTTATTATAACAGCCATGGAAGTGTTACAGATGCATCCCATTATCCATGCAACTACCACCTGATCCAAACCAATTTTGTACAAGATCATTCTCATAAACACCCAATCGACCCTATCATATGCCTTGCTCAAATCAATTTTCATCACAATAGCTTCCTTCTTCTTATCATAAATTGTGTGAATGATTTCCTTGGTCACTGCAACAGCATCATGTATGCTCCCATTGTTCAAGAAACCAGCTTGTTCCGGCGTAATAAAAATTGATAAAATGCCTTTTAATATTTCAGCTATGACCTTTGAGATGATTTTATTGTTGGGAAAAATACTGAGAGGGGGGGGTGAATCAGTATTTAGAGATGACTGAAAACTTTTTACTTTTTCTTTCTCTTAAACCCATACGCTACTTTACTGAACCCAACTCGCGTATACACGTAGATATTCTTAAGAAAACTTGCGTATGTCCAGAGATCTTATTATGCATTTAATTATTTACTTAGATCATTGCATCATTCATTCATCAGATGTTTAGTAAGCAGTAAGCATGTGCAGTAATAACAGAATAAACCATCACACATAAGCAACACACATGAACACCAGTATTTAAGGTGGAAACCTAATTCGGGAGAAAACCACCGTTTTTTTCATCTCTGTCTTCAATATTTATTATAAAGAAAACTTCTTACAATGTTGTACTAGCGCAGACTCATACCAGCACGCAGGCACCCACCTGCAGAAGGCTGCAACCTTATCTCGTTCTCCAGCCACTACTGGAAGGGAGCTCCAACCCCCTGATATCGTTTACCGGCCTCTCCTGGAAGGGAGCTACTACCCCCTGCTCTCGTTTACCAGCTACCACTGGAAGGGAGCTACAACCCCCTCACTGAAGGCTTCAACCCTCAGCACCACTGCGGACCATGTTTCATCAATTTTCATACTGGACCCAATAGCTTCCACACAACACATCTTGTAGGCCACTTTTCATCATATTTTCAGACTGGACCCACTCCACACATTTAAGCTCAGCATACATCAAACTGAAAATTATAACCCCATCAATTCATTCATTGAATCATCAACCAATCAACCAAAAACTTGATCTTTAATCAACATAATCAACAGCATAATCAACATTCAAACAACCCAGATCTGTATGAATACATCATTGACAGATAGCAGTAAAACAGCAAAACAGATCAGACATTTCATTCCTCATACTTCAACAAAACCCTAGATTCCATACGCGCTTTTACTTCACTGAACCTACGTATATACGCGCTTTCACAGAGACAAACATGCGTATATATCTGCACATATTTCAGGACTGACCTCATATTCCATACGCGCTTTTGCTGAAACCAACCCACGTATATACGCACTTTCTCTGCCACGAACCTGCGTATAGATCTGCCAACATTGTAGGGTTGCACAACTCTTCAGAACAGATAAATAGCTCAGATCTTACCCTTCACTTCAGCAAAGATTCGCTAGATCACAGATCTAAACATTCCATAAACAGATCTAGAAAATACATAGTCATTTCAGATCTAGAGATCCCTCTTCATCATTTTCTTCATAGGTGCATTATTAATTCAGATCAATCAATAAATTGTTACCCATTCCATGCAGATATACTTCAGAGTGAAGTATTCATTAAAACCCAGACCTCTGCACCCACTTGCACTATGATCTTCTTCTCCTTATATAGATTTAGCCTTTGTCAATACCATGAGTCAAAACCACTCAACCGCTGATGGTATTCCTGGACGGGATCAAATAGATAATCCAGCACTCAATACAGTGGGCCAATACCATGGTAATGCCCCTAGGTATCATAGATTTTAGAGCGCAAAAGGCATACGCGACTTGGAGCGTTCGTATCCGCGTGTATATGTGATTTATCTTCAAAATAGTTGCTTATATACTAGTCCTGAATGTATACGCGGGTTTCCTTCACGAAAGTAGTGTATACATTGAATCCATACACGGGTTGCCTTAATAAAAGTAGCGTATACATTGTGACATATTATATTTATCATTTCTCTGGCACTTACTGAAATTCCTTTTTCTGCTACTTCTGAACTGATCTGTAGATACATCATTTTTACATCTTTAACAAATAGGTTGCTATCAAAACGCAACTCATCAAGTAGGTTTCCATCAAGGACAACTTCATCAAGTAGGTTTCCATCAAGGACAACACATTGCATCATATTTCCAACATTTATATAAAGTGTTGCATAGAGATATGGGTCTAAAATCATTGAAACACAGCTTACCTTCCTTCTTTGGAATCAAAACCAGAAATTTAGAGTTTATAGCTCCACCAATCCTACCCGTAACCCGGGCTTCCTCGACCATATCTGTCAGGTCCTGAATGAAGTCATCAAGGAAATGAAGGAAGAAATCTAGGGTCCAACCATCAGGCTCCGGACTCTTTTCAATTGCAAAGGATCTCAGAACTACCTTAATTTCCTTTGTCTTCACAACTTGGTTAAATCTGTTCAAATCCTCCTCAGAAAAAATAACAGGGTAGTCCCTTACCATTTTTAATTGAGCATTCGTTACCATATCCTCCCATCTCTTATACAAAGCACCAAAAAATTCAACCGCAGCCTCTTTAATTTCCTCGTTTGTTACTATTACATTTCCCTTATCCTCAATTTCCCAAATGGTGTTCGCTCGCCTCCTCCCCGAAGCATAAGAGTGGAAGAACTTGGTGTTCTTATCACCTGCTTCCAACCACGTGGCTCTGCCAAGTTTTCTCTTCATCGATCAAGATGGCTCTATATTTTTCTTCCAGGCATTTTAGGATCTCCCAGAAATTTTCATCTTGACTTCCCTCCTCCACCTCCCTTAATATTTTTTTCCTTTCCTCCTGTATGTCCCTTATTCTTTCCTTTAAATTTTGATTTTTCCTTTTTGCCCAATATTTGACCTCCTTGTTTAATCCCCTCAAGGTATCGGAAATATATTCCATAGTAGGTAAACCCTCAGTCCTTTTATGATTGCTTAAAAAGTTCTTCACCAACCTAATGAAATCATCATCTCCTAGCCAGGTTCTATTGAACTTAAAAGGGAAACCCTCTTGTCACCTTTCAAACTCCCAGCATAAGGTAATCGATCTATGATCCGAAATGGATAGGTCTTCAGCTGTTGCCCCGATCCCTCTCATCTTGATTCATAGACCCATACCAACCATAAAACGGTCGATGTGTTTGCCTATAAAATATGATCCTTTTCTGTCGTTCATCCAGGTAGGACAGGTCCTCTATAGTGGAGTTTCAACCAAATTAGCATCCCTTAACAGGTTATGGATATCAACATCACAAGGGTCCATTCGGCCCCTCCCCCCCCCAGATCTCATTCTGATGAAAAATGCAATTAAAATCTCCCCCAATTATGGGATTTGTAAGCCATAGGAAGCCGCGGTCCTACATCTTCTTCCAGAAAGAAAGATTATTCGAGTATGGAGCATAGATGTTTATAATGTGAATTATGTGCTTAAAGCCCCTACAAAAACCTGAGAGCACAATTCCCCCGAAAAAAACCAAAAGCCTTAAAAGTGAAAAACTTTGGATCCCAACATACAGCCAGACCTCCAGATAAACCAACTGCATCGGTCGCAGCAGCGTGCCAATCTGGGAGCAAACCTCGACAGAAGGTAGTGGATTTTTTAGCCTCCACCATCATCTCTTGAATTAAAATGATAGATGGATTAATTGAAAAAACAAAATTTTTAAATGACAAGAATTTCCCGTGACCCCCCAGCCCCCTGATATTCAAGGACACCATCTTCATATGGGAGACTCATAAGTAGGGTTCAACGCTCTAAGGACCCAATTAATAGCATGAGATATAGGCACATCTCGGTAATTTCCATCTGGAAGGTCACTATTAAGTACTGCCCCAAAGGCCAATTTCTTCTTCCGTTTCGAGCCTCCCCGACCCCTTCTAATCATCACATTTGATCTTGACATAGGGCTAAAAATCACCGTTGAAGAGGACGGGTCCAAGATCATTGGTATGGCCACCAGTCACGCATCAGGGTTTAGCATAATCAACTCCAGTTCGCTCCTGATGGAATTGTGTGGTGACAGATCCACATCCGTCAGAGGAGGCTGGATGGTTTGGTCGATGGACCCGGGCCAATTGAGATTTTCGTCGACACCCGGCCGCCTTCAGGACAGGTAGGTGACAGAAACTCCATATTCCTTCCCATGGATGGGATAATAAGGGGAATTCTATGGGATAAAGTGGGATAACCCAAAGGCTGCAACCCCTCCCCCTTATCCCCCTAAGAGATGCTAACAATGTGAGACCCCGAGGTATCAGCACAAACAAGATGCAAAGACCTGACAATTGCTTCTGAAATAGAATGTGAGGGGGGGTTTATCAAAGACATTCATACCCGATATAGACGGCCGTTCGGTGGAGACAGGATTTTTCGACGTCTCCCTTGGATATTTTCCCTTCACCACCCGTCGACACCTGTAATCTTCCTGCCATCTGGTGCAATTCCGCATTAGGTGACCCGTCTCATGACAGAGGTGGCACTTAAAGGGAATTTTCCAGTAATCAATCTGCTGGCGGTGCACCACCCCTTCCCAAATCAAATCTATGCTTGACGGCAAACCACCTGTGAACAACACCTCAAGTAGAACCTAGGCCTCCCTTTTGTCGAAAGCATCCTGGCATTTGGGGTCAACAAATTTTCATTTACCTATATTGTCGCCGATAGCCATTAAGACACGAGCATTCCAGAACTTAAGCGATAACCCATACAATTTCGCCCAGATTATGTGGTTTTTTGGCGCATTTGTCCTCAGGTTGAAATCAAAATTCCATCTGTATAAGGCCAGGAAACATTTCCCCGAAAACCAGGTTCGGCTTAGCACCCTCCCCACAACCTCATCCTTTTCAAGCAGAAAACTGTACCATCCTTCATCCAGCTTGCTCGCCTTGGGCCTGTATCCCATCATCTTCTCCCACTGCACTAAAATCCATTCCAACATATCCTTGGGACCCTGCTTCTCATACATCCATCTTCCCACCACAACGCGCTTTAACATGGATTCAACCCTCTCCCAAAAGATATCGTTTCTGAAACTTAAAAGACGGACGTCTGCTGCAGGCTTGAAAGGTTTCAGTCCAGGATTTGTCTTCCTGGTCAAAGATGAGTTTTTCAATAACTTACAACATTGTTCCTTCTCAATCATCTCATTGCAAGAGTCTCGCGACTGCTCTAGGCAATTAACATTGTCAGAATTTCCCACGACGCATGGATGAAGGTCCTCTTCCGCCACCCTGATTGCATGCATAAAACCCTCATCCAACAAAGCCTCATCACATTGCTTTAAAAAAATATTTAAATCCCCCATTCCGGGTCTACTAATGGTGCACAGTCACCAACCACCCCTTTCACCATCCTGCCACAAAGGTCGGTCTAGTCAGCCGCCCACACAATTGAAAGTATCTGACTCATCCCACTCATGTCCTTTTGGAAAAGTTGAAAAGTGTATCGTGGCTGGAGAATAATCCAAAAGTACATCACTCCTCCATGCTCCTTAAATCATCCTTAAATGTTAACCAAACCCTCGCCTCAGGAGAGGACAAAAGTAGACAAGAACATCAACACCAACCGCCACCACCCTTCGAAGGCCTGCGCTAAAACATACTGGAGAGTTAAGACTAGACGGCCTATATGGTACTTCCAAAAAAACCCCTCCAGAAAGTACCAGGGTGGCGAAGTTGATAGGACCCAAAATCACTGTCTTGGTCAGAAAATGCCTTTCTGGTAAAATTTCAAAATTATCGGAGATGTAATTAGAAAAGCTCCGACCGGAAAAGCCGAAGGAAAACTCCAATTAGACCCTACAGCCCGAAAAGAAAAATAGAAGATCCTAGCATCACTGAGAAAAACAAAGCAAAACCATGGGCATAAACCGGGAGAAACAAAAATCAGCAGCAGCAGCATGTGATATAGCCACCAATATTCCACCACTGTTTACACACCCAAACTTTGAAACTCTCGCATGGTTTGCTGATGGACACCGAAATTAAAAACTTCTTAAACCCTAAAGATTGTACAGAGACTTCTCCCTCCATATTCTTAGAAACGCTTAAACTAGAAAATAAGCTTGAAAAGAAAAACTCTTAGCGCCTCCCTCATCCTGCCAAAGTTTGGTTATTCATGGATTCTCTCTGGAAGCAAAGTAGCCCTGATATTTACCACATCCATCCTCTGGACGCCTTCCCTTACAATTTCTTCTGAGCCGCTGGCAATCTGTTTCTCATTTCTTGACCCTCTCTCTCTCTCTCTCTCTATATATATATATATATATATATATATATATATATATATATATATATATATATATATATATATATATATATTGTGATTGTAATTGTAATTTTAATAGTAATTGTATGTAAAATTGTAAAATTGTAATTGTATGTAAAATTATAAAATTGTAATTGTATGTAAAATATTTGTAAAATTGTAATTGTATGGTGAAATTGTAAAATTGTAATTGTAATTGTATGTATTGTCATGATTCAATTTTATTAAAATTGTAAAGTTTGTAAAATTGAAATTGTATGTATCGTGATTGTAATTGTAATTGTATGTTAAATTATAATTGTAATTCTAATTGTATGTAAAATATTTGTAGAATTGTAATTGTATGTATTGTCATGATTCAATTTTATTAAAATTGTAAAATTGTAAATTTTGAACCATAACTATGGTAAGTAAAATGTATATTGTACATATTGTTAAATTACCATAATTTTAAAATTGTAAATTTATAAATTTGTATGAATATAAATAATTGTAAAATAATAAATCTAGAATAATATGAATTTTTGTAACATAATAGAGTTTAGAAAATATATGGTGCAGATTATCAAGTGAAATGATTTTAACACTAACTGTTGAAAATGGCAACAAGAAACAGTGAAGGAGGCCTCCTGAAACATCTTTCCTGATCCTAGTTGGAGAGTGATCACCTAAACTAGGTGGGGACCACACATGTGATTTTTGTCGAAAAGTCTATTTTTAGACTATGTCTATTTTTAGACATATGGAGCATGGTCTAGGAGTTGCGGGATGCTATTATTGGATGATTGGTCAAGTTGGTAAAAATATATGGACATCTATTTTTAGAAATACAGGTCGAAGTCTATTTTTAGACTGCCTATCTAAAAATAAAACAGTCAAATATTATTAGCCCTTAATAATATTTGGACTATAAACTTTATCTTATCCTCTTAGAGCACTTTAGTTCGAGCTACAGATGTGGCACATGCAGCTGGCAGAAGGAAATTAGAATTTGCTATGGGTTAGTTGAGCTATTGCATGTTTGACTTCAGTTAGAACTCATGTGGCAGAGTTTGGTGGAGTTGATGAGACAGTTGATGGAGTTGTGTTCGGTTTAACTTAGTTGAACTAGTTGTATTTAGTTAAACTGACTAATACACTAGAGATGAGTGGTGTGAATTAAATATTATTTAATTCAATAATTATTAACTCATAAATCAACTAAAGAACACATCAGTTAACTCAGTGCATGTACAGTTCAGTGAAGACCAGTGGAAGAGGTAGGAGAAAGGGTGGAGTCTACTATCAGTTGTGACTATAGTGTGCATGAGATTTGCACAATCATTGGAGGAGATTGCCAATGAGGATTGCGTAGTTAAAGCCAAGGGAATTTGAATTCATTCCAATCCATTCTCTCATCTTGGATTGCGCAGTAGAGGCAGGCAAACAGTGGAGGAGTTTTGAACCCGTGACTTGTTCAAAACTGAGCTAGTTTGTGTGTAACTTTTGGAGACAGTACTGAGTACTTGTGAGGAGTATTGTACTGAGATTGTTACATGATTCTTCTTCATTATAATATATAGACAGTAGGGGGTTTTCAGCTGTAAGATTTCCCCGGTATACATACTGTGTTATATGTGTTGAATTTCTATGTGCGCATGTGAATGTTTTCAATACCGCTTGTTGTTTTTATTTCCACATGTGATGATTAATGCGTAGAAGAGATTATGTGTTATGTATGAAGCTCAAATAGTATGTGACCAGGATAATCTCGGTGAATAATTCAGCTATTATTCAAATTTCTACATGGTATCAGAGCGATATTGATCATCAGATCTATTATTCAGAAAGTGATTGCATTTTATTTCTTCAGGCAGAGTCTGCAATCGGGCCAGGTAGCCTCCGGATTCATCCTTCTTTGAAGATGAAAGGTCTGGTAAATTCCCATGCAGTCGACCTCTGATTTGGAAATAATTTATTCTCACGAATTTTAGATCGGAAGCGGTGGAGTTTGGAGCTGTTGGAATTCGAATTGCAAAATTGTTTTTCCTTGGTGTCCAAAGCAAAGATGTCTTTCGTCGGATTGCGATTGGAGTATGCCTTGGAAGGCAGCTTGAATTATATTGCATGGAAAGACAGGATGGAGGCAGTGTTAGATGACAATGGGCTGTTGGAATTCATAGAGAAAGAAATTCCAAAGCCTACTTCTACAGATGCTGCTGTGATTGAAGCTTGGCAAAAGAAGACAGCAAGGTGTCGAAGGATTCTGTTGGAGGGCGTGTAGGATCACATAGTATCCAGCCTGCATGGTAAAGCTTCTCCATTCTTGATGTGGAAAGCTTTGACAGAATTGTTCCAGAGCAAGAGTAACCAAAGGAAGTTGGCGCTCAAGGATAAACTCAGGAAAATAAAGATGGAGAAGAATGACACTATTCCGGTATACTTGACAAAGTTTGTCCACTGCAGGGAAGAACACGGGAGTGTAGGAGTTAGTGTGGATGATGAGGACTTGGTGAGCTTGGCTCTCCTTGGTCTTCCGAAGAGTTTTCATTCCTATGAGGATTCTGTCAATGGTCGAGAGAAATTGCCAGGATGGGAGCGACTTTGGTCGGATCTTGTGCAAGAGGAGATAAGGCGGAATACAAGGGATGGATCTTCATCAAAGGTATCTGATGAAGAAGATTGCACTTTGGCTGCCAAAGCAAGGAAGGGGAAGGTCAAGGAGAAGGCTTCTCAATCCGGTGCGGATGGTAAAAAGTGTGACATGTCCAAAGTGAAGTGTTTTCACTGTCACGATCATGGACATTATGCCACGAATTGTCCACAAAAGAAGAAGAACAAGCAGGCTGCTGGAACTGCAGCTGGTGAGGCTCTTGCCTCGCAATTTGAGCTGGAATTCTCATTGATCGCATGCATGGTGTCTAGTGCATTGGGATCGGGGTGGTGTTTTGATAGTGGCGCTTCCTTTCACATGACGGGAGATGCAAATATTTTCAGTGACTTGGTGGAGAAAGGTCTCCAGATGCATGTTGAGTTGGGTGACGATGGACGATACAATGCAACTGGCATTGGTACCATAACCTTTCATAGGGATTCAGGTAAACTCATTCTTTTACAAGATGTATTGCATGTACTAGGTTTAACAAAGAATTTGATCTCAGTCGCAATGTTAGAGGATAAAGGGTATGAAGTTGTCTTTAGAGAAGGGAAAGTTTTCCTTCGACACAAGGCAACGGGACAAGTCAAGAAGGTTGGGATTCGGGCAAATAATCTCTACAGACTTGAAGTAGATGGGATGTCTATGGAGCTTCCTATTGTTGGGAAGTGGAAGAAAGCCATGCAATTGAAGCTTGAGAGGGAGCTGCATTTGCATGCAGGTAAGAGTGAACCTCGGGATATGGAGGAGCCACAAGAGGATCATGGAGTGGAAGAAACCACTCATGCAGAGAAATTTCGTGCCAGATGGGCAGAGGGAGTGCATGCAGCTATACCACCAAGTGAGAGGTGGGGCGACATGCATGATTAATCCCAAGAGGAGATTGCAGATTCATGAGATGGTGTGGATCTCGCAGAGTTGAACCCCGCTATGAGGTGCCCACAGCGGGAAGAAGAGTGTGATCGATGGATTGATGCAGCATCGCGGATGTTGTCGGACATCGGAGCGCGGATCAGAGTTGATATCAAGTGTAGAGTGAATGGGTGCAAGATTTCAACAGCGTAGTGGTTCCTGATGACATGTGTAGTTGGTACCAGCAGAAGTCAAAGACTTTGATGATAGATGCATCAGACTAATTGAGTTGTTTGGGACGGTCTGGGCCGAAGATGTTTTACCATAGACAGGCATGGCGATGGAGAAAGCGAAGGAAGGGGAAGCGATGAAGCTTGCATGGCGGACAAAGGCGGAAATGCAGCGGAGTTGCATGTCGCATGCATGGAGTTGCATGGCACCTTGACCTCAGAAGGTTGGTTGCACAATCGAGCGGAGTCGGCATGCGTATGCAAAGACATTCCTTGTTGAGAGTATGCTGAAAATGGCAACAAGGAAACAAAGGAAGGAGGCCTCCTGAAACATCTTTCCTGATCCTAGTTGGAGAGTGATCACCTAAACTAGGTGGGGACCACACGTGATTTTTGTCGAAAAGTCTATTTTTAGACATATGGAGCATGGTCTAGGAGTTGCGGGATGCTATTCTTGTATGATTGGTCAAGTTGGTAAAAATAGATGGACATATATTTTTAGACATACAGGTCGAAGTCTATTTTTAGACTGCCTATCTAAAAATAGAACAGTCAAATATTATTAGCCCTTAATAATATTTGGACTATAAACTTTATCTTATCCTCTTGGGGCACTTCAGTTCGAGCTACAGATGTGGCACATGCAGCTGGCAGAAGGAAATTCCAATTTCCTATGGGTTATTTTAGCTATTGCATGTTTGACTTCAGTTAGAACTCATGTGGCAAAGTTTGGTGGAGTTGATGAGACAGTTGATGGAGTTGTGTTCGGTTTAACTTAGTTGAACTAGTTGTATTTAGTTAAACTGACTAATACACTAGAGATGAGTGGTGTGAATTAAATATTATTTAATTCACTAATTATTAACTCATTATTCAACTAAAGAACACATCAACAATAACCTGCCATACGATAGTTCGAAGGAAAACCGGGAAGAGGTAGAAGAAAGGGTGGAGTCTACTATCGCTGTGACTATAGTGTGCATGAGATTTTGCACAATCATTGAGGATTATTAAGTGAGTGAAGGGAATTTGAATTCATTCCATCCATTCTCTCATCTTGGATTCCGCAGTAGAGGCAGGCAAACAGTGGAGGAGTTTTGAACCCGTGACTTGTTCAAAACTGAGCTAGTTTGTGTGTAACTTTTGGAGACAGTACTGAGTACTTGTGAGGAGTATTGTACTAAGATTGTTACATGATTATTCTTCATTATAATATACAGACAGTAGGGGGTTTTCAGCTGTAAGCTTTCCCCGGTATACATATTGTGTTATATGTGTTGAATTTCTATGTGCGCATGTGAATGTTTTCAATACTGCTTGTTGTTTTTATTTCCGCATGTGATGATTAATGCGTAGAAGAGATTATGTGTTATGTATGAAGCTCAAATATTATGTGACCAGGATAATCTCGGTGAATAATTAAGCTATTATTCAAATTTCTACACTAACACAATGCAAACCAATTAATTCAAAATACATATTATAATGTTTGGAAAAAAAGAGTCTTAGTTATAAGGTTAAGTCCTCATCTTTGTAAAAACCCATCTTAAATAGTATAAATGATGAAATAACACATGTACCATATCACTCTATGGTGCATTGTATATATATGGTGCATGTATTTTATGTTCATGTTGATGTACTTAATTTACATGTTGGTGTTCATCATGATGTGTATATTGTTCTGTCATGTTAAATATGTTCATTTAATGTGCTTGCAGATAGATGTGTATGTGATAGCAGTTATTTGACATGAGATGTATTTTTAATGTTTGTGTTGTGATGATGTTATACAATGCTTGTATTTTGTTAGATGATCATGATCACGATGATTAGATGATGTTAGCAAATTTGAATGTGTATTTTAGAATATGATGCTTGTATGATGGTTATCATGATCGTGATGTTTATTTTTAATATTAAATCATGATATTTATTAAATATAATGTATTGGTAATTGTAAAATTGTGTAATTGTATGTATCGTGATTGTAATTGTAATTTTATGTAAAATTGTAAAATTGTAATTGTATTTGTAATTGTAATTGAAATTTTGATTGCAATTGTATGTAAAATTGTAAAATTGTAATTGTAATTTTAATTGTAATTGTATGTAACATATTTGTAAAATTGTAATTGTAATTGTAATTGTATTGTGAAATTGTAAAATTGTAATTGTATTTGTATGTATTGTCATGATTCAATTTTATTAAAATTATAAAATTGTAATTGTAATTGTATATATCGTGATTGTAATTGTAATTTTAATAGTAATTGTATGTAAAAATATAAAATTGTAATTGTATGTAAAATTATAAAATTGTAATTGAAATTGTAGTTGTATGTAAAATATTTGTAAAATTGTAATTGTATAGTGAAATTGTAATTGTATGTATTGTCATGATTCAATTTTATTAAAATTGTAAAGTTTGTAAAATTGTAATTGTATGTATCGTGATTGTAATTGTAATTGTATGTAAAATTATAATTGTATGTAAAGTATTTGTAAAATTGTAATTGTAATTGTAATTGTATTCTGAAATTGTAAAATTGTAATTGTAATTGTATGTATTGTCATGATTCATTTTTATTAAAATTGTAAAATTTGTAAATTTGTAAAATTGTAAAATTGTAAATTTTGAACCATAATTATGGTAAGTAAAATGTATACCATACATATTGTTAAATTACTATAATTTCAAAATTGTAAATTTGTAAATTTGTATGAATATAAATAATTGTAAATAATAAATCTAGAATAATATGAAATTTTGTAATATAATAGAGTTTAGAAAATAATGCAAATAAATTCATGTTTAGAATTGTCATTATTTTATTATGGTCTTACATACCAAAAAATAACAGTATACATTAATACATTTTTATTTTTATTTTGAAGATATCACACACACACACACACATATATAGGTTGCATTTATTTAAGTAATGATATAGTGAAAAACCATTAAAGCAATCAAATAGTTGTATTATTTTAGGAATTGACATTAAAAAAAAGAACTTGATAAAATGCATTACTTTCGAGATCAACATAATTGCAGATTATCAAGTGAAATGATTTTAACATTAACACAATGCAAACCAATTAATTCAAAATGCATATTATAATGTTTGGAAAAAAAAAAGAGTCTTAGTTATAACGTTAAGTCCTCTTCTTTGTAAAAACCCATCTTAAATAGTATAAATGATGAAATAACACATGTACCATATCACTCTATGTTCTAATGATCACCCTCATTATCTTCCAGCTCACTTGGCATGATAACACTACTTTTCTCAAAAATATGTTTTTATCTAGGGTCATGTCTCAATACAAACCACCAATCCATATCCAACACATCTGGGTAAAAAAACACATGGTTGCAATGTTTAGGGAAAACGTAAGGCTCCTTAACTTCATCCCACATCTTTCTAGAGTTGATACATCAAACATAGGGTTCCCATTTGAATCAAAATTTTCTATGAAATCCTTCTCCTTCTCTCTCTCATATTCTCTAAGCCATTTAGCTGGTGTCGTTATTGCAGGCCTTTGGGTTCTCTCTCGTTTACCATTGAAAGCAGATGTTGCTCTTCTATAAGGGTGTTCTTCTGGGAGGAATACCCTAGAGCAGTCATACACTGGATTTCATAGGTCGTTGGACCATCTATATTTCAAAGAAGGTCCACAACATTTACATCTATAATACCCTTTTGTTACAAGACCTACGAAATTATTGTATACAATAAGCATGGCACGTTAAAGAATATCATAAAGATCATAACAATTAGAACGAATTAAGTAATTAATATGTGAAATAATATTGTTACGTATATAAACAAATCAATAAACATGTAATTTACCAGAGAAACCTCCTAAACCTAGATAATCATGTGTCGTGTAAGCACATATTCCATACAATGTAAAACTCCTCTCTGCTGCGATGGGTCTTGATACATTGTATACATTTATCCCATCCCATAATTCCTTTAATTCATCTACTAGTGGTTGTAAGCAAACATCCATATTCTTCACTTGTCTTCTACGAGGGACTATGAGAGCCAACATAAGATGTTCATTCTTCATGGACAACCATGGGGATTTATTGTTATTGATCACTACTATAGGACAAACATAATAGTTGGTGTTCTGGAGGTAATATGGGTTGATGCCATCCATGTTTATGTTGAGTCGTAGAATTCATACTTCATCCTTGAATTTTTCAAGCCATGTATCCTCTATATGCCTCATGGCTATTGAATCTGTTGGGATTCGCATAACTCCCAACTCACTTCTGTGTGAGGAATTTCATCCTTGCAACATAGCTAATTCTTTGCAATGAAAGATCCTTTGAATCCTTGGGATTATAAGCATGTGCCTCAATATCTTAAAAGGAGGACCACGTGATTTTCCCTTCTTTTTCATTTATCATACCTGTCATGCCCACTTTTTGGACATATCTCTTTGTCTGCATATTCTCCTCTATATAGAATACAACCATTTTGACATGCATGATATGATATGTACTCAACACCCAACATTTTCAACAATTTCTTTGCCTCTTCGCAGCTACCGGGCAAGACATTATCACTCAAAAGAACCTTATTTTTGAATAACCTGTATTTGGTCATGGACAATATTAAATGTATAATGCGAATAATTATTAACGTTCATAAAATTGACCATTTTTAATATTGATTGTGTTAAAATAATTCTCAAAATATAAGGGACTTGATGGTCAATTACCTCAAAATTTCCGAGAAACATGCATTTGACAAGCCAAATTTTGCTTTCAAGTTGTACAGTAACATTGTTTTCCCCAGCTGGGTAGACTATGACTGACCATCATGTCCAAAGAGAGGGGTGGTGGAAGCAAATTTAAGGCTTTAAAAAAAGGTATCAATGGTATGAGCATCATCCCCTAGTTGACCATCATTCTGGAATTCATCTAACAACATTGTCTCCACAGCAGTCAGATCCCTTAAGTAATCATCCATACCAACCTCTATTTAATTGCCTCCATTTCCAACTTGTGAAAAACTACTATTGTTGTAGTCATTCCTAATTAATGAATCTGGACGTAGTGGGAATTGAATAGGTGGTTGATTCAACCATTCTTAGTATCGTTCCTCTCCGATTTTTTCTCTTAATTCACCCTTCTCTCAATTTGGCATTGTTGTGGGGTGCAATGAAAGATGATAGGTAGGTTTCTCATCATCACTAGAATCCTAATAATTTCAAAAAAAAAAAAATTGAACATGATTAGTACAAAATCGATGATATTAATTAGTAAGCACGTCAATGCATGATTAATTGGTTTGACGTTGAAATAATTACATTATACCAAACAATTATTATTACCATCATTGTCCCAGCATTGTGACTAGAAGATGGCATGTTACAATTCGCAGGGTGAAGCAGCTATCCATTTTCATCTACCAACCATGCCTTGCGGTATGCTGCTCCTGATAAGAGCTTCCGACGTTTTGGAACTGTTTGAATATTTTGTGCATCTGAACTCGATTTTGAATCTGCGTGAACCTGCAAATTTGTATACATCAATTTTATTCAGCTGATTGACATGGATAAATAAATAAATTCAATTAGATAATGAAAATATAAATAAAATCTAAAGTAATTACGTCTGGAGATGGATAGGGAGAACTCTGCGATGGACTTTGAGAAATATTATGGAATGTGCTGGATTTTGAAGAATTGTCCATTTCATATAATTATGAGATTTTCTCCCTGCATTTGAGAAAAATCAACAATAATTTTTATTTTTTTATTTTTATTTTTTATTCTTTTAACTGAAACGGGTATGGATTTTATTTAGTAGAGAACTCTGAATGGCCGTAGCCTTACATCTTTCATTGCAATTCTTTTACATTTTTTGTTTCCAGCAATTTTCTATTTTCATGGTATACAGATTGTTTCTGGATCTCCGCCATTTGTGCTAAGGTCTCCTTGGGCCAAGAGGCAGCCTTTGTTGGCATAGAAGTCTGCCTCTTTGTTTGATTCTCTGAGAATGTGATAGCATTTGAAGGAAGTGAAGTCTTGGAGAAGGTATCTCAGCCTTTGTAGATTCTTATTTAGACCAGCTTCATTGAATTGGCCTTGCGTATGTATTATTTTGATTAGGATTTCTGAGTCTCCGAATGCTTGCAGCTCCCGATGTCCTCTTTCTTTGGCTATTTGGCATACTTTTATCAAGCTAAGGATTTTGCTTGATTTTTAGTTCGCTGTCCTAGACCCCAACTAAAGGTTTCTTTGATGCCTCCATCAGAAGAGTATATGAGTCCTCCAGCTCCTACTATCCCGGGGTTGCCTTTAGAGGCACCGTCAAAAAATTTTGTTGTTATTCCTTGCTTCCTCCACCAATTCTGAAAAGCTTCATCCTTTTCTCTTAGCCTCCACTCAGGATTTCTAAGGGGTTTTTCTGTGTTGTGTATCCGTTGGATGAATTCTTGAGTGCCAAGCCAATTCTTTTCCTCTTGCTGTATAGAATTATCCTCTTTGATTTTCTGAGAATTCAAAATTTCTAGAAGGAGTCCTTTTTCTTGTGTTGCTACCATGTTGGGGGTCCAAGTTACAATGTTAAATATCGGCTCATTTCTAGCTAACCATAGCTTCCAACACACTAGATTGGGAAGAGTGATCTAGATTCTGGCCCATGATGAGTTTAGGGAGAGCGACGGGTAGTTCTCTTTCGATGAGAGGAATAAGTCCACAATGAAGTTTTAGTGGGGATTACAGCCTTTAATCCTTGAAGAGTGTGGGTCCAAACTCTGTTTGCATATGGACATTCAACAAATAAATGATCCATGGTTTCCATGGCTTCTTTACAAAGTGTGCACCTATGCGGACCTGCAATGTTTCTTTTCATAAGGTTTTCACCAGTCAGGATCTTTCTATGCATTAGTGTCCAGAAGAAGAAGTTTACCTTGGGCAGCGCCATTGGATCCCATACCTCTTTCCAAAACTTTGCTGGATGAATTCGGTCTCTATGTGTTTGAAACAATTCATAGCCTTTGACTGAGGTGTATGCTCATGTAGGTCCCCATCCCCATTTATCCTTTTCTGATTTATGCACTGAGGCAACCTCACGAAGTTCCTATTTGAGAATTTCTGTTTGTTGCATTAGGTGAGCTGGGATATCTCTGAAATCCCAATCAATCCAGAACCGAGACTCGTTCCACTTTGAGGTATCGTAAAGCGTCTTGTCCCCTCTATTTTCTAAAAACGCACATATCTCATGCAGGCTGTCTTGTGTGGCTAATGGCGAGTGGCCCATTATACTATCAGTCAGTAGCTTGACACGTTTCCCATTCCCTGGGATACGATATAAATTCCGGGTGAAAAAACACTACCCTTTAATACATAACTGCCATATCAGTGAGCTATTTTTGTTGTTTGCGTAGTTTCTTATATTTGCATTTGGTAGGTATTTATGCCTCAGAGTTGTGCTGACGGGATGATTGGGGTCGTTGTGAAGTTTCCAGAGTATTTTACATCCCAGAGATACGTTGGCAGTGTCCGGATCTCGAATTTGAAGGCCTCCTTCCAAGTTCACCAAATGAAATTTTCTCTGGTTTCCTTTGCCTCCTTGCCATAGAAAATTACTCATGATTTTATTAATCTGTCCTGAGATCAACTTGGGTGCAATTAGGTATGACGCTTGATAAATTGGCAGAGATGACAACACTGATTTTATAAGGGTTAATTTGCCTCCATGAGTTAGCCATTGGCCACCCCATGCAGCGATTTTTCCTCTGATTTTTGTAATTACTCCTTCCCACAGATTGAATCTATTTGTGCCTAGTGTTAGTGGCAATCCAAGATAGTTGATTTTTTCCCATTTTGCGTATCCATTAAACCCCAAGTTGCTTGCTATGTTTTGAGTTTCTTCCTCCTCTGTATTCTAGCTATATACTACACTTTTCCTTTCACTGATTAGAGCTCTAGATGCTTTGAAATATGCTTGAAGAGTATTTTTGTATGCAAAGCCTATTCTAGATGAAGCTCCTCCCAGCATGAGGGAGTCATCTGCAAACAGTGCATGGTTTATTGCTTTAAGGTCCTTTTTTATTTTTAAACCTGGGGTTGTTCCTTTTATCATATCAAGCTCCAGCTTTCTGCTCAACGTATCTGCCATTAGGATGTAGAGGAATGGAGAAAGGGGACATCCTTGTCTCAACCCCCTCGTGGCTTGGAAGAAATCAGCTGGCCTCCCATTTACCAAAGGCGCTATCCATGGACTACTGGTGCATGCTTGGATCAGATTTACAAACTCTTGATCAAATCTAAAGGAGATTAGAACTTGATATAGATAGGACAACTTGACTCTGTCGAAAGCATTAACCATGTCTAACTTGATCAGCATACCTTTCTCCTTTCTAATATTGTTGGAATGCATGGCTTCCTGGACTTGGATTACATTGTCCAAGATATATCTCCCATTGACGAAGCCCCCTTGCGAATCTGATATGAGTTTGCTCAGCAGTGGCTTTATTCTATTTGCAAGAAGTTTTGCGATAATTTTATATGAGGCATTGCACAAAGAGATTGGTATGAACCTATCAAAGGAGGAGGGGTTTGTCTCTTTCGGGATTAAAGCGAGGAATCTTGAGTTGGTGCTACCCCCCATTTTTGCTTTCTTCAAGAATCCTTTTATCATTCTAATTAGATCTGTTTTTATTATATCCCAGCATATCCTGTAGAAGTGAATAGTGAACCCATCTAGCCCAGGGGCTTTGTCTGGGTTCATGGACCAAATTATATTGTTGATTTCTTCTTCATTTGTTTGCTTCAATAATGTTGTATTGTCGTTTGTGGTGACCAATGCCGGAATGTTCTTCAGGAATTCTTTTTTATCTTCTTCACAGTCCTCTTTCTCTTTGCTGTAAAGATGATGGAAATGTAATACTGCAGCAGATTTTATCTATTCTATTCCTTTGCATAGCCTCCCATCAGAGGAAGTGATCTCTGAGATGTGATTCCTAGAGAGTCTAGCTCTACATTGTCGATGAAAATATGATGTGTTTCTATCTCCAGCTTCCAGCCAGAGACTCCAGGACTTTAGTCTCCAATACTCTTCTTCATTTCTAAAGGAAAGGAATGTTTTGCACTGGGTTACTTGCTCCTTTTCTAATTATGTTTTGTTTATATCAATTGTGTCCATTTCTCTTTGCAGAATTTCCAAGTGTTGCACTGCCTCGATTATTTGGTCTTTGGGTGTATTTGTTGGAAGTTTACTCCATTCCTTGAGTGCCTTTTTTGTTAATTTTAATTTTTTTTCCCATACATAATTGGGAGAGCCATTGACTGAGGTGTTCCATGCCATTCGTACCGTCTCTACAAAGCCGCTCTTTCCATTCCACAGTGGGCTAAATATAAATGGGATTGGCCCCAAATTCTCTTCCTCCTTAAGCATTAGCCAGATGGGCTTATGATCAGAGGTGAGCTTTGGAAGGATGGCTAATGAGATAAGCTTCCTCTCCATCAACATTATGCTTTGGACCAAGAACCTGTCCAGTCTGGCGGATATATGGTCTTCCCCTGTCCTGTTATTTGTCCAGGTATAGAGCCCTTTTCTTGGTTTAAAGTCCAATAGATCCCATTGTTGTATCATGTCTTCTACTACCTAGATCATCTGATCCATGTTGTTCCTACCCCCTCTCTTTTATTTTTCATTCATTACTAAATTTAGATCTCCATCTATGATTATATTGTTTGGAGAATTCAGTTGCAAAAACTCATTTAATGTTTTCCAACAGTCTTTCTTTTCAGAATACAATACTGGTACATATAAATTGAATAGTGCAATGGTTAACTTACTTGATATATGATTCAGCTCTATGAAACACCAGTGTTGTGTGTTGTGTGAATTGACGAGCCTGAAGTGATCTTCCTTCCACAAGGTTGCTATTCCACCTGAGGAGCCTCTTGCGCTTTTGCTTTTCCTGTGTTCTTTTTCCATTTCTTTTTTTTGATCTCTAGAAGGGCTTCCCCTTCAATTTTTGTCTCTTGGAGCATTAGGATGTCTGCAGGTTCCGCTTTCATAAGATCTTTGACCACTTCTATTTTCATTGGGTTCCCGAGCCCTCTGCAATTCCAAGAGACGATTCTCATTACTTACTGTTCGAGGAAGTTGGGCCTCCTCCTTTTGGCGGCCTTGTCCTTGTGTTTCTGCCAATTGACATTTCTATAGTGGGTTGACTTCCTTGAGTCTTTTGTCTTTCCGCTTCTTCCTCCCTCGCTTCTCTGCGAGACTTTCTTCCTGCTCTTTTGGCAGGCCTTTCTATAATCTCGTCCTCCGAGGAGCTTGGTGAATCATACACTTTCTTTCTTGCTACGTCGGCATATGAGGGAGAGGGAGCTACTTCGAGGGTTTTCCCTTGCTCCTCTCCTCCTTTCATGTTAAGGGAGGGTCTTGAATGATTGTTGTTGTTCCTGTTTGCTTCCGGAGTTTCTGTGGCCTTGCTGGACTCTGCATTTTGATCTCCTGATTTCGAGGTGGGGATGGTGGTCCCATATTTTTTTTCTTGCCCCGTTGGTTCGGGTTTATTTCCCTTTGGTATTCTTTTATTTTTGGGTTTTGTTGTCCCTGCTTTTTTCACTTTGGTCCATTGTTCTGCTTTCATGTTCTCGCTCTCCTCTCCTTCCTTTTTTTTGTAATGTCTTGCGAAGTGGCTGTAGCCATGACAGTGTCGATATTTGAAGGGTAGCTACTCATAATCTAGCTCCTGGATGTGCATCCATTCAGCTGCTGTAAGTTTGATTGCCTCTGGTAACCCTTCCTCCAGATCAACCTCCACATAGATCCGTGCGCAGGAGTATTGATATTTTCGAACAGCTTGATCGATATATCTTCCAAGTGAGTTGCCAATAGCCTGTAGAGATTTTTGATTCCAGCAATGTAATGGGAGATGAGGTAGACGGACCCAGACTGGAACAGCAGACGGAACGTCCTGGGTTGGGTCGAAGCCAGGGGTCCATTTGTTCAAGTATAAACCTTGAGGCCCCATGAAGTAAGGATTGTTTCTGAAAATGATATTTTTGTCATCCGAGCTTTCAAACATGAACACAAAGAATCATTTTCCAAAAAAATGGCTCTTGATTCCTTCAGATACGAGCGGCGTCCAATTTCTCTGCACCCATGCTTCAACGGATTTGGGAGAGGGCCAGAGCCCGGTAAATTGTCCGATGAGCCCTCTCTCTGCTAGATTGACTGCAGATCTGCAAGTTTATGCTATTGGCAGTTCTATAATTGGGATGCAGTCCAGCTTTTTAACGAACTTCTATTGTGCCTCGGATATTGGTCTCTTGTGAGATCAACCGATGAGCTTCTTGAATGCAATCAGTTCGGGCAAGGGAGAGGCAGGTTCGGCACCCCCACGGGCCTCCATTGGAGCTGAACCCAGAGAGCAAAGAGCAGAGGTGGCGCTGCTAGGTCACGTTCACAGCGCAGCAGCCCACAAAAACCCTCCAAAATTAATTAAATCGATTAAATCAACAACAAATTTTGGTGTACATACCTAAAAGTAATTTCGGTGCCTTAAAAAAGGAATTATTGTTATCGGTGTCAATGTATTGTTAACCGCATCGGTGCGGTTTTATTACCAGACGTACCAGTGTTGTTAGTTAACAAACGCACCGAATATCGGGAAAAAAAAATGCAACATTATTTTTTTGAAGTGAAAAAAAGAAAAAAAGAAAAAAAAAAGAGGTAAATTGAAAAATGAGCGGAAAATGTTTTTTGGAAATCTAATTTCTTAAAAAAATTCTTTAAATTGTAAAATCTATTCATTATTTCATTATTTTTGCAAAAAAATTCAGGGAGGGATTTGCACGAGAGACATACCTAGAGCAAGAGAGCATGAGAGTACTGTGAAGCAGCAAAATACTTTCGAATAGCAGCATATTCAGATAATCAAAATTTAAAACATCTGGTAGTAAAATGCACAGTATTACTAATAAAGTCATTTACAATCTCTATTCCTATTTACATTTAATGAAAATTTAATTTAAAAAGAAAAAAGAAAAAAAAAAACTTTCTTATATTAAACCCTTACTTCTTCTTGTTCATGTGACTTCACAATTAGGGCTTTTCAGTTTAGATTTATAGGGTTTGTATTACTATATATATATATATATATATATATATATATATATATATATATATATATGTATGTATGTATATATGTATGTATATATATATATGTATGTATATATAGGCGTATGACATCTAACCTGTAGGACCACTTGCAAAGTCAGATCTGAATCCCTATCAGCGCTTACACGATTAAAAAAAACAGGTTTTGTTAATCGATCCGCACTGTTTAAAATAGCGCACTGCTGCACAATTGTAGTATAGCACACCGAGTTGTATTGACAAAAAAATAGTTTTTTATTAATTTATGTTTATGCTAATCGTTTCTCTGGTATTAATATAACACACCGGGTCTCCTTGTTGACAAAGAGCACCGTACGGTGTTTCTACTGTATTGGCGGTGCGTTTATAAGAACCTATCCCACCACGTTCGGTGCGTAAGTTGTAAAAGTCACACCGTTTCCTTGTATTTTTTTTTTTACCTAAAAAGTATGTTTTATAAAATATATTAATTAATGGTATAGGTTTTATATCGATAAAGAAATGGCTGACAAGAGTTCAAGTAACAAAAATACTGATAGTACATCTAGAAAAACAAAAAATGCAAGTTCTTTGTAAATTCTTTACAAAAATTATTATTTTTGAACTATATGTAATTTTAACCAATATGTATTGTTTAGTGTGTATCACATAGAGCCAAAAAATAACGAAGCTCAATAAAATTCTTTCTGATCTAAGACCAGATGAGCGTAAAATCTTGATGGAAAAAATTACAGAAGGATGAATCAGGTGAATGAAAAAAATACTATCGATCCAATATGAGTTTCTTTTTTTAATTTTCATTAATAATATACTTAAAAATATTAGATAACATGTTTCAAACAATCTATTAATTCAGATATGATTAATGTTCTATAGGGACCAACAGCGAAGAAAATGAATGTTGTTCTAAGAAAAGAAAAAAAATAGAATGTGCAAATGAAAATGAATTGCTCCTTAGCTCATCTGGAGTGGTGTTGGAGGTTAACGAAAGGGGGAAAAACTTTTACAAAACTTTGAGGGATCTAGTGGAACGAATGTATAGATGTTCTTTCCACTTACAATACAAAAATCAATCCAATGATTCTAAGAACCAAATTTTATTTAAACTACAAGAAGAGTTTCCAGAGAATTGGTCAACGAGACAAGTCAGAGTTTTAATAGCAAAAACATACAACAGAAAATAAGGATTGAAAAAGTAATATTTCTTTAAATGTTTTTCTATAATTATATGTATATATTACTACAAAGCAATCATTTATAAATATCACTTTTGTTATATTTAGTTTTCATATATCAATATAAAAATTAAATAGTTATTTTCATGTTACTTTTTCTGAAAGATTATGAAAATCTCAAAGGATGAACGAGTTGATATCAGAAATGCGAGTAGGAATGTCCAAAAAGGTGTACAAGGATATGGTCAAAGAATTAATGGACATAGTGTCCCAATTGAGAGACAAAGGGATATTAATAACTGACCCATTTTGTATGAAAAAGAGCGTCTTATATATATATATATATATATATATATATATATATATATATATATATATATATATATATATATATATACATTTTAATTTATTCTATTATGTTTTCCATTATCGCTATGAAATGTTACACCACTGACTAAATATATGGATGATCAAAATATTATAATGAAGAGATGCGAAATTTGATGATATGATATAACAAATTCATCCAAACATCACATTCAAATGCACTAATAAAAAATTAATTGATATGAATATTTTTATAACATGTGTCGACTTTTGATGAATAATGAATAATTAAAAATCACAATAATTTCACTTTCACGGGTTGATTTTTCTAAAAAATAGAAAATGAACACCGGTGCGTGTTAGTTATTATGCATCGGTGCATTAGTATGATACTGCGCACCGGTGCTTTAGTATGATACTGCGCACCGGTGCGTTTCTACGACCTTTGAGCACCGCACCAAATACCAATACCAATTAGAACGCCCAATGTGCTTTATCGACGACTACGACCCGGGCAGATAAGCGTTGCATGCACCAGTATGGTTTTCCTTTAACGCACCAATGTGTTTTTATAACGTAACGACCCAGTGTGTTTTAACACCTTAATGGTCTGGTGCGTTTTTATACCTTAACGACGTCGGTGCATGCACCTTCTATCAACCCGGTACATATTTGTAGGTGACAAACATCGGGACGTTGCTAAATGCCCCGGGGCTTCCGAAACTTGATTTCCATCCTTGTGCTTGGTATGTTTATAGTACCGAAGCGTACAAGTTAAAACGCACCAGTGCATTCACACATGATGTGCGCACCAATGATAAAAACATCTGTAAAAATGTCCAGCCTCCCAGTTTTTTTTTTATTTGTGTTGAAGTTCAATTAGAAGCTCCGTCAAAACCTCTGTTACCAAAAATGGATGTTGTAGAAAATGTTTTTTTGACAATTTTGGCCAATTTTATAACACTAAAAACCTCCTTTATAACCTCCGCTAGAGGGTCTTTTCCTTGTAGTGTAGTCATCTATGTACAATGGCATATGGTCCCAATATGAAAAGAAATTAGGTTGGAACACACGTTTGAATCCCCTTCCTCCACCTCGTCGCAATAGCTACCCCCAGCAGCGTTATATTGGGCTCCTATGGCCCCCTATCATGGATTTGTACATGTGGTTGGATATTTGGGATCTTCTCAAAGAATATTGAGCACACAACTATCCCAAATGAACAATTATCATTATTCCATCGCCTGCATAGTTTCAACTATAATTTCAATGATGACAACATCATTTGAGCCCACCCATAGTAATTCCCTCCAAGTACACTCTCCATGAGCATCATCTACCCCCCAGTGACGTGATGAAATACATGACTACCCAAGATCCACAACATCATTACGGTTGTAGCACGTGTCTCGAGCCTCTCTAAGTTAATGATATGAATGGTTGTGCCCTTTGCACGAGTACCAGGTCTGCAATGATAATCCACAAACTCTCCTATATGCCTTCCACAAGGCATCACTAGATGTATCTCCCCTACCATCCCCAAGGGGGGAAATCTTGTCAAAAATTATATGTCCTGGATCGTGAGCTTGATCCTATGCCCCTGTACCACAAAGGCCTCCTGATCTAGGTCCCGGTAGCTCATAATCCTCGACAGCAAGGGCTCACTAGCCCTCATCAATGGGTTCTCCAAGAACTTAAGAACCCCATACCGAACCATAACCCCTCTGACTGTCGGGTTCCCCTAAATCTTAGCACAAAGAGTTTCCAAACCTCATTCTCGCCATTTAACCTTTAGCTCTACCATACCTGTAAAATACCATTATGTTTTGTTAGTTCAGATTCAAAGGCATACATTTTCGGTTCTCAGCTTCAGCTCACCACAGACCACTAGTCCTTCTTTTCCTACCAGCTCAGAACACAATTTGTTGCCCTCAAAACTGTGTTTGACGAACTTATCATCTCATTTTTTGCATTCCAGAACACAAAATAGGGCCCCAAAAGTGCGTTGCGACCACAAGGATAATCAAGGGTCTCGCATAGTGAATTGGTGGCCTAATTTGAAAGTCTAATCCACCAAAATTGATGAGTAATGTTAGACCACCTACCTCCAACTTGCAGATCCTAATTCTGACTGTTTTTTTTTCTGCTACGATCTTCACAATATTTAGGGCCTCCTCCTCATCTCCAAATTCTCCAGCAACTCACTATGAAAATGAATTAGATTTAGGGGCAAGAATCCATTTTATAGGAAAAACCCTTGTTTTTTTGTCACCCATTGCGACCAAACTGTTGTCATTTTTATGAACCATCAACACCATTGGAAAGATCTCAATGATTTTTATAATGGGTCTCCCTTTGTTTTTGTAATTTGATACTTCACCCGGAAGCAATTTTTTCCACGAGGTTTCACTTTGCGCCGATTAAAACTGAATTTATTCATATGAGTGACTTGTACTTTGGTACCACTTTGCCTCGACACTTTTCAATCCATGTTTCTATTTTCATCACGATTAACCATTGTTTACTCAAATTTTTATGGTCCCCTTTGGGCCTCTCCCATGTGGCAGCATCATCGAGTCACCCTTGTTCAAAGCATTTGAGATGAGTCACCCCTGCATTCATGGAGTTTTTTTTTAATCCCATTGGGTCTCATTACAGTGTTCCATCCATCTTTACATCGCATTCATCCCATTTTTCTCATTTTGGCCTCCATCTATATTGTTTCATCTCTCAAAATCCTTTGTCTAAGTAATTGACCATCCCCTCTAGAATCAATTCAGTTGCTACCAGGTCAACCGTGCATATTATGCTCTAACAAGGGAATTCGTCAACCCACTACTCCTCTTCTTTCCTTCCATAATCATCCCGGGTGTCATTCCATCAACCACTTCAATATGATCCCTCATGCCTTTCTTGAGGATTCCTTATTGCCTCAACTCTGGCAGGCCCTCTTCTATCAACTTCAACACATTCATTCCAGAAGTGTGGTCTAGATGGCGGTGTACCTTGGTTCCAGCTTTCATCATTCTTTGGTGCCTCAGATCAAGCAAAGGGAATCATTATTTCCCTTTAATTTGGTTGTTCGTACACTTGATGGTCCAGTGATCCAGCAGATTGTACTAGTGATTCCCAGGTGTGTGCAAGATGATCCTAACATCATGAGGGGGTAGCCCTTTAGGTATCCCCCCACATGCCTAGATGTTTTCAGATTATGATCCAACCTTAGATGCAGTTCCACATATTTGATGGGTTTGGTTTCAACCGCTTGCAGCACCCACTGCATGCATGTCTCCTTCAGATGATCCATTCAGATGTTCAAAACCCTTTCCTGTTCAGTAGGGCTTCTTTGGTTGTGATTCCTCCTTGCCATGTCAGTTTGAGGGGAATTATGTATCATGTACTCAGATGTTATTATATTTAGTCTTGGCCTATGTCTTTCCAGGAGCATTATGTATATGGGATCCATTGTATTATTTTATGGCCCATTGATGCCAGTATATCATGTATCATACATCATGTACTTTGTAGCCCAGTCCGACATTGTTGTTATCACCATTATTCTTTGTACTCAGTTATCTCGATGGGTATGGACATGCCTTCCCCGCCTCATTTGAGACCATGTACTCCAAAATAAAAGGATACTTATATTAGTTTAGTAGGTCTCGCCCCCTCCATTTTTGTCCTTCCTTGCATTGCTTCAATTGTATCTCTCTCTCTCTCTCTCTCTCTCTCTCTCTCTCTCTCTCTGACACCCCTATGGTGTCTCGTGGAAGTGTAACCTACAATGTATTCCAATCATACAATTTTCTCCTAACACTCATACGTTGGTGGGGGGGTTTGTTATCACCAAAAAATGATCACCTAGCCATTTCTAACTAGGTGGATCGAAATACAACATGTAGGATTAAATTTACCATGGTAAAATCACTTTCACCATGGGAAATAATTTATTAAACCATTTTTATTAAATTATTTCTGATTAAAATTTAAAAACCCCATGAGAATAATTGAATTAATCATTATTTATTTAATTTTCTCTAGGAATAATTATTAAATCATTATTTGATAATTATTCTTTGTCACATTTGACTAAAGCACCTAGGAATAATTAAATAAATCATTATTTATGTATTATTCCTTAATTATATTTTTGGAATAATTGTTAAATCACTATTTAATAATTATTCAATTTCACGTCTTTCTTAATCCTCACGAAGTAATTAATAAATATTTTTATTTGTTAATTATTTCTAAATAAAGATATTTGACCGTTTTGAATATCTTTTCCCTCTCCAAAAAATATAATAAAGTATTCCTAAGAGTTAGATCTTGATTTTGGTAAATAATATTTTATTATTCCCCGTTTTCGAGATCAACCCAATACTTTTCTATAAATAAGAGGGTTTTCCATTAATTTTTCATCATGATCATTATCATCGTCACCACTAGCGTCTTCTTACATTCAAGCTCCCACTAGAGTTTACATATTGTTTTGGGTTTTTCACATATTGAGAGAGAGAATCGATCATTGAAGCATCAAGGTTATAAAAGGACCCGTCCCACAGAGGGGGATTTGTAGACCCCTTTTGTATATCTCATTCACCAGGTGTTACCAATAAATATTATTATTCGTTTAAAATTCTTTCCATAATGGGTTCTTACATTGGATATCTATTGTTCTTTTTTGTTTTGGATCACATATATATTTTTATTACAAGTTTTTCTTGTTTTACTATTGTAGATCTAAGGCACAAATTGTCACAAATTGTTGTTAGGGTCACTTGTCACTTGTGACTTAAGTGAAGTGTTTTTGGTACACCTTACAAGAAATTTCATACTAACAAAAAGAAAGATAATATGAATAAGAATTTCATGGCCATTGTTTCAAGCAACCATATTGAAAGAAAATTGGATGTTGATGAGAAGATAGTGTGTACAATAGTGCATAAGGATGTGAATCTTAGTATCCTTCAACATAAGGAAGAAAACAAAAAGACAATGCTCTTCCATATAAAGATACAGTTTAAAAAAACAAATATTGATGCTCTGTTTCACTCAGGGTCATCAATGAATCTCATTGCAATATAACTAGTCAACAAATTGGGATTGGAATTTCATGAGCATCCAATCCCATACCCTTTTGCATGGGTAAAAAAGGATGCAAATATAAAGGTAACAAAACAATGCAAAATTCGATCTACTATCAGTGTTGATTTTATTGATTAAGTATAATTATATGAAATTCCCCTTAATTTATGTGGAGTGGTGTTTGGAATTCCCGACATGTACATGCGAGATGCAATCTTCATGCAAAGAGCCAACTAGTACTAGCTCGTAAAGGATGGAAAATTGATCAGGTGCTCAGTGTAAAATCTCAAAAATGAAAGTGCTCAAAATTGATTGGAAATTGAATGACAATGAAGAGCTCGTCGCCAGGAATCCGACGCAATTCGTTCCATGACAAATGGAGTCCGGATGAAGAAGAAAGAGGTTGTTGTTTGTTTTCCTAAATAGCTAAAAAATTGCAGAACAGGACAGAAGGATGACATGGAAGCCCAGTCAGCATACAAGGTATATTTTTGGAATATTCTTCAGTTTCGCCCAATGACACTGTCACAAGTATCACTGCAGGATTCGCCAGTTTGGTTTGAAAGTGAAATTATTTTTTTTGGATTTTATCCTAAGGTTGAATGAGAATTTTTTTTATTTGGATGGAGGCTGACATGTGGTGCAGCGAGGGGCCGCCACATGCCCCCTTTGGTGGAACCTATCCAAGGTCGAACTGCATTTTTTGAACTATGCCAAAGTCTTCATATGCCAAGGTCGAATTCATATGATATATGGTCGAACTATGTTTTATGGGCGCATTTTATGCAAAGTTTGAATTCCATACAACATGGTCGAATTATAGTGATATGATTCGAATTATATGCAAATTTCGTTGGCATATATATATTTCCAAAGTCTGAGTTTATGGTTTGAACAATATACAAAGGTTTGATATGTTGGATTAAATATATAGTATGGGCGCGCATTTTATTTAAACCAGGTTTGGGTTATATATTCGGTGGAAAAATATATATGGATGGGCGGAGGTCAAGACTCGACCCCACGACCTCCCCCAAACAACGTGCACCCCAAACCATTGGGCTACACCATCAGGTCTTAATAGACCATGACTTCTACATATAATTAAAGTCAAACGGTTACTCCGACAATGGAAAGGAGGGGGCCAAACCCCTCCCCGTGTGTCCTTACCACATAACTATAGTTAAGCACTCCCACTAATGTGCTTATGCGCATATTAACACGTAGTTAATACCATGTTAATTTTAATTAAACAACAGAGTAAGTTAGCGGCCTATTTGGCAGCTACACCAAATTCAACGAAGCTCCATAATTGGTAGGGCTAACTGGAGTCTTCTCCAGTTTTAGAGGCAATTTACTAGGAAAAATGGTTTTGGCCATATCTTTTACAATTTTCGACAAAATTGGGAGCAAGAAGAGTCATTTCTAATAGATTTTGACATTCTTGACTCATTGAAGCATGTTTCAGGAGCTGTAGAGGAATGTAAACAACAATTTTTTAGCTTTTGAGCTAATACAGAGGCCCAATCCATGGAAGTTGGACCAAGGAGATGTAGCCCTAGATGGGCGAACTCCTTCATCAAAACATTGTGTTGATGGATCAATTGTGATGGTTTATTGTACTTGTTATTGTTAATTTTTAGCATTTTTTTTCATGCTTTATGTTCTTAAATTTAACACTCATAAACACCAAGGAAACCTATGCACATAAAGCATAAGATCAGCAAATTAATTTTAAATCTGAAGATGAAATTAGCACAGCAAAACTAACATTCAAATTCAGATAAAAAATTGTTCACCATCAATGCACACAGATGCAAGTTGAAAATTTCACTAGTAAGTGTTTAATTTTTTATAATAAGCATAGTAGAAACCAATCTTCTGATCTGATAATTACTACCTAATGATGTTTAACAAATTATCTTTATGTCATTGATATCATTGAGCAATTATACGCATAAAATTTCAACAATAATGCGACAAAAAAAAAAAGATCATAAAGAGATAGCCATGCACAATAGAGACAACAAATTTTCCCTTGGAAACCCAAACTTGGGAGAAAACCCAAGAACTATTCTTCTAGGAGAAATTATACTTCGACAAGATTTACAATTCTAAATTGTCTAGAAATCTATGCCAAAATTCAAGTCTAAACTTCAGCCAATTTGTCCTCTATTTGCTCCCACATATGATTGTTATAGAAGAGATATGACGATTTAATGACATGAAGTTGTCACATTGTATATATATATACAAGTCGAATGGGTGCCTTTACTCCAAGGGACATGTCCCTTCATCAGCTGGGTCGACTTATCCTTTTTTAGCCTACATGAAGCCCAATACAAAATCAAATTTTATTTTTATTTTCATAAATATTCTAGACCGACTTAGGTTTCCTCTTGCAATGCAGGAATACCTCCTGATGCTACACAAAAATTAGCATTCCCTCTTAGCGAGAGAGGTATTCTTTTTGGCTACAAGAATTTTCCCCTTAGCTGAAGTTTCTCCTTCACAAGAAAATTTCATGAGTTTACTATGTTAATGCATGTTTATAAATCACTCCAACCTAAAGTGGGAAATGTGATTATATAGGGCTTATGGAATAAATACTTTATGGATTCTTAGGCAAATGTATCAATCTCATCTCGTCAAAGTCCTTCATGACCCATCCAAGTCCTTCTTTTTTCTCAAGAGAGAATCTGCCCTTGGACCATTCATCTTCAGCCAAAATCCTTTATGGATTCTTAGGTGACTTACATCTATCACCTTTGGTAAAAGTCCTTTGTGACCGAGTGAAGTCCTTCTGGCTTCTTAGTAGAAGGTATGTCTAATCTTGTAATTTCCCTTAGTCATTCACCTTTGGTTAAAGTCCTTTATGGCTTCAAGAAATGGTTTTCCCTAATCCTGCAATGACATTAACCCTCCCTCTCAACGAGGGGGACATCCTGCATCACGCCAAGATTGTGTCTAAAATATACAAACTTCACTCTAGATAGAGGCTTGGCGAGAATTTATGTAATATACTCATATATGTATATGTAATGGAGTTCCACCACTCCTTTCTACACCATGTCTCTGATGAAGTGACCTAATCAAGGAGTCCTACAAGAAGCTTCTGAAGCCACACTGCTTCATGACTTGTGACAAATTTTTTGATGTATTCTGATTTTGTAGTATTGAGTGTGACAAAAATCCTCTTCTTGCTAAACTAAGATATCATATTCGATCCAAACCTGAAGCAACAACCCCAAGATGATATTTCTATCCTCTACACTCCCTACTCAATTTAAATATGTATATTTTTGCAGCCTTACTTCACCACCTGAGACATATCTCAAACCATATCTAATTGTACCATGAAGGTACCTCAACACATGCTTCACTGCAAACCAATGTACATGCCTTTGATCAACCACAAACTGTCTCAAGGTGCTCACTACAAAAAAAAAAAAAAAAAAAAAAAATCTAACTCAAGGTTAACCAGGTACATCTAGAATCTAATCAACTACATGTACATCATGAGATCCACCAAATATGAATCTCTAATCCCAAGAACTTATGTATCTAGCTAAAATCCTTCATTTGAATCTCGACCAACTCCCTTTAACACTAGAGAAGGTCTTCCTATGGTTGTCCTGGTTGTTGCCTTTGTCGCAAAATCAAATCGTCCTACCACTACTGCTCCCTATTTCATGTAAGTAATTCCTTTCATTGTTGTTGCTCCTTCTATAATGTAAGCAAGTCCTTTTGTTGTTGTTGCTCCTGTTGTCATGTAAGCAAGTCCTTATATTATTATTGCTCCCTATGGCATGTATGTAATTCCTTATGTCATTGTTGTTCTCTCTATCATGTAAATAAGGGCCTTTTTCTATTTGACATAGTCTCCTCAAAAAAATGACATCTTTTTGTTAGAGACCTTATGGCTCTTGAGCATCTTGACAATCTCAACCCATGAAATCCTCTATGAAATTTTCTCCTTCCACTATGCCTAACGGTCTATTCCCTCAAAACTAGAAGTTATTCTTATCATCTTGCATGATCATGGATGTACTAATAAATTGTACAATTTATTCCTTTTGAACACCAATCACTCTTATGAGTCTAAGCTCGAGCCCTTAAGTCATAAAAGAGCCTATCCATCTGAGACAAGAGAAAAAAAAATATCCTTTTACTCCCTCTTATTGGAATAAATGTCTTGCCAAAAAATTTACTTCATTCTTCCCGATGCTACCATCTACTACTAAAATAATTGGCTTTGCAGCCTTCATGATGTACTTTCCAACCTCATTTAGGATTCCATGGAAGAAACAATTATAACCAAGCCAAAAAATACATATACAAGAGGTTCACCAAGGAAAAACAACAATAATCAAGGGAGAAATATGTGAAGAACTTATCTCTTGATTAAGGAAAACATTGTTGAGTGTTTTAGGGAATTTTCAACTCCCTCTTGATCCTTTTTTCATTAATGAAGTCCATATGCAATCTCATAAATATTATATTCCTTTGTTTATTCATCCTATTGATTAGGCTTAGAAGGTCATTCAACGAGCTATCTAGCCACATCAAATGCTTAACAATAAGCTAGTATCAACACCAAGTCCTTCTTGTAAAATTCCTTTAGGGAAATTTATCCCTTGGTGGATGAATCAAAGAGGTGTACAACTCCATTTAAAACTGCTACTAGTCAAATTTACAACTTCCATGTGGTCCAAATTCCAATTAAGCAAGTTAAACACATCTAATGTTGGACAATAAATAGGTATTTTACTCCATGTCGAATGCAAGTTCGTGTTTGTACCCAACAATTTTAAATAATTTTTTACAAATCACATGCTTGAAAAGATGTCATCATCCATATTGTAGTTTGTCTCAAGTCATTATACAAGGAAAATTATGTGGCGAAAATCTTTATATCATTCCTCGGACTGGAATTAGACCATTTATCACTCTTAGGTAGCAAGTTGTCCTTTACCTCTAATGCTCACAAAGAGATCAACTCCTTTTGATCACTGCCAACCTTTTTTCTCACATGTAGGCTTATCCTTTGGCTCATTGTATTATAACAACATAGTAACACCTCATTTTTAGGTCATTTCCTTCTCTTTTAGCCATAGATCATCCCTCTTCCTTCATGTCCTTTTTTCTTCTCACTGTGAAAGCATTTGACCAACCATAACTAGGTTTCCACTACACTACTTAGCAAAAAAATAGGCTTGCTCTTATTTTTCCTTAGCTACGGGTCACTTCCTATAGTGTAATATCCCAAAATTGGGATTGCACAGCAAGCCTACTGAAATAACGTACTCCTGAGAGATCTACGCAGAGAAATGAGTTTGCAGACCTTGGATCCCTTAGATCAGCAGATTTGGAGTCTAGATCCAAAAGGGCAGAAAAAACAAATCAAACTAGGTGTGGTAAATAGATCTCCCACCACCTAGTCTAGCTGAAAAACACCCTACAAGAGGGGTTGTAGCTATGCACAAGAAACTGCTTCAGAAATAACGCAGTCTTGGAGAGCATGAGCAGGAGGCCATCAAATAAGATCAAATATTAATTATACAGTAGCAAAGCAAATTTACAATGATGCTCTTACATTATACATTAGAATTGAGAAGACAAGAGAGAAAGAAATATTTAGAAAATAAGGCTGCAACACATGTATAAACTGCAAAATGGCTTAACAACATTATTTTAAGGAGCTGCAGTAGCTTAATTTTACATCTTAGATCTAGAATATATCTGTGGACAAAACATTAGATCCATTTCAGATCTGTAATCTAGAAAGGCTTATTTACAAGATCCCCTTGGGGTTTTGACCAAATCATGCATTACAAAGAGTAGATCTGAGTTTCAAGTTGCAGATCTGAAAAATGATTCAGAAATTTCTGAAGGTGAATTTACATTAAAATAGATCAGATCGAAACTGAACATGGATCAACAAGCTAATCCATGGATCACCAAAGTGAAAGGCAAAGCCCAGCACCAGAGATCTCTCATCAAAAATGGGGTCAAAACACCTTGCAAACCCTCCATTGAAAATAACGCATTCCCTCAAGGAAAAATGTGTTGTAGCTTGAATAACAGAGATGGCTTGATGCCAAGATACAAATTTGAAGCTCAAACAGTGGATGCACTCTTCCAGGAGGTTAAAAGACACACTCAGTGAGAAGAGGCTCCAATACAAGCTGGATATAAAAATATCTAGAGTTCCACTTGCTGCAGCCTACAAAAGCAAACAAACCCTCACTGGATTTGCATTGCAATTGGAAGTAGAGCTTGGCCCAAAGCCTAATAGTGGATCAAATCAGCAAGAATCCTCCAAGAATCCTCAACAGAAGAGGTGAAATCCCTGCATAGGAACTCCAAGTGCTAAGTAGCACAATTCTCCACTAAACAACAGAGAATAATATTTGTCTAAACAAACAAGATACTCAAAAATATAGACAATCAACAACCTCCTCTTGCTGCCTTCCCCTTCCTTTTATAAGATGACAATGTTTGCAAACCCTAAACCACCTTGATAAGTTAGCTTCTTTCACATGAGGGGCCTCCTTCTAGAACTGTGATGTCCCTTCATGAGGTACATTGTATCTAGACAGCGTTGTAGATTTGGTTAAGGTTCACCCAGTCTCACAGCTCCAACCCTTTTCACACTTACAAGTGATTTATTTACATAGCCCAGATTTATCCATGTTCATATGGGGCATTGATTTATTCATTCTTTTAGGAGTTTTACATGTCCTCCTTTATTCATTTATTCATGCAACAGAAAAAGTGACAAAATTTGCATATTCCTCTTAGCTTAGGCTAAGTAGGAATATTACAGTCCTCCCCTCCAAAATATTGCTTTTCCTCAAGCAATTGATAGGGTGAGAGCTATAGTACTTCCCCTCCTCCATTGATGACACCATCAATGATCAATTCCTCATCAGAAGCCAAGTGTTCATCAAACCAATAAATCATGAATTGTTCCTCCAAGGTCAACATAAGGTGTGCATAGTCCATCCCACTAGGAGAAAATAATTCAACAGAAATAAACATGGCTGGAGCAATGCTCCATATAAAACATTGATCCGGATTTATGCAGGAACGCAACAGAATAAACATATAACCATAAATACAGAGATGCAGCAGAAATAACACTTCATTTCATTAATATCAAAGAACTGAAATTTGCTTACAGACAGAATGGAAATAAAACTAGCTAGGGCGCTGGTAGCTATCTCTGAGAAGAGATGTGGCGGCTACAGGCCTCTGAACCGAGTTACAATGAGGCTCGAGGGCCTATTTATCATTTAGAAACAATGGGAAATCCTAAACAGCCAAAACCCTAACCCTAGGAGATGAAGCGCCAAAACTATGGGCCCCGGTTGGGTAAATTGGTGTTTCAACTTCCCAGGGGCGTAACTTTGGCATACGATCTCCGTTTGACACGTACCATACCTCGTTAGAAAGATCTATCCGAGGACTACAAATTTGGAACGAGCAACATCGGTCCATGGACCCATGTTGCTCTCCGTTTTCCAAAAAAACGTCGTTTAGGGCCTCAAAACGGCTCCGGAAGTTTAGGACCCGAAAAACTGCTAAAAATAGTAAACTGTGCCGAAACTGAAAAAATGAAATAGAAAATGGTGGAGCCCCAAGTGGAATAGGCGGGTGACCACCAATATCCACCTGGATCATTCCTCCCCCCTTAGGAAGCAATGGTCCCGATTGCGTTAAGTTCCTCCATGAGATGAGGAAATTTCTGCTGAACTTGGTCCCTGGTGAACCACTTTCCTTGGTGCAGGAGTTGGCCAGCTTTGACAACCCGATATAGTTGGATCTTCTGCTGGCGAGTGCTCTTGATTTGCATGTCCATGATGCAATCTGTGGTGGCCTGTTCCATGCAGTCTGGATTTAACTCAGTTGGTGTGAGTTGTTCTGCAATGTCCGAGGTGTCCAGTAGAGGTGGGAAGTAAGGACGAAGGCGATCCACATTAAAGACTGGGTGCTGACGAAGGAATGGTGGAATACTAAGCTCGAATGCATTGTTCCCTACAGCCTTGGTGATGGTGTACGGCCCGTATCGGAGCGGGCGAAGCTTGCGGTGGGGTCCAATGAGGCGCTCCTTCTGCAAATGTAGCCATACTTTGTCACCCACCTAGAAGTTGTGTGGCACCCGGTGTTGATCATGGCGTTGCTTGTACTTGGCATTGGCTCTGTCCAATATATCATGAACCTGTTGGCGGATGTGTTGAATGCGCTCGATGAAGCTACTGGCTTTGTCAACTTCAGACTGGACATGAGCTGAATTGGCCTCAGCAGCTGCAAATGGCATGGCTACGTCAATGGGACATAGTGGCTGGAATCCCAAGCCCACCTGAAAGGGGCTATGGCCGATTGAACTGTGGAGAGCCCGATTATAACTATGTTGTACATAGGGGAGGCTCTTGTCCCATGTGCGTGGATGCTTTGAATTGTACATGCGCAGAATGTGTACAATCATTCTGTTGACGACCTCTGTCTGGCCATCTGTTTGGGGATGGAAAGCTGTGGACTTGGTGAGCTTGTTATCCAACATCGACCAGAGGCTGGACCAAAATGTGCTGAGGAACCTGCTATCCCGATCTGATATGATAGACTGTGGGATCCCAAAGTGCACCCACACTCGTTCAAAGAAAAGTTTAGCAGTGGCTTCTGCTGTGATATTCTTCTTGCAGGCCGCCATAATGGCCATCTTCGAGAATCTGTCAACGACCACAAAAACACAGTCATTTCCCTGCTTAGTAGAAGGCAGGCCCGACATGTAATCCATGGAGATGGATTCCCAAGGTTGACTAGGGGTAGGTAGAGGAGTATATAAGCCTTGCTTCTTGATGGTCGGTTTGGCAATGGCACAAGCAGTGCAGGATCTGATGTGCTTCTCGACATCCTTTCGAAGGTTCGGCCAATAGAAATACTTCTGTAGTATTGCTACTGTTTTCTCGACCCCGAAATGCCCAGCGACTCGACTGTAGTGTGCTTCCCATATCATCTTCGCACGCTCGCTTGAAGGAACACAAAGGTGTCCCAGGTGACATAAAAGTGCATCTTGGAGGTGAAAATTTGGAACTTGTGTGCCCCCCAAGAGTGCCTTGTAAGTGTGGCCGAATTCTGGGTCACTCGCATAGAGAAGCGGCCAATCAGAAGTCTCGTGCCCACAAGAGTTGAGCACGGTGGTGAGCGCCACGATCGGTGGTCGGCTGAGGCAGTCTGCAACATTATTGGTGCTACCCTTCTTGTACTTGATGTTCAAATGAAACTGTTGCAGATATGTGGACCACTTGTGATGGCGATCATTCTGCAACTTCCCTTGTGTCTGTATGAACTGCAGGGGCCGGTGGTCTGTGTGGATGATTGTTTCCTTCCCCAAAATGTAATGCTTCCATTGTCGACAGGCTTGCACAATGGAATACATTTCTTTGTCATAGGTGGGATACTTGCGAACTGTCTCAGACAATGTCTCACTGTGATATGCCACTCGATGTCCTTGTTGAGTAAGAACTGCCCCAATAGCATAGTCAGAGGCATCTGTCTCGATCTCAAATGGCTATTGCAAGTCTGGTAATGTGAGCACTGGGGCAGAACAGAGGCGATTTTTCAATTCTGTGAATGCCTTCTGTTGAGGTTCCGACCAAAATAATTTTTCTCTCGCTCCTCCCTTGGTGACTTGACTCGAGGGCCAAGTGATATGAGAGAATCCCAACACGAATCTACGGTAGAAATTAGCAAGACCCAGAAAGCTATGAAGCTCTGTTATAGTGGTTGGGGCTGGCCAATCCTGAATGACTTGGATCTTGGCTGGATCCACATGCACACCCCCCCTTTCATCAATAATGTATCCAGGATATTGAACCTGGGTCATACCAAAAGTGCACTTCTCTAAATTGGCACACAACTTGTGTTGCCACAGTGTTTTTAGGACTTATCGGATGTGGTGGAGGTGCTCTTCCCAAGTCTAGTTGAAGATCAAAATGTCATCCAAGTACACCACTACAAATGAGTTGGTGAATAGCAGCAAGATGTCGTCCATCAACCTCATGAAGGTTACGAGAGTATTCATCAACTTGAAAGGCATGATCAACCATTCTAAAATGCCTTCCTTGGCTTTGAAGGCAGTCTTCCACACATCGGAGGGTTCGATTGGTACCTGGTGATACCCAGACTTCAAGTCGATCTTGCTGAAATATTTTCACCTTTGAGTTGGTCTAGAGGTCATTAATCCATGGGATTGAGTACTATTGAGACTATCTTGTTCCATATTGTGATAGTCAATACGAGTCACTCCACGTCACATCTGCTACAGCCACACCGGCTTACGATCGGGCTCCACGAATTAGAAGTGAACTTGGTACGATGTGACCTTTCTGCAGCATTACTGCAGATACTGCCTCTTGATTTCATCATTCTCCGAGCAGAATGATAGATCGGTCCATTAGGTAGCGGCACACCTGGGGTCAGATCAATCGGGTGCTTGACCTGACAGTGCAGAGGAACCCCTGTGGGTGAGGTGAAGATGTCCCCGTACTCCTCCACAACCTTATCCATTTGTTGTTGTCGTGCAGAGGGGCCCTGTCTGGAGGTCATGGCCACGGTCTTCTTCTTGCCCTGGGGGCGGATCATCAGGAAACGAATTTCCTGGTTTGGGAAATGAGCTTACTTCATTGTTTTGTAGTAACCAAAGAGATAGTGGCAGGAGGTGGTATCTCTGTTATCCCTGTACAACTTATTTCCCAAAGTAACAATAACAGCGCAAGGCCGAGACTCATACACAACATGACGCTTCCACAAGTATAGTTGTCCTAATAATACATTAGAAACATCAATAGGAGCAACGTCACATAATACCTCATCCGTGAAGGGCTTGATGCTATAGGAAAGGTGGCACTGTTGGTTGATGTGGAGATCTCGTCCTTGGTGAAGCCACCCGATCGTGTATGGATGTGGGTGGTATTTGTGGTGGGCAGCCCAACCGCTTCCACAGTCTCTTTAAAAATGAGGTTCTTTTGGCTCCCATTATCGACAATGAACTGTACCGGGGAGCCCTTTACCCACATCTGGGAGTGGAAGAGACGTTCCTCCTCCTCTGGATCTTCCAGTTCCTCCTTATGGATCTTCGTAGTGGCAACAGTGGCATTGGGCTCTGCATCAATAATATGTTTCCCTTTTTTATTCCCCTTTTCAGGTTTTGATTCAGAGTCGGAGCATGCATCAGAATTAGAAGCCCTCATCTCGACCACCAGCGACTGCTTGGCCCGACACTCACTTGTGTTGTGGGTGGAGCTCTTATGGAACTCACACCACTTCCATGTGTCCTTCTTTGGCTTTGCGGTCTTGTTCTTTTCTTGTGGCTTCGATGAGTTGTGTTTAGCCGCCATTCCTTGGCTACATCGCTGTTTTGCGGTTTGGAGGCTTTCCCTTGCTTTTGATTCGCAGATCCAAAGTCTCGCTTCTTACGCAATTTACCTTAATCTTGGCGGCCTCCTGGGTATCGTACCAAGCGAGGAGATGTCAAGGAACTCCATTTCCTCTGAATGTCTGTGTGGAAGCGGCCTGCGATACTTTAGCACCGAGATGTTTCTACGAATCTTTGATACCCAACTTTGTGTGCCGGGGGTATGGACAAGTTCGTCGGCTCATGCACATCTTGATCCCTTTGTTGTGTGATGTGGTCTATTGTATGTGCTTAATCTCATAGCTCCCCACGGGATAGTACTGTTCCTTGACAACGTCTCGGAAAGAATTCCAAGTTGGTACGGCCGAGAACAGAGAGGGTTCTGTCTAGTCCTTGTTCTCACAGTAGGTTTCCCACCAGTCCTTAACATGGGGGGTAGCTTTGAGGAGTGCAAAAATAATCTTCTCCCGGTCTGAAAAGTCATGAACCGAGAAATATCCTTCTAACAGATTCAACCATCTATCTACGGCATCTACGTCTATTTGACCCTCAAATATGGGAATGTAAAAATTTACTTGTACCTTAAAAGGAGTCGCGCCTCTAGAGTGGCTGCTGGATGCAGATGCGCCGCCGGTGGGTAGCCGTTGAAGGATCTGAGCAAAGTTATCCATCATCGCGTTCCTTTGTTTTTCGAGGGCCTCCTCGAGCAATATTTTGATAGGATCTCCCGCTCCCTCATCTTTCTTTTCGTCCCCCATGGGCGTCCGTCGAGGTTTGCGAGGCTGATCTTGCAAAGGTTCCACCAGATCAAGCCCTAGCTCCTTATACCCCGACCTCGTTGGGGACATGCAAAGAAGGATCGAGAAAAATTAGACCGCTCTGATACCACTGATCTGAATTTATGCAGGAACGCAACAGAATAAACATATAACCATAAATACAGAGATGCAGTGGAAATAACACTTCATTTCATTAATATCAAAGCACTGAAATTTGCTTATAGACAAAATGGAAATAAAACTAGCTAGGGCGCTGGTAGCTATCTCTGAGAAGAGATGTGGCGGATACAGGCCTCTGAACTGAGTTACAATGAGGCTTGAGGGCCTATTTATTATTTAGAAGCAATGGGAAATCCTAAACAGCCAAAACCCTAACCCTAGGAGATGAAGCGCCAAAACTATGGGCCCCGTTTGGGTAAATTGGTGTTTCAACTTCCCATGGGCGTAACTTTGGCATACGATCTCCGTTTGACGCGTACCATACCTCGTTAGAAAGATCTATCCGAGGAATACAAATTTGGAACGAGCAACATCAATCCATGGACCCATGTTGCTCTCCGTTTTCCCAAAAAACGTCGTTTAGGGCCTCAAAACGGCTCTAGAAGTTTAGGACCCGAAAAACTGCTAAAAATAGTAAACTGTGCCGAAACTGAAAAACTGAAATAGACAATGGTGGAGCCCCAAGTGGAATAGGCGGGTGACCACCAATATCCACCTGGATCAAACATGTAGCATGAGTTACAGGGAAAAGCTTCATCCCATGTGATACATACACACTGCCCATCCCCCCTACATACAATCCCATAAACATTACAACTATATCATCCAAGTATGGAAGCAAGACTACATATATGCAGATAGAAATCTGAGCTTGGGGAGGTGGTTCAAAATCCCACATGTAATGCCAGTGCAGCACATCTCCCGCCATCATTGGATCAAGGTGTGGCAAGTGGCAGTCCCACCACACATTTGCTGCATGAGTTACCTTGACATGGTTGAAGATGTTAGATATGTTTGGTGCCTTTGGGAAGCACCCATCATGAAAAGGAATCTCCCTTTACACAACAAGGGAGAGGCCAAGTTCAAAATTTCTATTGGCCCACCGAAAATCATGAGATCCACATGATCTCTCTCTCCCTTTAGGAGTCATATCCTGCAAAAACATGGTAAAATAATGTGACAAATCAGAAAATAAAGTTTTCTCTACATGATCAGATCTTTTACCATCAAAGTTCCTCATACACATGGAGTTGTGCAGGGGCATCCCCCCTTTCTTAGAAGAAAGAAGAAATGGTTGAAATGACTCTTGCATAGAGTCCATTGGCTGTCCCAACTCCACATAGCTCATGCACTCTTGAAAGTGCTGATGTAGTTCCTCTCTCAAGCCTTACCAATCAAAGCTCCTCATGATCAGGGTATAGATCCTCATTGAATGCAGATGACTGAGAAATAATTATTTGTGTGCCTCTTGTAGTATCTTCTACTTGAGCTTAGAAGCTCTAGCCAAGAAGACCCTAACATGATGATAGATGACTCCTCCTTGGACTAAGTATCCCTCTTCTTGTTGCATGTCATCTAGTATCATACCTGTGTGGAGATCTTTGGAATACTCTACAAGCAATTGAGATTTCCAGTACAGATCCACATTGTTCAACAATGACAGCGTTGATGATACATCCATGGAAGTTCTTATCATGTTTTTGATCTCTCCTTTGACATTACTCATGCCAAAGATGTTTCTTGGAAGGTTGATCCTCCCACTCTTTTCTTCCCACAGTGCAGATTTAGGAAAGAGAGAGGGTGATAGTGATGCAGGGCGAAGATCCCCCTCATTCTTGAGCTATCCCAAGCCCTCCAGCACTGTAACCTGGTCTCTCATTGCTCCAATCCCTCCTAGATCTAGATTTGGAGCAGCACTTTGTGATGCCTCCCCCACAAGATCTGAATCTAGTGGCATCCCAGGCGGCTTGCCACTAGATGGGAATGTCCCTTGCAGAATCCTCATGAACATAAGAGAAGGGACTGTGAGATCCTTGCTTCCACTGTGCAAATCCATCTTTGTTGTTTGTGTGGAAGTAATAGGTGAGGGATAAGTGTGCATGCCTTGAATCATTTGTGGTTTACCACTCTTCAAGTCTACCCACTCCATCTACAAAGCTTTCCAATCAGTGGTGACCTTCCCCAATATAATCAACCACTGGACACCGAGAATGATATTGGTGTCTGGTATGTCAACTACAAAAAAATGATCCACCAGAGTGTAGGATCCCATAGTGACTGAAAGTGAGGGGACATATTGCATGCATTGCATTGTCCTATCTCTTGGGACCAAGATAGAGAATCCCTCAAAAGTATCAGTGGGTATTTCTCTCCTTTGCACAAGATGAGCATCAATAAAGTTGTGGGTTTCCCCACTATCAACCAGGACATATACCATCTGATTCATGATTGAGCCTTGTACTCTTAGGGTCAAGTACTTAGGCACTCCTCTCAAAGATGCAAGAGTCCCACCCATTAGAGCAAAGGCTCCATCCCCATCTCCAGATGGTGTTGGTTCTCCCTCAACATTATCAGCGCTGTGACCCCTCCTTGGTTCATCATCTTCATCTTCCTCCTCAAAATCTAAGAAGAATTATATGTAGTGTGCTTTCCCAACAGCACATCTATGTCCAGGTGCTAATGACTCTTGGCAAGTGAAACACAGTCTCTTCTTTCTCAGCTCCCTCCTAAGTTCAATATCAAGAGGCTTCTTGAATGAGCTCTCCTTGGAAGGAGCATCTTTTTCTTCCTTCCCTTTAGAAAGGTGAGGGGCCTTGCTCTGAAAAGTTTCCTTTGCTTTTGGCAAGGCATCTTGGAGATCTCTAGCCTTCTCAATGGCATCATGCAAAGTGATGGGCTTGGTATATTTAACCAACCCATGCAAAGGTTCATCCAAGCCATCGATAAACATGTACACCCTCCTTGTTGTAGACAGATCAGGAACCATAACTGATAATCTCAGAAACTCAGAGATGTAAGTTTTTGCATTTCTCGATTGTTTTAACTTTGCAAGGCTCATGAAAGGTGCTTCTGGATCCTTTCTATCAAACCTCTCCACCAGTCTTCTAGTGAATTCAGAGTAAGCAGTCACATTGGCATGGCCCAATGTAGACAACCCAAGGAACCACCAATTGTGTGCTTCACCTTCAAAGTGCGGCGCTACAATATTGATGGCTTCAATCTCAAGGACTTTGTTCAACTGAAAGTAGATATCCATATTTTCTACCCATGCCTTGGAAAAACTAGTGGGTGACCCATCAGACTTGGGCAAAAATAATCTGCCCATAGAGTGGTGTCTATCATGATTATGAAAGAACCCACCATCTCTATATTGTTGCCTTGGTCTTCTTTTGTCCTTGAGGTGACAAAACTCTTGGAAACTCAAGTGGTATCTGAATCTCTGATTCTAAGATTCATGTTCCACAAAGTAGTCTTCAAGGGATGCTTTCTCTTGTGGTCCTTCATTCTCCACAACCAAGAAGGTAGGCATAGTGGAGCGTTGTGGAGCTTTTGGCTGGTTCACTGGTTGACCAGTCCAGTGGTGAGACATGTTAGAGCTTTCCCCAAGATGAAATCTCCCAGGAGATTCCCTCATTCTGTCCATCCTCATCTCTTTGATCTCTCTAGCAAGATCTTGCATTGCCACCAAAAGAGTTCTTGAAAACTCTTCTCCTTCTTTATCACTTGCAGTTTCAGGGGCTTTACCCTTGTCTTGATCATCAGTGGTGTAATCAAACTTCTTGTGACTTCTATTATGATACCTCTTCTCCCTCTCAATAAGAGGCTCATCTTCTTTTGAATGCAACATGGTTGTGGTTCTCCAATGAAATCACGGGTTGTGCCAAGAAAGGAGCTCTGATACCACTATAATATCCCAAAATTGGGATTGCACAACAAGCTTGCTGAAAGAACGCACTCCTGAGAGATATATGCATAGAAATGAGTTTGCAGCCCTTGGATCCCTTATATCAACAGATCTTGAGTCTAGATCCAAAAGGGCAGCAAAAAAAAATCAAACTAGGTGTGGTAAACAGATCTCCCACCACCTAGTCTAGCTGAAAAGCACCCTACAAGAGGGGCTGCAGCTATGCACAACAAACTGCTTCAGAAATAATGTAGTCTTGGAGAACATGAGTAGGAGGCCATCAAATAAGATCAAAATTTAATTATACAACAACAAATCATATTTACAATGATGCTCTTACATTATACAGTATAATTGAGAAGACAAGAGAGAAAGAAATCTTCAAAAAATAAGGCTGCAACACATGTATAAACTGCAAAATGGCTTGACAACATTATTTTAAGGAGCTGCAGAAGTTGAATGTTACATCTTAGATCTAGAACAGATCTGTGGACAAAACATCAGATCCATTTCATATATGTAATCTAGAAAGGCTTATTTACAAGATCCCCTTGGGGTTTTGACCAAATCATGCATTACAAAGAGTAGATCTGAGTTTCAAGTTGCAGATCTGCAAAATGATTTAGAAATTTCTGAAGGTGAATTTACATTAAAATAGATCAAATCTAAACAGAACATGGATCAGCAAGCTAATCCATGGATCACCAAAGTGAAAGGCAGAGCCCAGCACCAGAGATCTCTCATTAAAAATGGGGTCAAAACACCCTGCAAACCCTCCACTGAAAATAATGCAGTCCCTCAAGGAAAACTGCGCTATAGCTTGAATAACAGAGATGGCCTGATGCCAAGATACAAATCTGAAGCTCAAACAGTGGATGCACTCTTCCAAGAGGTTAAAAGACACACTCACTGAGAAGAGGCTCCAATACAAGCTAGATCTGAACAGATCTAGAGTTCAACTTGTTGCAGCCTACAAAAGAAAATAAACCCTCACTGGATCTGCCTTGCATTTGGAAGTAGAGCTTGGCCCAAAGACTGATAGTGGATAAAATCAGCAAGACTCCTCCAAGAATCCTCAATGGAAGAGGTGAAATCCCTGCATAGGAACTCCAAGTGCTAAGCAGCACAATTCTCCACTAAACAGTAGAGAATAGTATTTGTCTAAATAGAAAAGATACTCAGAAATATAGACAATAAAAAACCTCCTCTTGCTACCGTCCCCTTCCTTTTATAATATTACATTCTTTGCAAACCCTAAACCACCTTGATAAGTTAGCTCCTTTCACATGAGGGGCCTCCTTCTAGAACCGCACTATCCCTTCATGAAGTACATTGTATCTAGACAAAGCTGTAGATTTGGTCAAGCTTGACCCAGTCTCACAGCTCCAACCCTTTTCACACCTGCAAGTGATTTATTTACATAGCCTAGATTTATCCATGTTCATATGGGGCATTGATTTATTCATTCTTTCAGGAGTTTTACATGTTCTCCTTTATTCATTTATTCATGCAACAGAAAAAGTGACAAAATTTGCATATTCCTCTTAGCTTAGGCTAAGTAGGAATATTACATATAGCTATGGCTACTCTTTTTATGCCCTCAACTTGACTCTTTCAACTATGTCCACCCTCAGATGGTCTTCTTCTTAATTACGGTAGGTCTGCGACTTTGCAACCTACAACCCTAAGCCTAACTAGACCTCGACATGCTCACTTGAACATACCCTTGGCTCGGTTATTCCATAACATATCTCCTTGTTGGTTCCTTAACTCAACCTCTTGTTGCTTGCGGCTCCTTATAGGGTTTCCTTCCTCCACAAATGAAGTCTCTCTCACTTGTCTTTAGTGAATTCTCTCTCAACAAATCTCTAAAACCGTGCTAAAACCATATTGAATTTTCTACAATAAGCACAATAGAAACCAATATTTTGATTCGATAATTATTACCTAATGATTTTTAAGAATTTATCTTTACGTAATGCATAAAAAATATCAACATTAATGTAGAAAAAAATAATAAGATCGTAAAGAGACAACCACGCACAATAGAAACAAAAAAATTTCCCTTGGAAACCCAAATTTGGGAGAAAACCCAACAACTCTTCTTCTAGGAGAAATTGTTCTTTAACAAGGTTTACAATTCTAATTTGTTTAGAAATCTATGCCAAAATCCAAGTCCAAACTTTAATCAATTTATCCTCTATATGCTCCCATGTGTCACTGCTACAGAAGAGAGATGATGGTTGATTGAAATGAATATGTCACATTGTATATATATACAAGTCAAATGGGTACATTTACCCCAAGGGACATGTCCCTTCAGGAGCTAGACCGACTTATCATTTTTGAACCTACATCAAGCCCAATATAAAAATGAATTTTATTTTTATTTTCATAAATCTTCTAGGCTGACTTAGGAGGCCTCTTAGGATGCGGTAATACCTCCTAATGCTACACAAAATTCAATAGTAAGTGCCAACCAAACCAAGAAATTGATTAGTTCTATTAAAAAGTATGTTTTGTTGTTCTTAAGAGAAAAAAAGTCCATAGAAGAGTTAGTGATAGTACAGGCGTCCCAGGAGGGGTGTACAAGAAATAGAAGCAACAACTAGAAGAGTTCCTACATGCATAGAGAGATGTATTCCAGGAGCCTAAAGGGATACCACCTAAGAGGGAAGTGGAGCACGAGATCCAACCATTTCCAAACTCCCCATTTCCAATCTTTGGGATGTACATGCAATATGTTATAAAAGCAAGCGAGGTGAAGAAGCAATTGTAATAGATATTGGAACAGGGTGTCATTCATCCGATTAAATCACCATGTGATTCACCCATCATCATATTGTCAAAAAGGGACAGGACTTGTCGTATATGTATTCATTACAGGGCGTTGAACAAAATCATGCTAAAGCACAAGTACCCCCTACCTAAGATAGAAGATATGCTAGATTAGTTGCCACAAGAAAAATACTTCACCAAGATGGGCTTAAAGTATGGACAATCATCGATTTTGAGTTAGAGAAGAAGATACTTGGAAGATCGTCTTCAAAACTAGCAAGGTTTGTGTAAGTGGTTAGTCATGCAATTCAAACTATGTAATGCACCAACTACTTTTATGGGGTTAATGAATGATATACTACACCCTTTTATAGATTTACTTTTTATTGATTATTTGGATGATATATTCATATATAATGCTACCCAGGAGGATTACATATCACATTTGAAGCAGGTGATAGAGACATTAAATAAGCACCAACTACTAGAAAATTTCAAGTGTGATTTTTCACAAAAGTCTTTAGTGTATGTGGGGGATGCGAAAGGTGGAGGAGAGCCGAAAATAGATCTTTCCAAGATGGATGCCATCATGAAATTGCCAACACCTACTGATGTTTCTAAGGTTAGGATTTTCATTGGGGTGGCATAGTACTTGAGTAAATTCATAGCCTTATTTTCGATGGTGGAAACCACTCCATGCCATAACAACAAATGGCAAAGGCTTCCAACAAGGAAAGGGACAATGGAGGGCCTTTGAGGAACTGAAGAAGAAGATAATTTAAGCACCAATTTTGGCATTACCAAACTTTTAGTAGCCCTTCAAACTGGAGATAGATGTGAGTGGGGATGTTATGGGACTGGTCTTGATGCTGAGACGAAGGTCTGTATGCTATCATTATGAAGTATTTCGGGGGGAAGTTCTTAACTACCCTACCTACGAAAAGGAAATTTATGCCCTGGTACAAGATATGAAGAAGTGGAAACATTATATGATGGGAAAGGAGACAATAATCCACAAATATCACCAATCACTATAGTACATATAGGCCCATATTAAGCTGCAGTAGACCAGGTATTACAAGTGGATGGGGTTTCTACAAAATTTTCCTTTATTGATCAAGTATGAGAAAGGAAACACAAACAAGTTGGCTGACATGTTTTCAAGGCCACCCACATCAAAGATCATAGTTTTGGGAACTTTGATACACATGGATCCATTCGCCCATGATGAATGCAAAGAGGCATATTTAGAGGATGATAACTTCAAGGAGGTATTTTAGTTGTTGTAGAGCTATATTCATGTGCACGATGGTGACAACACAATTGAATACCATCTCCAGGATGGTTACTCTACAAGAAGGATAAGTTATGTGTTCCTAAAGGTGAGCGTTGGTAGATGATTAGAGAGGCTCACACCTCCAAGGTTGTAGGGAAATTTAGGGTAGGGAAGACAGTGGCCAACATGTAGAGGTATGTTTATTGAACCAAGATGCAAGAACATGTAGCTAGGTTCATAAAAGGACACATGATTTATTGTACTAGCAAGCCTAGTAAAAGGAAACAGTGTCTATATAGTCCCTTACTTGTACCTACTTGTCCCTCAGAAAGAATTTCCATGGACTTTGTGGGAGTTTTACCAACAACTAGGAATGGACATGACTAACTGTTCATGGTAGTTGATAGGTTCAGGAAGATGTGTGCTTTGATTCCTTGTAAAAAGACCATCAGTGGCCAACAAGTAACAAAATTATTCTTTAGACAAGTATGGGCGCACTTTTGGATACCAAGGAGAATCATTTCAAATAGGGAGACAAGATTTCTTAATGAATTTTGGACTAAATTTTGGGAGAATATGTACATTGTTGTTACCTTAGAGAAATTTTTTGGTTGAAAGGGAACCAATGCCTAGGACATATGTTTCAATATTCTTAAAAACAAATTGGTAGATTTTTTCCCAGAGTTAAAACCTTGGAGTGTAATGCAAAACTTTGTTTTGGATATAGAATGACCCTTCTCAAAGACGACCTGATATTAATATTTATAGTTTTTTATGACGTAGTATGGTGGTGAGAAGAAAAGGAGGAAGAAGGGTTTTATAAATTGGGCTTATAAAAATCCAATAGCAGGTGGTGAGAAGAAAAGGAAGAAGAAGTGTTTTATACATTGGGCTTATAAAAATCCAATAGTATGGTGGTGAGAAGAAAAGGAGGAAGATGGGTTTTATAAATTGGGCTTAGAAAAATCCAATATATCAAACCCTAGTACGAATTAATATTATAGTGATACGAAATATGATGAAAAAGCAGTAGAGCGTTGTTTAAAGTTGTTATTGATAAATTCTCAGGTATCTTCGTAACTTTTAAAGCACATAGATAAATCTGATTATTTAACAGAAGCAACATGTGGCTATTACACGCTTGCTTTGAATTGAAGATAAAAAACATGAAAAAGTTTACAAAGAAGCACGCATATTGCAAATACAAAATATGTTGGAATCAACTTTGAAAATTTTATTGATCTCCAAAAGTGATTGATACATTACATAGATAATAGAAAAATCTTTGGGCCAAAATTCAGAACCCTTCACATTGGCTCCTTTGTCTCTTTTTAAGAAAATCATATCAGAAACAATTATGATTAAATGTTGAAACTGTCAAACCATTAAACTACCTTTTAAATTAAAACACATGAAAAATACAAAATAGGTCTTTCATTTTTATTTTTTCGTATGATTGATGGAACCCTGTTCTTGGGACTCGATGCATGGTTCCATGAATTTAATAGCTATAGGGCGAAAATAACATGCAAAAATCCATATTTTAATTTTTAGTAAGGCGATAAATTGACATTAATTAATTGTGCAGGTAAGGTAGGATGATGTGGGTGGTGATGTGACAGGTGTGGTGACTTAGAAAATGATATGGAAATGTGGGTAGTGATGTATGAGGAAGTCACGCTGTCTTGGTAGGCTCACTTGTCAGGCTTGTCTTGGTGTGACGTCATGCATGTGTAGGAGAGGGTGGTTCTATGCAATACCACTTACCACCTCTGAGGGGTGCCCTTGGCAGTTTTGAAAAATTGGCTTGACCCGTCGAAACGAATGTGAGTTTTTTATCACACAATCACGGTTTCTCTTTTTCCACCCATTCCGAGGGGTAGCCTCCTATTAAACCTCGTGCACTTTACCCTATTAGAGTTGCTTATGATGACTCCACTATTCAAACATGTGAATAACCACCCAAAAGCTACACATCCCTTATACCTTGTAGAAATTATACAACAAGCATGTATATCTTGGATTCACCCGATCTAACAATGTGCTAAAGTTAAATACTGAATCGTTTCTACAAATATTTTGCGGAATTAAAAACACAATTGCTAATCACATAACATGAAGAAAGATCAATCACACGCAACACAAATAATTTCCCAGGGAAAGCTTACAACTAAAAACCCCACTATCTTCTATTGTATATTAATCATGGATCATGAAACAATTACATACAAAAATCTTCTCACAAGATCCCTCAGTACATCAGCTAATTGTCTCACACTGTCATATGCAAAACTTACCAACACTCCAAACAGTTTGCCTTGCTTGCGCAATCCCTGATGGTAAAGATCCATAAAATATGGGAATTATTGCCTGCCTTGACTACGCAAGTATCATGGGCACTCCAAATGGGTGTTTTCATGCATATGTGCAAGAAGATAATGTCACAATTGATAGTCAACCTCCCTTTCACCTAGAACTCAATTGGGTCTCCACTGGATCTGACATGCATGCAGCTAATAATAGTAAATCCTCAGTTGCATGTGAAATCACTAATTGTGAATTAATTGATATTAATTCACTAGATCTCTCACTAGTGTATCTTTAGTTAAAACTAGCACAACTGAGTTTAACTCACTTGACTGAGTTAAAATTATTTACAACTTGCACCAACTCATGCACCACTGCACTTCGAACTCTTTTACAACTAGAATTACTGTGTAGGTCCCACCAACCAACCTCTAACTAGAAATCCACTAGCTAACTGAATTTGCCACTTCAGTTAACTATTTCAAGTCCACATTGAGAATAGATTACAGTTTAATGTCCATTTAAATTAAGGGATAATAAAAGTAGACATGCACCCAAAATAGCATTGTGGGCTCCACCCTAGTGTAGGTGCTAAATGCAACCAGGTGCTTAATGCACTAGTGTGGGTGTTGAATCTTCTTGTTGAATCTCAACACTCCCTCTCAACAAGAAAGGGATTATCCTTCACCCTAATCCTATCTCTATGGTATTCAAATTTGCTCCTTGTGAGCGCCTTCGTCAAAATATCTGCATCTTGATCTTCTATGGGAATGTACTGAAGCAACATGATCCTCCTCTGCACACAATCTCTAAGATGATGGTACTGGATATCTATATGATTTGACCTATCGTGAAACACATGATTAATCGAGAGTTTAATGCAACTCTGATTATCACAATGAATCATTGTCGGATCCATCTGATAACCAAACAAACCAACTAATATCTTTCTCATCCAGATAGCCTCGCATGCAGCTTGGCTTGCTGCCATGTATTCCTCTTCTGCTGAACTAAGTGCCATGGATCGTTGTTTCCTGCTGTACCAGGAAACTGTTGTCGATCTAATGCTAAAGATCCCCCTTGATGTGCTCTTTATGTCCAATGGACTTCCAGCCCAATATGCATCCGTGAAGCCATGCAACTTCACTCCATCTGTCCTTCTGTACCATAGACCATACTCTGATGTTCCCCTCAGGTATCTCAGGACATGCTTCCCCGCCTTCCAAAAGAGCTTGGTAAGCTTAACCATAGCTTCACTCAGCTGGTTAATTGCATAGCAAATGTCCAGTCTAGTGTTCACTAGATACATTAGCGAACCCACTAATTGTCGATAGACCGTAGCATCCACTACCTCTCTAGAAGTAGCATCATCTTTTCTCCAGTTTCCTGGAAGAGGAGTATCCATGGGTTTGCAGCTCTCCATGTTAAAATTACCTAGTATCTCCTTTTCATACTTGCCTTGAGACACAAAAATTTCACCATCCCGCTGCCATATTTACAATTCGAGGAAATAATGAAGGAGTCCCATGTCCTTCATCTTGAACTCCCTTGCAAGATCCTCCTTGCATAAGTGTATCAGCTGCTCATAAACATAAAGAACAATGATCAATAGCTTACCCTCAACCACAATCTGGTACATGTTTGCATCTTCTTCACTTTTGGTGAAGCCCAGTCCGGTGAAATAGCTATCTATCCGAGTTTACCAAGCACGGGGTGCTTGCTTCAGCCCATACATTGCTCTTTTGAGTCTGCACACATGTGACTCGTTGTTGAAGATCTTGAAACCTTCAAGATTCTCTATGTACACCTCTTCCTCAATGATCCCATTGAGAAACACAGTTTTCACATCCATCTAATGAATGTGCCAGCGCATCAACGCTGAGAGTGCAAGGATGGATCTTATGGAAGAGTACCTTATGACAAGCGCAAAAGTCTCATCATAATCTATCCCCTCGATCTGTCAGAAACCCCGGGCCACAAATCTGGCCTTGTATTTCTCCACACTCCCATTAGCAGTTAGCTTTACCTTGTAGATCCATCTCGAGCCTATCACTGATTTGTCAATCGGTCTTCGGACTATCTCCCATGCACTGTTTTTGACAATGGAGTCATACTCCTCCACCATTGCATCAACCCAAGTAGGTTGTTGCATTGTTTCCTGAAAGGAAGATGGTTTTGTGACAATATATTTGCTCATAAGAGCCATGTATCCAGTAAATCCGCCAGGAGACTGTCTTTTTCTGCACTATGAAGTAGGGGCTCCTACATTCTGTGCAACATCAAGTCTCAGCCTATGAGCTTCCATGGTACGCCTTCTACCATTTCTAATGGATGGCTCTGCATGAGTGATATCCTCCACTCTATGAACCTCCTCATGTGGTTGATCCACATCTTGAGACTCATCCTTGGGAACCAGCAATTTCCTCCTCTACATGCAAGTCCAGCTCCCTCTCAAGGGAAAAATGCATGGCTTTCCCCTCATCACATTTTATATCCTATCGCACAACAGTCATTCTGTTGTTTGGAAAATACACACAATATTTATGGGGTGTTTCTGTGTACCCCACAAAAATCCCAACTTCAACAGTCGGTTCCAGATTCTTCCTGGCGTCCTTGGTCACATGCACATAAACAGATGAGCCAAAAATATTAAAGTGTGAAACATCAAGTTTCTTACTAGTGAAAGCCTCTTCGGGTGTACTCATGCCAAGTACTCTATGAGGACAATGGTTTTGCACATAAACCGTAATGTTGCATGCTTCCACCCACAAATGCATTGGTAGACCCTGATCATGCAACATCGCTCGTGCTGCACCCACGATCGTTCTGTTCTTCCTCTCTGCGACCCCATTCTGTTGTGGGTTATGAGGTGCTATGAGTTCTCTTCAAATTCCTTCTTTGTTGCAAAAGTTCTTGAATTCGTTAGAGATGTATTCTCCACCATTATCGCTCCTAAGAGCCTTCACTTACTTCCTTGACTCTTTCTCCACCAATCCCTTAAACTCACAGAACTTATAGAATGTTTGAGCTTTCTTTTGCATGAAGAAGATACAACATTTATGAGAAAATTCATCAACAAAGATTACATAGTACTTATGTTTTGTTCCTGAAGCAACCGAGAATGTTCCACACACGTATGTGTGAACTCTCTCGAGGATCCCCGAAGCTCAGTTCTCCTTCTCATGAAAGGTGGACTTTACATACTTCCCCATGGTGCAACCCTTGCACTGATATAACTGAGAAAGTGTTCAATTCCAATAGATATTTGTTGCATGACTTTCAAGGCTCCATGATGAAGATGGCCCAATCACCCGTGCCATAATTCACCCTCATCCCGGCTCACCACTTTCTTCGCCTTGCCCATCATGGCAGTGCGGCCATCTACCTCCAGCTTTTAGAAATTCTTAACTCAAATCCCTATCCTCTTGGCTTGACCCATTGTTTTATGTCGCAGGAAAGCTTTTCCATCACTAAAAACATCGTCATAGCCTTTGTCCTCCAACATCGTCATAGCCTTTGTCCTCCAACATTGCAATTGAGACCAGATTTTTCTTCAGACCTAGTACATGCATTACATATTTTAATTGAAATGGTTTAGCTAAATACCTCTAAAAGGTAATGGTACCAATCCCAGTAACACTGTACTGTCTGTCGTCGCCCATCTCAATATGCATCTAGAGATATTTCTCCTCCAAGTCACTGAAAAGTTCCTTATCTCCCATCATGTGAAAGGAAGCGCCACTATCCAAACACCACACTTTTCCCAATGCACTTGACACCATGCATGAAATCAAGGAGAAGTCAAGCTCAAATTGTGATGCAAGGGCCTCACCAGCTGCAGATCCAACAACCTTCTTGTTCTTCTTCTTTTATGGATAGTTAGTAGCAAAATTCCCATGTTCATGACAGTGAAAACACTTCACCTTGGACATGTCCTGCTTCTTGCCTCTAGACTCGAATTTTTAAGGAAATTTCTTCCCTTTCCCATTCCTCAACTTGGCAGCCAAAGCATAATCCTCTTCATCCTCATTCTTAGACAAATATCCATCTCTAGTGTTCTGTCTAAACTCTTCCTGCACCAAATCCGACCACAGTCGTTCCCAATCTAGCAATTTTTCCCTTCCGTTGACAGAGTCTTGATAACTGTGCCAAATCTTAGGAAGTCCTAGGAGAGCCAAGCTCACTAAATCATCATCAGTGACTTGTATTCCCACACTCCTTAGTTCATCCCAACATTGGACAAACTTCACGAGATATTTTGGAATGGTGTCGCCCTTTCCATCTTGATCTTCTTGAGTTTATCTTTGAGCGTCAATTAACTATGGTCGCTGCTACTTTGGAATAGATCCGTCAAAGCCTTCAACATAGCATATGGTGTGGCTTTCTCATGGAGGCTTGAGACATTGTGGTCTCGTACTCCCTCCAACAGGATCCTCATCGCCTTTGCCACTTTCTTTTTCCATGCATCAAGATTGGCAGCATCTGGCTTAGGAACATCTTTGTCAATGAATTCCTTCAAGCTATTGTCTTCGAGTATTGCCTCCATCCTATCCTTCCAAGCAATGTAGTTAGATCTTCCCTCAAGTGCATACTCTAACCTCAATCCATTGACATCCATTTCGATCTTGAATCAGCTATAGCACCAAGAAAGTCTTTTTGAAAATTTGAATTCTATCCAGTCACAAACTCAGCTCCTGCTTCACTTCTGCAATTTCCTGTGCTCTGATACCATGTAGAAATTATACAAAAAGCATGTATATCTTAGATTCACTTGATCTAACAATGTACTAAATTTAAATACTGAATCGCTTCTACAAATCTTTTGTGGAATTAAAAACACAATCGCTAATCACATAACATGAAGAAAGATCAATCACACACAACACAAATAATTTCTCGAGAAATCTTACAGCTAAAAATCCCACTATCTTCTATTATATATTAATCATGGATCATGAAACAATTACATACAAACATATTCTCACAAGATCCCTCAGTACATCAGCTAATTGTCTCACACTTTCATATGCAAAACTGACCAACACATAGCCAATTCTAAGCCTCCAGACAGCCTGCCTTGCTTACGCAATCCCTGATGGTAAAGATCCCTAAAATATAGGAATAATAGCCTGCCTTGACTACACAAGTATCATGGGAACTCAAAATGGGTGTTTTCCTGAATGTGTGCAAGCATATAATGTCCCAATTGATGGTCAACCTCCCTTTCACCTAGAACTCAACTGGGTCTCCATTGGATCTGACATGCATGCAACTAATAATAGTAAATCCTCAGTTGCATGTGAGATCACTGATTGTGAATTAATTAATATTTAATTCACTAGATCTCTCACTAGTGTATCTTCAGTTACAACTAGCACAACTAAGTTTAACTCACTTAACTGAGTTAAATTGATTTACAACTTGCACCAACTCATGCACCACTACACTTTGAACTCTGTTACAACTAGAATTACTCTGCATGTCCCACCAACCAACCTCTGACTCGAAATCCACTAGCTAATTGAATTTTCCACTTTAGTTAACTATTTAAAGTCCACATTGAGAATAGATTAGAGTTTAATGTCCATTTAAATTAAGGGATAATAAAAATAGACATGCACCTAAAAATAGCATTGTGGGCCCCACCCTAGTGTAGGTGCTTAATGCACTAGTGTGGGTACTGAATCTTCTTGTTGAATCTCAACATGCCGTTTAAATATTTGGGCCTCCGACCCATTTTTTATAGTTTTTCTTCCCTGAAATATTAGTTAGAGGCATAATACAACATAGTTTCTTTTTGCATTTTCTTCTATATTATTCTTTTTGGATTTTTGAAAATTAAAAATAAACTACAACAAACATGAAGTTAAGAGGTCTACAATATTCCATCCACAAACAGATGGGTGGACATAAGTAGTCAACAAGACTTTGGTGAAACTTTTGAGGGGTTATAATCAAAAGCATTTGAAGACTTAGGATGAAAATATGGTATATATACAACACTCGTATAATAGAGTAGTCCACACTTCTATTAGTAATTCCCCATTTGAAACTTGTTTTGGATATTTTCTACCTTCACCTTTAGATATTGCACATGGGCAAAAAGGAGGAGTGAGAGAGGGTCTTATAAGGGATGCCTTAAGGGTAGAAATATTTGTATATAAGACTAGGAAAATCCATATACAAGTACAACATGCACTGCAAAATTCATAGGAAAAAAACGAGGACTCGCATGATCAACACATAACATAATAGTCATTCATGGTGGGAGATAAAGTATGGTTACATTTGAATAAGGAGAGGCTACAGGGTCTTGGTAAGAAAACCAAGGCTCTGTGGTGTGGTCCCTTTGAGATACTAAAAAAGGTGGGAGAAAATTCCTATAGAATTATTCTCCTCCCATACATGCACATTTACTCAATTGTGAATGTAGAGAATCTAAAACTCTATAAGCCTTCCAGGCTAGATCAGGAAGAGGAACATGCCCTACCTTTTGTAGAAGATTTGGCACTAGATGCTCAGGTAAAGTTGAAAGAGTATATAATTTTTCAAAATAGGTCCAGAACTACAAGACAAGGGCGACATGACCTTTGGTATATTGGGTTGAAAGGACAACTTCTGGACAAGGCTAAATGGTACACCCAAGAGAAGGTGGAGGAAAAATTTCCTCACCTCATTTACTATAAGCTTTCATGGGACCAAAATCATCCCAAAATGGGGAGGAGTGATCCTAATTGGATCATTATATTGTTTTTCATCCATCATGATGATTTAAGAGTGGAAAAAGTGGAGGAATAAGTTCATATGACTATTTTCAGCAATCGGACTGAGTTTCGCAAATTGGGGTTTGAAACCTTATGGAATCATATCAAGGCATAAAATGGTGTTTTTTTTTGGGGGGGGGGGATATTTTCCCATTTGTCACAAAGCCTTTTTATCATATTCTACACGTAGAGAAATTTCCAACAACGTAGGAATCACCTCAATCAGAGTCTGTATGAAAAAGTTATGCCACTTAGAAGTTGACCTTCCTGTTTTGACCACCATAATTGGAAAGGATCCCACATCAACTCTCATTACCCAAGGAAAAGGTGCTAGCCGCATGATCATGATGAAGAAGACTTTAGAAGAGTCCATATTATAACTTCGGCTAAGAGTTGAAGGAGTCAATCTTAATCACTAGTATGCTATCGATCTATGTTATAATCTGGCCACTGAGAAGAAAAGGGGATTCTATTCTTTTCGAGTGCATTTGTTCCATATATGAGCAGAGTGGCTGAGAGAGATAATGAGAAAGCACACAAAGAGGATTTGTGCACTGTAGTAGCCCACATGCCACAAGATTTACTTCTTTGTACTTAACCATTTTCTATTCAACATAAGAGAGCAGAACAACCTCACCTTCCTGTTGGGTTTTCCCCCAAAAGGGTTTCCCAAGTTATATCTTGTGTCAATTGTGGTTTGTGAGTTTTTATTTCATTTTTCTCTATTTTTTGCATAATTATAATTTTCATGCATACTCAATAAACAATAATTTACAGTTCCATAAATCTAAATATAAATAAAACCTCATAGAGTAGATTTCATATTTTCAAGTACAATTCTTTCATATCTGTTATGACGAACTCTCTAGTGGAATATCCACGATAGTTTATGCATCAATCTTTCTAAGGAGCTATAACAACAAAGGGGTTCAATGACACAAAAAAGATAAATAATAGGTCGATGCCAAGGGTAGTCACAATCTAATTGTTGTTTTTAACATTACATTAGAATCACCCTTCTTGGAGATGTTCCATAGATTAGTGTACATGGGTCAATGATATTAGGGGGTATTTTGGAACTCAATGACATTTTTTAATGCAAAAAAAATGTTGAATGATTAATTGTGATTTCAGAAAGACATCATCATCCAAATTATGTTAGACAAAATTCTTATAAGTGTATGTAGGCATTAGAGAGTTATTTCCAATCCTGGAAAAAAATGATCCTATCGAAACAAGGAAACCACCCATCCTTTTGTGGGGTTGTTTCATGAAGACATAACTACTAAGATCTCCTTAAAAAAACACAAACCACCATTCGATTTGACTTCAGCAAATGTTTGTTGTGGAGCTTGATTATTTCTTTATTCAATGGAGTTAGAAAAAATTGCATGTAGATGGGTACAATACTTGAATATGCATGTTTCCCCTAGTAGATTAGCAATAGAGTCTAATTATAGAACTGGGTGATAGGGAGAGCATGCAAGATTCCTACATACCTTGGTTATGAATTTTGAGGGGGATAGGAGTAACCCAAATCAAGTTTAAAGCGGGGAATGTTAGGCTAAACTTTACTTAAAGAGTCAAATCTATTTTAGGTAAAAAAGTGGTTTTCAAGATCATGGTGTTTATAACCCATTGTATCAAGGATCCATATTATTGGTAATCGTGTTATTGTGCTCATGGATTGCATGTAAAATAACTTTTAAAAGGCCTGGGATACTTCATTATGTTATAATTATGTATTATGAGAGAGCATGGTAAAAAGGAGAGGGGACTATAATAGTGTGAAAAGGATATTACAGTGGATGTGCTATAGGTTTTATGATTATCCCTTCATTTAGATAGACGAAATAAAGGAAGGAATGACTATTTCTCTATGGATATAACCCATATTTAGTTAATAATGTATATTTATGTCTCATGTGTTTTGTGTCCTTATATGTTTTATTTTCACAGTATTTAATTTTAGCGCTTCATGATTATATTCCTAACAATTAGCTACCAAGATGGACCATTTCCTAGTCCTATAAAGATGGGGATGTATTATAATTACAAATTTTAGATATAGAGAATGTTTGGAGTTGAGAGTTAGTGAGTAGACTTCAACATTGATGCAACAAACAAGCCATGAACCAAATCTAGAGGCACAACCAAGATGAAAGCCAATATCCAGAGCCATCAACTATACCGAGAACTAGGGTTAGAGTTGTAACTAGGAAACAAAGCTAGAGCCATGTTCCAGAGAAATGGATAGAAGGCACAATGAACTAGGTTGGTCCTCTAAGCTTTTGGAGACCAAAAAGCCTCTTAATTGGAAGGTGTGATCCAAAATGGACCCAAACATGAAGTAGTCATTGTAAGCCTCAATATCCAAGGCAATTTGACATTTAAGGAAGGTTTGTAACTATGTAAAAGACAATGCAAAATAAAGTGGAATAAGGAAAGGGAGAAGAAACACAATAATTAAATAAAATAAAAAATAGGAGTGAAAAGACTAAGGAACGGGAAATGAAAGGTCAGGCTTGTTTTCCTTTCCATTACCCCAACTCTGCCTATTTTTTATTATACTTTCACTCTCAAAGGGTTTTTTTTGGGGCTAAGAGGAGAGGATGCAAATGATACTTCATTGCATGAATTTTTGAATGGGAACATATCCATGAACTACATTATACTGGCTAGAATAAGAACATTAGGCAACCATTCAAAGTTGGTTTTCTTGTTTGGGTTTCTACGGTAAAATCTCCATGTTTATGTTATTTTTGAATTTACTACCATGTGAAATGTTATGTTAAATATAATTCTCTATTTGAAATGTGAAATATGTGAATTATACATAACAAAATATTGTTGTAATTAATTGTTTCTCTTAGTGTGTTACTTGTGGTAATGAGGAATTGCAAATGATACTTCTATTCAATAACCTATTTTCAGTAAAAATTAATGAAAGAAAAGTACTATAAGTTATCAAACATTCATTCCTCATTCTTTGAGATCAATGATTTCTATAATATAGCCATTACGCTTAATTATCCATAACAACATACACATGCCTATTGACATTGTTGGCATCTCAACCCAAACTCACATGCTAAGTATATCACTCTTCAAAACCATACACTACTAATTATTTGATAGGAGGGTTGTACACTTCAAATCACCAACCATGAAGCCATACATTGTAAGTTATGCCTCAAGGTTGCCATACAAGCTTTATTTGGTGAAAATTGATGTTGTATGTATCCTTGAGGCGTTGTCCTCATCTCCTTGTGGTTGCACCAAGAAATGTTGATCGCATGAGGCCAACTAGATGTGCATAATCCTTGAATGATGAGTTGATTAGTGGTTGGGTCACCATGTATTATGTTTAGCGATGAGTTGGGTGGTAGCATGGGCAATCCAAGCATGGTTAAGAGAAGTTATGAACTTATGTAATTGTTTTCCCTTCATCTGATTTGGGATGATGAATAATTGGCACATCATTTGACATTACATGGATAGCCTCATTTTGTTTGAATGAATGACCATATCATTCATTTTTAAGTAACATCCATTAAATATATAATTTAAATTAGTTGACACCTCATATATAGTTTAAATAGTTGAGAACATATATATGTTCTCCACTAAATAGTATTAAGTGATTTGCCTCATATATGTTTTAATGAGTGACTTTTAGGTTGGATTTGAAGTTTGATTACAACCACGTGAAACATGTGAAGGCACTGTTAAAGATGTGTTAATTTTCGATGAAATTTTCATTCATGGTCACTATTTGCGTGAGAAGATAACATATATGTATGCAATCTCTATAGTGTATTAAAGGCATGAGTTGAAGCTTATTCTTCCTCATTGCCAGAACAATACAAGCTAGAGCTAGACATTGCTTAATATGTTTACACGAGAAAGCTACAAGATGATGCACTTGATGCAACTATTCAGAACATTGTTACTTACTATTGTTGGAATATTGACTTCTATAGTTCAAAATCAAAACTCATCCATCTTCCCATTACCTTGCCTTAAGTCAAGTTATCAAATTGAACATCAGACACGAAGTCTATTTGATTGGTACTCCATTAAAAGGAGCTAATCAATGCTTTTACTCAACTGCATGTTAACTAAATTATAATGTGTTTGTGGATTCACATGTTGTAGACTAGAGGTTGCTATATTTAGCATGGACGGGGTGTAATGGTTTCCCATTGCTTACATTTTCATTGGCATTGCTATCCCAACAAGTAACACATTCTTACATGTTTTTTGAGCAATAGTGAGTAGAGCAGCTTTCAGAGATATTTTCACCGAGACTCATAATCTAGAATAGAGGCCTTGTTGTCATTTTCAAAGATAGAAGTCTTTGAATAACATGTATAATAAAGACTATATTTTAATTTTCGCAAAGGATTTGTGTTGGTGAAGCAAGTGGGATACAAATCCTTCATTTAAAAAATCATAGTGCTCAATTCAAAAGCATGTGCTATAGAACATTAACGTGTGTTTCTTTTTGAACTACATTGGTGCACCTAGAGTAATTTAGCACACCATATCTCATTCATGTAGAAACTTCGGTTTGCCACAATTGCCAAAATATCAATAAGCAAAAATTTTCTGCTAAAATTTTGTTTTCGAGTAGTGAATTAGTGCCTAACAACCATATATCAACTAATTTTACTCGCTCTTCACCTTTAAGAACGTGATCTTCGACATGTAAGTTTGGTTCAATGCGAGGAGAAGGTGTTGATTTTTGGTAGCATATAATGTGATATAAGTCTCAGATTTTGCAGGGAGGCTTAGACGCATGTATTCTGTTGTCGACAATTCTTTCCCCCTAGAGACAGCCTAGAGTTGCTATAGACCAGTGCCTAGGACATCTTAACATAGCAAGGAGCTCTTAATATAGCTTGGGTTGTCAATCCAAAAGCTCTCTTACTATCTCTTGCAAAACAAGGAAATTAGTTTAAATGGAACCAAACTCTCTCAGAAGTTGATACAAAGATAAGAATAATGTAGGAAAAACATGCAAAACTCCAATACAAAAGCATCAGACAGTTAAGAGATAGCTTACTGCAAAGAGGGCCAGCTCAAATAATATGCCACAGAAATCAAATATCAGAAAGTGGATGCAGTGAAGAAACATGAAGAAGATACTAGTTAGCATGAGGCTGATACCCAGATACACAACAAAACCACATATGGGCTTATCCAACTAAGAATCCATACATGACAATGGCGTTTTAAAAGCACCCTCCTCAAGTAACTAATATAACAGAAAATATGGATGAAATGAACATGGAACAGTATATCATGACTAGGCCTATTTAAAGCGCTTGACTAATCCAAGTATGGGCACCAACTAGGATGAATCCTTACTTAAGACCAGTGAGCCACTCGCATTCTAGAACATGATACAAGAAGATAAATAGCATGAAATGAGATATTATATTAACACATAAGAAAAGATTACATACTATGGGATACCAAAGACCAGAATCCTCATTACAGTTATAACTCCTCCTCACTGAAACCCTACGGGCTCTGAGCCTTCATACAGAAACTTTACAAGATGTATACAAAAGCCTTTCACTGCACAGTTTGCTGATAGAAATCTGGAACCCCTACAATGTCTTTCTTTCTGGTTTTTATAGAAGAGATAGAAAACCCTAGATAGTGAGGTAGGTGATACACATTTAATAGTCTGTTTTGAAACAAAGTGGCGGAAAACATTCGCGCCCATACTGTGAATGACTGAATATAATTATTTGTACTTTGCAATCTACCTCTAGGAATAGATGAACTGGAAGAAAATCTCTTCAGGAACAGGGCATGAGGGTAGTTCTTCGTGAACATTCTGTATGTTCCTGGAGGGAGCTCGACTGAAATATCATCTTGAAAACATTGCTTTCTGAGCACTGTACCTTCCAACATTTGAATTTAAACCCAAGACCTTTAATGCAGGACGTTGTATCTCTCGGCCTTTCACTGATATTTTATGCTGTGAATTTAATGTCTTCAGCTGCCAGAACCTACCTCTTGTATCGCTCTGAGGGGTTCGATGGATTTTCTTTCTGTTTCCATTAATGAGGTCATATCATAACAACTACCTCAAGCTTCCCTCTTAAATTTCGCCAGCGGAATATCGTCCTTTGAGCTGCTCTTGACCTCTTGTAATGGAGGCGACAAATTATAGCGTTTCTTCATCATCTTGAAACCTGCAAAACCCACAGATACATTAGAAAAAACAGACTCAGGAGCAAGGGACGTGGAGGTGGAGATGATGGTGACGTCGAGGACATGGCCACATGGCTAGAACAAGCAGGGTGGCGAGGAAATTACAGTGGAGGTATGGCGGAAAGGCTGATCAGAGAGAAACATTAACATATAATGTAAGAATGAAATATATATGAGTAGCGGAGGGTGAGATGGTGAACACGTGGAGCAATGATGTGGTGGGGGACTCGGTCAGCGGATGGTCAAGCAGATGATCTGGACCGTTCAATTCCAAAGTAAGATCCACGGCTACAAATGCTTTGAGGCAATGGAACGGTGGGCCATGGATGCGACAGACACGGGTTAAAGCGCGTGCATCTTCGGAGGATATCCACCGTTGGATGGAGGTCGACAGATCCAATGGCGCTGGTGAATTCTGCTGCCCGTCTATGGTCGGACCTTTAATACGCGAAATGGGCGGTTTGGAGATCGTACATTGAGGACACTTGTCATGCGATCTATGGAATCGCTGGCCCCATGGAGAATACCACTAGCCTGGGATAAGTGGTGCGGAATGAAACAACTGGTTTTTGTACAGTGATCGTGAGTGCGGGGACCACCACGGCTAAATTGATTGCGAGCCTTTGATTTCTATTGGATCGGACGGCTATGGCTTTACCCGAAAACATAAGGCGATAAGCTCCCGCCTGTCTGGCACACGGTCTTGCGCCTGGGTCACATGGGAATCAAAACAGGGAGGGCTAAGATCTCAGGGGCTAGGCCCGATAAATTTTCAATTATGGGTTTTGAGCCTTTGGGTAAGGTATTTTTTAGGCGGCAGGAGCAACGATAGGCATAATATAACTGTTCTCGGCCACATGAGGAGATTTTAAAGGATTCATTTAGGTCTGAAGGCTAGAAATTTGAATGGAAGGGCTAATATGTACAACATCGGCTCCATCTGGGGACGGCATGTTCATCCTTGGACATGTCGAGAACTTGCAGACCCTTGATCATATTGTATGTAGATTCCGCTCTTCAGCCCTTTTGATTTTTCTTGCACACATCCCTTATTAAAATAAAAACTGAAACAAAGTCTATATACAATATAATACAACAGGCATACTCTGCCCGAATCAAAATTGAAAGTAGGGCTTTAGGAATTGGCCGTTCACAGGGGCATCTAACAAGTCACCCTGCAAATTTTCTAAAATAATTGTATTATTACCTTTTAGCTCCATAATCTTAAATGGACCAAACCAAAGTGGATCAAATTTAGCATGTTTTCCCTTTTCAGCCCTCCGGATATCCCATCTGAGAACCAGATCACCAATTTGAAATTTCATGTCTTTTGCATGCTGATCAAAGATGTTTTTCATTTTCTCCTGATACTCCGCTAATCTCTGATTCACTTGGCTCCGTGTTTCCTCCAATTCTACCAGTTGGTTAATTCTTCTGACCATGTCATCTGGTTCTTCCCGACTTTCCTGCATGAAATGTGCCACTGGCAAAGCCAATTGCACAGGAAACACAGCTGCTCGCCCATATACCAGTTCATAAGGAGATTTCCCATTTGCTCTCTTGCTAGTTACTCTATTCGCCCACAGAGAAAATTTCAATTGGGAATCCCAATTCTTTTGATTCTCATTAATTGTCTTCTTCAAGGCCCTTACCATTGTTTTGTTGGAAGATTCTGCCAAGCCATTCCCCTGTGGATAGTAAGTTGTGGAGTGATTTAATGCAATATTATACTGCTGGCAGAAATTTACAAATTTATTGGACTTGAAGGCCTATGCATTATCAGTTACAATTCTAGCTGGACAGCCAAACCTGGATATGATGTTCTCTTCCATGAATTTGATGATTACAGCATCTGTAGCATTTCTCACAGGTATGGCTTCCACCCACTTTGTAAAGTAATCTGTTGTAGTCAATATCCATTTATGTTGGCCACTTGAAGGGGGATGTATTTCTCCAATAAAATCTAATCCCCATTGCTGAAATGGTTCATCTATATGAACTGGAATCAAGGGCAGAGCTGCTAATTTCTGTCTTTCTGCAAATCTTTGGCACTTATCACATGCTCTGACCCAAACAAAAACATCTGTAAATAGTTTTGGCTAGTAGAAACCAGCCTTCAGGATTTTATGAGCTGTAGCCCTCCAGCTGTAATGTGCTCCACAGATTCCTTCATGAAATTCTGTCATTATATTCTCCACTTCATTTTTTGTAAGGCATAATAGTAATATACCTGAAGGATCTCTCCAGTATAGTTGTCCATTAGCAACTATGTATTTTTGTGATTTCATTCTCACAGCTCTGTATTTTACTTTATCACAACTCGGAGGACAGCTGAGTGTTAAGAGATATTCAATTATTTCTTTGTACCAAGGACTAGTGAGATATTTTATGTGTATATTTTGAGTGGCCAGCTCTAGTCCGTGTTGCTCTTCTCCTTTCTCAGACTCTTCATTTGCTATCAGGGATAAATTTATGCCTAGATCCTGATGATTTGATTCAGACAAAGTTTTGGCTAGCCCTTGTCCTTTAACCAGCTTAGTGGGTCTTATGTCCAGGTCATACTCCTGTATTTTTGCAATCCATCTTCCTCTTTTGCCTTCACTATCTCCTTGAACGAGGATATCTTTGACAGCTGCTGTAGGAACATATGCAGTAATGTGGGTCTGCAGAACATATGTTCTAAAAGCTTTAAGGGACTTCACCAGGGCATATGCCTGCTTTTCTAGTATGTTATATTTCAATTCTGCATCATGCAATACCTGACTGAAAAAGGCTATTGGCTGCTCATATCCATCTTCATTTTTCTGCAGCAAGACTCCAGCTACTGTATGAGGTGAAGCAAATGAAAAGATCATAAATGGCTTGTTGTAATCTGGTCTAGCTAGTATAGGAGCTTCAGCAAATGCCTGTTTTATTCTGGTGAATGCATCTCTACATTCCTGGGACCATTTTACTTCATTATTCTTTTTCAACATATCAGTTATATGCCTAACTATCTCAGCATAGTTAGGAATAAACCTTCTCAGGAAATTGATTCGGCCTAGAAACACCTGCACTTCCTTCTTATTCATGGGTAAAGGAATACTGTTTATAACTTCAACTCTCTTAGGGTCTATTTTCACACCGTCTTTAGTTACAATGTGCCCTAAGAGTTTTCCCTCATCTACTGCAAATAAAGATTTTTGCGGATTGAGGGAAAGACCATACCTTCTGCGTTTTTCAAAGGTTCTCTGCAAGTGCTGAATGTGTTCAGTATCATCCTTTGAAAATATTGTGATATCATCCAGATATACCACCAAAAACTTGTCCTGCTCTCCAACAAAAGCTATGTCCATTGCCCTCTGAAAAGTAGCTCCTGCATTAATTAGCCCAAATGGCATCCTGGCATACATAAATGTACCCCATGGTGTTGTAAATGCAGTTTTCTTCTGATCCTCTGGGAAAACAGCCACCTGATTATAACCGGAAAACCCATCCATCATTGACATTCTGGAGGCTCCGACCACTTTCTGTAGAATGTGGTCCATCTTAGGCAATGGATAATTATCTTTTAAAGATGCTCTATTTAAGTTTCTAAAATCTACACACAACCTTATTTCTCCATTTTTCTTTCGAACAGGAACAAGGTTTGCTACCCATTCTGAGTATCTCAGTGGCACAATTATTTTGGCCTTCAGCAGCTTCTTGATTTCTTTTTCAATAGAGGGAAGCAGCAAAGGATTTATCTGCCTGAGCTTCTGCTTATAAGGCTTTGCATCTTCCCTCAAAGGAATTTTATGCTGCATTATATTAATATCAAAAGTTTTTAGGTCCTGATAGGACCATGCGAATACGTCCTTATATGACTGAAATAATTTCAAATATTTTCTTTTGTATTCCTCTGAAACCTTCTTAGATAATCTTACAATTTTGGGCTCAGCATCAGTGCCCAAATTCAAGTCTTCTACTTGATTTTCTTCTACTATTTTATTATGCTGCAATGGAACATCATTTTTGTCAAATAATCTTTCTAGAGGCACCAGCCCTCTAGGTATCACGTTTCCTTTCAGCTGTAGCACTTTATTACCTGCTACTTTTTCTTCCCATTTGTTTTCTGAAATATTTTCAGCCTCATTTTCTTCACAGTCATCAATCTCCATATTAGAAAATTCACCCACTGTCTCCAGAAATCTCTTCATTTGTTCATCATCTTCAAATACCTGCCAGTGCTTAATATTATCTGGGATTGATGGTCTATAACGTACTTCAATTTCATACCTCAAGAGTGGGTTCTGGGGAGGATAAAATGTGCTAGCAGCTACAGCAAGAGAATCTGCCATTCGATTATGCTCCCAGGGCATAAACTGTATGTTAAAGGCTGAGAAGAAATTCTCCACCATGTCCCAAACTTCATTTCTATATGCCCTCAGCCGAGGATGCTTGGTCTAGCATTGATTTCGGACCTGTCTTACCACCAGCTCAGAGTCTCCCATGACTTTTAAACTTTGGATGCCTATATTCTCCACGTCTCAGACCCAACAAAAAGTGTTTCTCATATTCGCCTACATTATCGGGTATACATATTCCAATTTAAAGGACAGACCCATTTTCCGTGGAGATTAACATACCCTAAACTCTCCATTGGTTTCTCTTGAATGTTCTATCAAAAACAAAGTCCGTATCTGCCTTCATAATTTTCTGAAGGCTGCTCATCCTTAATTTTGAAGGAGGATTCATACACATAATTTTGACCTTCTTCAAGCATAAAGCATGAAAAATCTCCTTCTTTACTATAGACTGGTGAATTTTCAGAGTTATCAGCCTTAGTAACTACCTTGACAAATTTAGTCTCTCTGTATAACCTCCTCTCCTGTCCACCAAAAACTAGAATGGTAGCATATGTTAAATCCAACTTAATTGACCCACCGATTTTTGTACCCCAGGACCTTGATAGCAACATGCCAAAGCGGGCTAGGATATCAGCCACCACAATGTCCATGACCACGCTCTTCGCTGGAATTTGGGCCAAATTGACCACTAAATATTTAATCATCCCCAAGCATTTGACTCTTTTGGAATCAAATGAATAAAGGTCTTTATATGGGCGGGTGATTTGCAGTCCTAGTTGTTCCATGACAGATAGAGGCATAAGATTATGGGAAGCCCCAGAATCTAACATACAATTGTGTAACAGCAGGTCATGAATACCTAGAGACACATAAAAAGGAGGAGTAGAAGGATCTACTTCCTCAACATGTGGGCCAAAGACTACCATGGGTATTTCTTCTTGAAGGTTTAAACTATCAAGCACAATTGATATTTCAGGAGGGAGCATAAAAGAAGTAACTTGAGACTGATATGCAGGTTGTTTTAGCAGCTTGGTAAGGGGACTGGAATTTTAATTTTATCAAGTTCTTTTTGCAAACTAAAAGCAGGAGGGGGATTTTCTATCACAAATTCCTTTGATTCTTTATTTTCAGCTGAAAATTTAAGTTCTTTTGACACAGGTTCAGCATTAGGAGGACTGACTACTTTTGAATAAGAAGGAATCTGATCATTAGGCTGTAGGGGAGTATTTAGAGGACTCTTACCTTTTTCTGTGTTTCTCTTTGTTGTTGATTCCTTCTGATCAGGTACCTCCTTCTGAGGTGGCTCCTCTTCTTGATATTGAGTTCGGGTCCTCTTTCTTGAAGATCCGAGATCATATTTTACATTAAATTTTGCTTGCATGAAATCAGCAAGTTGTTTACAATAATGATCAATCTCTGGTTCTTCTTCTTCTTGCAATGGTCATTCTATATCATCATTGTTTGAAAAAGCAAGATTTGAGTCTTCTAATTCATAAGTAGCATCTTCAGTGGAGTCATCTGCTAGACCTTCCAGGTACAAAGGATGTGGTACCTGATCTTGCTGCTCCTTTGCTTCCCATGGCAATATCTGTAGTGGTGGTCTCTTGAACTGAGGATTGTATCCTCTGTTTGGAGCATTATAGAAATTCTTGGGAGCTGCGTTTTTAGCCTCCAACTCGAGCTTGACCATCTTCTTTATCATTTTTCTTATTTCCTCCATTTTATTTGAATCCTTATCCTGGTTAGAGGAGGAAACCTATTTCTTCAGTTTCTCCTTCAACATCCCGTTCACCCTTCCCTTTTAATTCTTCTGCAGGAGACAAAGTTTGCTTCTAACTCGAGGGCATCTAATCGAGCATCATCTAAAGTGGCAGTTTTCTTTTCCCCAAGGAAAAGCCAAAATCCGAGTCAGTCGTTATGAAAACCACTTTAGCAGTTAAAATTGTGAGGCTTCATCTCGTAAGGTGCTCAAATATAACTTATTAAATCTCTTGATAAACTCCGATACCCCTTCATTATGTTTCTTCTTAAGAGTATTGAATTCAGTAAGACACTGTCCATGATCCTTCTTTTCTCCCCATTTCCTGAGAAAAGTATTCTCCATGTCATCCCAAGTGGTCACTGAGCGGTTCCCCAAAGTCTTGAACCATTTTCTGGCTTCACCATCCAAAGATTGCACAAATAATATTAAGACCACATCTAAATGTTCAACATTTAAGTTTTCTGCAAAAGAGCAGAAAGTCTCAAGATATTTCTGAGCATCAATCTCATTTTCTCCGTTAAATCTAGGCAGAATCTTCAAATAATCTTGTGGCATATCATTTAGCACTTGGGGTAAGGCCAATGGAGCATATTTGTTCAATAGGAAAGCTGGAACATTAGCCATTGGAGGAGGTGGGGGTTGCGCAACAGTCAGAGGTACAAATGAAGGAAGGGGAGACAGAGGGAGTGGGGTATGTATGACAATTGGAATATATTGTACAGAAGCCTGGGGTGTTGATGGAAACAGTTCACGATTAACAGGGGCTACTTCTGTAACCTCCTTAACGTCCTCAGCCTCAGGAATAAGATAAAAGTTCTCTTTAATTCTTGTACTTCCCCTTGGTGGAATTTCTGAGTAATATCCGGGATTTTCCTCGATGGAATCGGGATGTTCTGTTTTGATTTCTTGAGAGGAAGAGGGCGGATAATATCCTACAGAATATTTAGGGATTTCAGCACGAGCTGATTTCCTCTCTTTCCAAACTCTTTTATGAATGATCTTCTCTGGGTCAGACACGTAAGGTGTCTTTGACTGAGATGTATCTGACCTCAAATGTGGCTAACGAGGAGCCAGGACTACCAATAGATTTATCAAATAAATAACAGTGGAGTCGCCAAGGTGAGAGATACGCAACTCTTCAACTCTCTGTGCTCACCTGATTAGAGAGTGAATATGATTTGTCGAGGCCCATGGAAACTGATATTCTTGAATTCGTTCCCCGGCAACGGCGCCAGAAAGATGTTGTCGACAATTATTGTCTACTCTAGGGACAGCCTAGAGTTGCTATAGACCAGTGCCTAGGACATCTTAACGTAGCAAGGAGCTTATAATATAGCTTGGGTTGTCAATCCAAAATCTCTCTTACTATCTCTTGCAAAACAAGGAAATTAGTTTAAATGGAACCAAACTCTCTCAGAAGCTGATACAAAGATAAGAATGATGTAGGAATAGCATGCAAAACTCCAATACAAAAGCATCAGACAGTTAAGAGACAACTTACTGCAAAGAGGGCCAGTTCAAATAATATGCTACAGAAATAAAATATCAGAAAGTGGATGCAGTGAAGAAACATGAAGAAGATACTAGTTAGCATGAGGCTGATACCCACATACACAACAAAACCACATATGGGCTTATCCAACTAAGATCCATACAAGACAATGGCGCTTAAAAGCACCTCCTCAAGTAAATAATATAGCAGAAAATATGGATGAAATGAACATGGAACAATATATCATGACTAGGCCTATTTAAAGCGCTTGACTAATCCAAGTATGGGCACCAACTAGGATGAATCCTTACTTAAGACCAGTGAGCCACTCGCATTCTAGAACATGATACAAGAAGATAAATGTAATGAAATGAGATTTTATATTAACACATAAGGGAAAATTACATACCGTGGGATACCAAAGACCAGAATCCTCATTACAGATATAACTCCTCCTCACTGAGACCCTACGGGCTCTGAGCCTTCATATAGAAACTTTACAAGATGTATACAAAAGCCTTTCACTGCACAGTTTGCTGATAGAAATCTGGAACCTTTACAATGTCTTTCTTTCTGGTTTTTATAGAGGAGATAGAAAGCTCTAGATAGTGAGGTAGGTGGGATACATTTAATAATCTCGTTTTGAAACAAAGTATGGAAAACATCGCGCCCCATACCGTGAATGACCAATACAATTACTGTACTTTTGCAATCTACCTCTAGGAATAAATGAACTGGAAGAAAATATCTTTAGGAACAAGGCATGAGGGTTATTCTTCGTGAACATTCTGTACGTTCCTGAAGGGAGCTCGACTGGAATATCATCTTGAAACATTGCTTTTCTGAGCAATGTACCTTTCAACATTTGAATTTAAACCCAAGACCTTTAATGCAGGACGATGTATCTCTCGGCCTCTCACTGATATTTTTATGCTGCAAAATTTAATGTCTTCAGCTGCCAGAACCTACCTCTTGCATCGATCTGAGAGGTTCAATGGATTTTCTTTCTGTTTCCATTAACGAGGTCATATCATACAACTACTTCAAGTTTCCCTCTTAAATTTCGCCAGCGGAATATCTTCCTTTTGAGTCGCTCTTGACCTCTTGTAATGGAGGTGACAAATTGATAGCCGTTTCTTCATCATCTTGGAAAACTCGCAAACCCACAGATATTAGAAAAAAGGATTTCAGGAGCAAAAGGTGGAGGTGGAGATGATGGTGACGTCGAGGACATGGCCACATGGCTAGAACAAGCAGGGTGGCGAGGAAATTACAGTGGAGGTATGGCAGAAAGGCTGATCAGAGAGAACATTAACATATAATGTAAGAATGAAATATATATGAGTAGCGGAGGGTGAGATGGTGAACACGTGGAGCAATGACGTGGTGGGGGACTCGGTCAGTGGATGGTCAAGCAGATGATCTGGACCGTTCAATTCCAGAGTAAGATCCACGGCTACAAATGCTTTGAGGCAATGGAACGGTGGGCCATGGACGCGACAGACACGGGTTAAAGCGCGTGCAGCTTCGGAGGATATCCACCGTTGGATGGAGGTCGACAGATCCAATGGCGCTGGTGAATTCCGCTGCCCGTCTATGGTCGGACCTTTAATGCGCGAAATGGGCGGTTTGGAGATTGTACATTGAGGACACTTGTCATGCGATCTTTGGAATCGCTGGCCCCATGGAGAATACCGCCAGCCTGGGATAAGTGGTGCGGAATGAAACACCTGGTTTTTGTACAGTGATCGTGAGTGCGGGGACCACCATGGCTAAATTGATTGCGAGCCTTTGATTTCTATTGGATCGGATGGCTATGGCTTTACCCGAAAACATAAGGCGATAACCTCCCACCTGTCTGGCACACGGTCTTGCACCTGGGTCACATGGGAATCAAAACAGGGAGGGCTAAGATCTCAGGGGCTAGGCCCGATAAATTTTCAATTATGGGTTTTGAGCCTTTGGGTAAGGTATTTTTTAGGCGGCAGGAGCAACGATAGGCAAAATATAACTGTTCTCGGCCACATGAGGAGATTTTAAAGGATTCATTTAGGTCTGAAGGCTAGAAATTTGAATGGAAGGGCTAATATGTACAACATATTCCAAAATACCCAGAAATCCTTTTGGGAAATTCGACCTGGATGAGGTTTTATTAAAAAAATTAATTATTTTTAATGGCAATATAAGTCTAAACATCGGGAATTAAAATAATTAAAGTGTATTAATAGAAATGGGTGTGAATCTTCTAGGAAAAGAGGAATATCAAGTGAAGTTAATCTTAGCCCTTTATCATGTTTTAATCTGGGCCATTGATTTCTCAATGAGAATATTATAAGAAGGACTTCGATGGGAATTTGGAAAAATACCAGGCAAATACTCAGTTGCCCAAGAAGATCGATTTTCTCACTGGCTGAAGTTTGGCAAGAGAAAATAGAATCAGAGGGAGAGTTGCAAGTTTAAGAGAGGGTATCAGCGAGATTCAAGAGTGCAGGATCAAACTGGAGGAAGCAGCTCAAAGGAGGGACAATGCAGAGGTTGTAACGCAGGGACAGGGACAACAAAAAGGTTGTGATGCTGGGACTGCGCAGTTACTGTGCAAAGGCTATGATGCTGGGACTACGCATTTACTGCGTAAAGGTTGACACAATGAGGCTATAGGGCCTCTCCAGGGTCAGAATTTCACTATGAAGCGTGAGATAAATTGTTTGTAAAATTTCTCATAGAAACTCCTCTTCTATTATGTTGGTTGTATTTTGTACATGATATTTTGTTGAAGAATAATAAAGAAACCCACATCTGATGCACCGATTTTCCCACATTGTGTTTTTCTGGGAACGATTGTCCAAAAATAACTGTGTAATTGTGATTGTACTTGTGCTAGCATTTTTCCTTGCTTTTAATTTTCGCAGAATTTTTAATTGTGAAGGCTGTAGTAGAATTTATTTCGATATTTACTATGTGATACTGTAAATAAATTATTTCTGAATCGATAAGTAGAAGAAATAATATTAGTTACTGTAGTTGAGGTTCTATTTTATAATTTTGACATGGTATCAAAGATAAGAGAATAGATCTAGAAGAGCCAGCGCTGAATAGAAGAGGGATATTGGAAGACTACGTAGGCAGTAGATCAAATCCCTTGAGGGATTGCATAGTCCAATCCAAGAGGGAAAAAAATCTGTGGGAATATCTCTCTCTAAGAGAGTCAATAGAGAGAGATTTCTAGATCAAAACTTTTCCATGGACAGAGGGAGCAGTGAAACAAGATTCAACGCAGTGCAGTCTTCGGGTGGGACGAAGTTTTTGCTGGGTAGAAAAAGCATCACAATTCAAAGGAAAAATAGAAAAGTTAAGTATGGAAAATCAAGATTTCTCTCAATTATCTTCCAGATTGGAAGAAGACTTCGCATGCTTGTCAAGTTCAAAATTCCCAGGTGTTTGGTATATTGATAGCGGGGCTTTAGCCCACATGAATGGAGTACAAGAATACTTCTCGAGCTATCAGGAAGAGCATATGGACTTCCATATCACTATGGGAAATAGAACGAAATGTACTCCTGTAGGGAGAGGCACCGTAGCATTTCAAATGGAGGCATGAACCAACATCAAAGTCACTAATGTGTTGCATGTGCCTGGGTTAGGAATGAATCTGATTTAAGTGTCCCAATTAAAGGACAAGGGATACGATGCATACTTCATTGGAAAGAAGGTATATGTCACACATCCAAGATGGAAGAAGATGAGACAAATTGGAGCTCGAAGCAACATACTATATAGATTGCAACTCGAGTCTCCAATGGCACCGGTAGGCAACAATATTGATGGAAAAAAATATTTGAATGAGCTATGGCATAGGCGAATGGGACACTTGCATCACAGAGCACTAAGGATGCCCAAAGAGACTGTTACAAGAGTTCCAGTCCTTAGTATTGAGCATGATGACGTATGCAGAGGATGCGTACTAGGAAAGTACGCTAAGGAAGCTTTTCCCAGAAGTGACAACAGAGAAAAATGCATATTAGGATTGATACATTCAGATATTTGTGGCCCAATTTCCACAAGAGCTCTTAGCAGTGGTGAATACTTTGTCACCTTTATTGATGATCACTCCAGAAAAACCTGGATCTATGTCTTAAAGACCAAGGATGAGGTCCTTGATCGGTTCAGAGAGTTTAAGGCTCTCGTGGAGAACATGACAGGGAAAAAGATAAAGGTATTGTGCTCAGATAATAGTGGAGAGTATACAGATAGAGACTTCACAAATTTCTGTGCAAAGGAGGGCATCAAAAGAGAGTGGAAAAATCCATATAATCCACAACGGAATGGAGTGGTAGAGCAAAAAAAATAGAACTATTGTTGGGGTAGCAAATAATATGTTATATGACCAAGACTTGCCTAGATTCTTATGGGAAGAGGCATGCAACACAATGGTGTATATTCAGAATAGAACCCCTCACAAAGAATTGGGGAAGAAAACGCCTGAAGGAGTCTTCACAAGGAGAAATTCGGAAGCGATTCATCTTAGGATATTCGAAGGTCTGGCATATTTTCACATTCCAGATGAGAAGCGTAGTAAAATGGATCAGACTACAGAAAAGGGGTATCTTGTAGGATATAGTGAGACCTCAAAAGCATACAAAATATACATTCCTAACAGTAGGAAAATTGTAGTAAGACGAGATGCAAATTTCATGGAAGGTAGAGCTTTTAGGAAATCTCATGAGATGCCAACAGAAGAATAATCATCAGATGTTCAATTAGTCTAACAAAAACAGGGGTATCAGGGGGGATAGGCATGAGGACAAACACCAGGATCGAGTACAGTGACTAGTACCAAAATTTCCACAGGAGGAGGAGATTTTGGCAGTTCTCAGCAGATGGAACATCAGGAACTAGAGGAGGATTTGAGGGAGCCTCCTACCGCGAGTGGTAGAACCAGTAGGGAAGTATGACAAACACTGAGGGATGCAGAGGAGTTAGTTGGAGCTCCCATAACTGACAAAAGGAAACATAGGCAACTCGACAGATACCAAGCCTTGGTAGCACATATTGAAGAACCTTCCAGTTTTCAAGAAGTCGTACAAAACCAAGTATGGGTGGATTCCATGGTAGTAGAGTACTGCTCTATCATGACGAATGATGTCTAGGAAGTGGTACCTAGACCCAAGGATATATCATTTGTAGGATCAAGATGGATCTACAAGATCAAGTACACTGCAGATGATAGTGTAGAGAAGTACAAGGCTAGGTTCATGGAAAAGGGGTATGCACATAAGGAAGGAATATATTATGAGGATACCTTCGTCCCTGTAGCGAGATATACGTCTATCAGATCTGTTCTATCCCTAGCATCTTAGATGGGATGGGAGATTCACCAGATGGATGTCAAGACAACATTTTTGAATGGGGTGATAGAAAAGGAGGTGTACATAGAACAACCTGAAGGCTTCGAGACCCATGAGAAGGGAACTCGTGTATGCATATTGAAGAAAGCCCTATATGGACTCAAGCAGGCACCCAAAGCATGGTATGGTAGGATTGATAGTTACTTGTAGTAGTTGGGATTCATCAAGAGTGATGCAGATCCAAATCTATACTATTTGATGGTGGAGAATGAACCACTCATTTTGGTATTATACGTAGATGATTTTTTTCTTACAGGATCATTTAGGCTTATAAAGGACTGCAAGAAGAATCTTGAAGCAGAATTTGACATGAAACATATGAGGTTGATGAATTATTTTCTAGGGTTGGAAGTTTGGCATAAAAATGGGGAGATCTTCCTTAGGCAAGGAAGATATGCTACAAAGATTCTGAAGAGATTTAGAATACAAGATTGCCGACCTATGGCAATGCCTATGATCACCAATTGGAAGAAAATAGATACATCAGGAGACAAGGAAGTAGACCCCACCTTGTATAGACAAATCATTGGGTCACTCATGCATTTGGTCAACACTAGGCCAGACTTTTGTTTCATTGTCAACACCCTTAGTTAGTTCATGGTGGAACTGAAAAGGGTACTATTGGCTCGAGGAGTCCTCACCCAGGTTCGGCGGTTAAGGTTTGCCAACAAACCCCTATACTATGGGCCCTTTCGGTAATGGCCTGCAGAGCATACCAAGGTCTCACTCGAAGTATTATGGGAGGGTGCTGGAACCAAGTTTCCACACCCAGAGAGAGAGAGAGAGAAGGGTAATAAAAGGGGGCACCTTTAGATCTATCATTCCTACGCTAAATAAGCTCGTAACCCAGGATTCACAATAATATATCCACCTGAATACTTCGCAGAAGATATCAATTAACCAATCAATTACATAAACCAGATAGACTACTTAATCAGCCCGCGCACACAGCCAGCAGGGTCTGCACACAACAAGACTCAGGGTCTCCGCACACACAGCCAACAAGATCCCTTACCCAGACAATCAACGCAACAGGTTCGTAGTTTAGAACTCAATTCTATCTCTATGCTCTTCTACCTCTAGACTCAATTTACTCATCTATTTATAGCATGATATCTTGCACTATCCTATGGTCCACAAACCATGGTTTGCGGACCCTTGGCCTACCCTTTTGACCCATTACAAATGATAGGGGCTTTTTGACCCATCTTAACCCCCTGCACTAGAATAAATATTGCAAAATATTACAAAATTGGACAAAAATAAGGCGAGGATACCCTGCTCCAACAGTCCCCCAACACAATCTTGTGACTCGTCCCAAGTCACAACACAGATGAGATCTTCATCCTGTCTTTGATTTTTTCCATGGCGGCAGTAAGCGGAGGCAATACGTGAAGGCTTTGCGTGACGATCGTCTGCGCGATCTCCGCCAATTTCTGATATGTTGATCCTTCCGTGGCAGCAACGACACTATCAAGAGCCTGGTTCAACTATCGTACCACACCATCTATGCCTTGTGAAAGCTTAAGGGCGTCCTCTAACTAGGGTGTCAAATGGTCGCTGAGGATCTAATTTTTGCGTTGGAGTGCAACAATGTCACTGCGAAGAGCGTGGTTGGTTTAAAGTCGTGCAAAGCACTAAGCTGGGACAAGGGTGGAAATTATAGCTTCCAGCTGCTCAAAGTCCCGTTCCTTTTGAGTCAATTCCTGATCGATCTCGTGGAGGAGAAGATCGTGCTGCACCTGGGACCAAATTTCCATAGCATTTTCGAGTAGAGTGACACCCTGATGGATTTGCGTAGTGATAGTAGTCGTGGCCTCTATAATTAGTGCAACTCGCTGGGTACGTACCTCCCGGGGGGGGTTCAGGCAGGAGCTTGGCCTGCAACGAGGCAATCTGAAGTTCAAATTCAGCCCTAATAGTTGATACCTCAGTCCAGGACACCTTCAAGGCAGTGATCAGTCCTTCGACCTTGGCCTGGGGCTCAGCAGAAGCAGGAATCACTCCTGGAATATCTTCGCATAGTCGATTGAGCAGTTGTTCCAAGGCAGCTTGTTGTACGATAATGGAAACATGTGCAACCTAGATCTGGGCAGCTTCAGCAACAATGGGTCACAATAGTCTGTTCAACCTCGTTGAGGTGTTGCTGGGCGCAGAGCTCTCGATGTTGTAATTCACAGGTCACCAAAGGCCTCGTGGCATCACCCGATATCTCTCTTAAAATGCTCTCGATCCCGGCAATGGAACCATTTGTTGGCTCGAGGGTTCCTGACCCAGGTTTGGCGGTTAAGGTTTGCCAACAAACCCCTATACTACTGGCCCTTTCGGTAATGGCCCACATAGCAGACCAAGGTCTCACCCGAAGTAGTATGGGAGGGTGTTGGAACCAGGTTTCTGCACCTAGAGAGAGAGAGAGAAGGGTAATAAAAGGGGGCACCTTCAGATCTATAAGTCCTGCGCTAAATAAGCTTGTAACCCAGGATTCACAACAATATATCCAACGGAATATTTCACATAAGATAGCAATTAACCAATCAATTACGTAAACTAGATATACTACTTAATCGGCCCGCGCACACAGCCAGCGGGGTTCGCACACATCAGGACTCAGGGTCTCTGCGCACACAACCAATAGGAGCCCTTACCCTGAAAATCGACGCAATAGATTCAAAATTTAGAACTCAATTCTATCTCTATGCTCTTCTACCTCTAGACTCAATTTACTCATCTATTTATAACATGCTACCTGTGCTATCCTATGGTCCGAAAACTGTGGTTTGCGGACCCTTGGCCTACCCTTTTGACCCATTATAAATGATTGGGGGTTTTTGACCCATCCTAACCCCCTACGCTAGACCAAATATTGAAAAATATTACAAAATTGGACAAAAATAAGGCGAGGAGACCCTGCTCCAACATGTACATTAGACAACAACTAGGTACATTCTTAGATATGTGTGTGGAACAATCTGATATGGGTTGAAATACACATGAGGAGATGTTGTCAGATAAAGCGGATTCACAGATGCAGATTTGGTAGGGAGTTCAACAGACAGAAAAAGTACCTCCGGGTACTGCTTCAATGTTGGATCAGGAATGATCTCTTGGTGCAATAGGAAGCAAAAGTTGGTAGTTCTCAGCTCAGCTAAAGCAAAATATACGGCAGCCAACACAACAACGTGCAAAGCTATATGGCTTAGGAAGCTACTTATGAGCTTGTTCAAGAAGAGGATGGAAGTGACAAGTTTTTACTGTGATAATCAGAGCTGTATCAAGATCTCTGAGAATCCAATATTTCATGATTGGTCGAAACACATAGATATCAGATGTCACTTTATCAGATACTGTGTTCAATGTGGGGAAGTACAACTGCAGTATGTCCCCACAGGAGATCAAGCAACATGCGTACTCACAAAGGCTATAGGAAGAGCTAAGTTCATTCAATTCAGGGAGTAGATGGGTATGGTAGAGAACCCATTCAGTAGTAGACACATATGGGTCCTTAGTTGCAACAACAATAAATGAGAGGGAGTTGCAGTGAAGATGCAGTAGTTGGCATTTTTCCTTGCATTTACTTTCCACATACTTTTTAATTGTGAAGGATGCAATATAATTTATTTTGATATTTACTATGTGATATCGTAAATAACTTATTTCCGAATTAATAAGTAGAAGACACAATATCAGTATTGTAGTTGGGGTTCTATTTTAGAATTTTCACAGTAGGTTGTTTCTTCCCCCCTCCCCTCCCTTTATTAGGACTTCTGAACCATGATAACATCTTTTGTTAGTCCATCAAATACCTAAAATACAAAAATAACACCATGTCAGACAAACTATAAACCAACTAATTTTACTTGTGCTCCATCTTTTAGAGGTTCACTTTCCACATGTGTGTCTCACTAAATAAGACAAGTGGGTCATTTCAAAAATTTTAGTTTTATTTTATGAATGGCCAACCATGATAGCTTTGATTTTCAATTCATGTTAAACTTGACATACATAAATAACATCATTAGACAACAATAGACTAATCAATTCTTTTACTTGTGGTTCACTAATCTTTATTTCACCTTCCATATATGACACTTCTTCTTTTTCTCCCATGTTTCCATCGAATTATTTATTTTGTTCTTGTACTCACCTTCCAAAATTTCGAATTTATATGGTGAGGCAATGTTGGACCATAAACAAAGTCTTTGTGCAAGGGGATACTACTGTTTCTAACCTGTAATTACATTCTCTCCCTCTCCACTAAGTGAGGTACAATTTGGGATGGTTCTTTGGAACTTATCATAGATTCCAAGACCCCTCTTCCCTCAACCTCCTTAAAATTGGCTCAAAATTTTATGCATTCTAAAATGATGTTGTGCGCGTTTAAACTTGCATTGGTATGATAAATGTCGTTTCTTGACTCTAGAAAATAATACGAAGGAGTTTCAAAAATGGCATGTGCAACGACTGATAGTAGCCATTGGTTGGAAACTTGATTTTAATGTTATGATTTACCATGAATAAAGCTATGCATACAACAAACTAAGGAAATGAGGCAATATTTTGAACTAGGGAGTCAAGTGAGGATTCAACAATGCTATTTTGATGCCTAATAAATACACTTACATTGGAATAGATAGACTCATAATAGAATAGTAGACAAACAAATAAAATAAAGGCATGCTTATGGACATACATATATATCCACAAAACTATTAGGTTTTAAAAATCATTGGAGTCGACAGACACAAATCCTTGTTCAATCCAAGCACTTTGTACATGCAATAGCTATTCTTTTTTAGCCAACCATTTTAAGCAATGCATTATTGCATTAACAAGGTCATTTGTGGTGCAAATATATGTTGTTTCCATAATATGTGTCCATTGGATAAATTCAATTAACAACATTATGGACGATGAAGGTAGAACACTCCTATTCTGATGAAGATTTCACATAGGCTATGACAACAAAATCTTAGGTGTTGGTGCAAAATACAATTCACAATAAAATGATACATAGGGTGAAGGCTACACACATAGGTACAAAAAGAAATAGTCTTGGAACAAAAATGGGTTGTATAGTGTAATATTCCATTTTCTGGATATGGTCAAAATAGACGGAATATACCCCTGGTATCTTCCCACGGTATTCTCCTTCGTTTTTCGAGGGAAAATAATAAAATAAAGCTTCTAAAGAGTCCATCAAGTCTATAAAAGGGGAGAGGAGCTAGGAATTGAGATCATCCTGAGTTATTTATCTATTTTGCATTCATTGAGAACTTGGCAAGGGAAATTTTAGTTTGATCCTAGGGACAAAAACCCCGTGGGAATAATTTGTCTAGTGGATCCATCCAGGGTCTACGATTGTGCTTCAGTGTTGCTATTTCTCATTTGATGAGCAACCTTGCATGCCATTGATGAGGGTTTCATATGTTAATTATTCTGGCATGTATTATTTGCAGTAATTAATAAAATTAAGTGGCTGCAGTTCCAGATCCCTTTTGTGTTCTCGTTTTTGTTGAAATATTATGTTAATTAGAACACTATAGTGTGCTAAATCGGTAAAAAATTTTAAGGTTTGGGATCTTACATATAGGTTATGAAAGAAATCACATAGGTATAACACAAAAAGACCTTTTAGAATTCATACATGTGAGCTATGTAAGTGTAATGAAAAATTATCAAGCATAGCGGTGACTATTAAACCATGTGTGTGTAAAACACCATTAATCAAGCACATAGACACACAAATATTTGGAAGGAAAACAACAAGGACGTGCAACATGAAATTACAAAAGTCTCAAAATCACTCAAAAGACCATCCAATGACAATGCAAACTATATATCCATAAGAAAGAACATAGAGTAAGGGTAGACACACAATGATAACCATGTAATCACATAAGTGTCCAAGTAATGGATCTCACAGATGGTGCCAATGCCTAAGTTTGCTTAGGCAATACATGCATACATTTGTTTTTAAATGACAATGGCCATTTCCATATAGAAAAATAATAAATACCTCAATATTGTGTGATTGCCATAAAATAGAAACCATGAAATGAAGCTTATTGTTTGCTTCTTAAAGATCAACTAGAACCAAAGCTTGGAAGCTTCAAACCACAATGAACAAGGAGAAAATGAATAAAGAAATGAGCCAATGATCGACAAGAAAATGATGAAGAAATAAAACAAGGATAATATCAAATGAGCACGGGAAGGAACTAATACAAGTGACATTATGCTAACTCCCTTCTCGCTAGCCTACACCATTACTTTGTTACAAAGGATGGGATTCACCATCCCTCACCATGATACATAGAGTTGAATGCTTATACTACGATGAATTGTGATACATGTCATATGCTAGCAAAGCCATACAAACTAAATGGTTAATAAATCCAATAGACATAAATCATAAAAAATAAGTAAATTATAACTTTTAGGCGTGTCTATTTCAGAATTGACCTTCCACAATTTTAATTTAATTATAATTGTTAAGTGGATGGTAGAGATTTAACCTCCATGGAATATGCTAAAATATTCATAGTTGTATTCACAAATCAAGGGTTAAGATTGATCTCCAAGTTACTTATGCCCTTTTAATTAATTAATCTCAAATTAATTAATTAAAGAAAATGTCATATCAACACATTTAATATTGGGCATGTGGTATTGATAACACATGGTATTGGCCCATGGTATTGTAAAAAAGGCTATTTACAAGTTAAGAATTTACATGGTAAAGTGGGAGTGAATCTCCATGATTAAGACCCTGATCGGGGTGGCGGAATGAGAGGAGGACAATGCCATCTGTAAGGCATGTCAGAAGTTAATTAAGGAAGGTTAATGGTAAGGAATGTGACTTGTTTCGCACGAAGCTCACCCATCATCCCAATGCATTTCTATTATTGCAACAACAGGCGTGACAATATGGCTCTGTTTCGGCGGCAAGGTAGGAGGGTAATATCTTTTTCCGGTTATGGTTGTCAGTCTATTGCTCGCTGCATAGGAGAAAGGTTCTGTACAATGCCAAGGAGGTTGAAGAGGAAGGTCGGGCTGCGTTTACTGATAGGGTATGTTTTGGTTTCTTTCACTATGGCTCCCAATATTGTTATGGCTAAGCGATTCAAGACGTTGTCTTCAACTCCAATGTCAAGCGCTGTCACTAATGTTGACTGTTCAGGTTCTCAATTGTGTTTTTTAGATCTGCATGTCATGATAGAAGGCATTCACTTTCATTTCCAGCCTTGCTTTAGAAGTCCTGATTTAGATTGTCGGGGGTTAGAATTATGGTTTCTTTCCATTGCATGCAGCCTTAGGCTTAGTTCAAGATTACTTTTGAAAATGCATACTACATCTACAAATCTTGCATATTTTCAAAAAATGAGTTTACAAATGGCTCGTACTGGCTATTGGGGCCTTCTTCTATTAGAGGATAGTATCACAGTCTGCTTACCATGTAAATTCTTAACTTGTAAATATATTTTTTTCCAATACCATGGGCCAATACCATGTGTTATCAATACCACATGCCCAATATGACATGTGTTGATATGACATTTTCTTTAATTAATTAATTAAAAGAGCATAACTAACTTGGAGATAAATCTTAACCCTTGATTTGTGAATACAACTATGAATATTTCAGCATATTCCATGGAGGTTAAATCTCTACCATCCACTTAACAATTATATTTAAATTAAAATTGTGGAAGGTCAATTATGAAATAGACACACCTAAAAGTTATAATTTACTTATTTTTTATGATTTATGTCTATTGGCTTTATTAACCATTTAGTTTATATGGCTCTGCTAGCATATGACATGTATCACAAGTCATCGTAGTATAAGCATTCAACTCTATGTATCATGGTGAGGGATGGTGATCTTTTATTCTGGTTAGGGTTATTTGTCTATGCCCTGGTTTTGTTTATTTAGCTGCAATATTGCTACACCAAATCGTTTCTGGGTTAGGTATATAGTTGTTCAGAATTATGGTGGGAATAATTTCTTACTTGGTTATTTCTTCAATTGTATGATGTCTGAGTCTGTTTTCCTCTAGGTTTATAGTGATGTTCTCAGGATTCTCGTCTTGTTAAAACTTACCATGAGTCTTTCTGAGATTGAGGTCGGGCTTGTTTATTGTTATATGTGTAAAAACTTAAACTCAGTTGCTTTCCATAGTACCGTTCACAGTTTCCATCAATCTGCTCAGTCTCATCTCGCTCTCTGTGCGTCTCTGTATGGCGACTCAGCTCAGTATCATAATTTTCATTGGAATCAAGAAGGGAGGGTTTGGCATTATGATTATGAGATTTACTTAACCACTACTGTTCCATATACAGGGTCTCTTTCAATTCATAGCAGGAACAGAGATACTCAGGCTACAATGACAAAAGGAAAGGGAAGAAAAATCCACACAAGCCAAGTTGCAGAAACCAACAAACGAGGAAGGAAAACCAACCAGCAGACTCTGGAAAGTCTATCAAAAAGCTATGAAACTGGAATTCCAGTAGATATCCAGAATAAAATAAAAGGATGAGAGAAAGAGACCGATGATGAAGAGGATGAAATTTAGGTTGGAATAGACTTCCTCTCTGACCCAGACAGTACACGAGGGAGAGTCTCTTTGTTTCAACAATCTGTTAAAACATACCGGAAGATCAAATGTGTGCTTGCAAAAGCACTGATGAGTACATAGGAAAAACAACTCAATTCTTCCCTACTGTTTGAACTTCAGCAGATGAAACAAGACATGAGGGAAATGGCAAAGGTACAGATCCAAACCAATGCCAGATTAGCACGGATGGAGCAACAACTGCAAAACCTGCAACAAGCTGAGATGCTAGGGTCAACAGCGAAAGACCCTACACCGGTTGATTCATCAGATGGCTAACTTCCCTTTCAAGATATATTTTGTATGTGTTTTGATGTTATTAGGCTTACTATATGTTTTATATGCAATTTTTTTGGACATAGTAAAGGATTACTAGCAGTAATTAGAAGGAAGAAACAATACCAATTTTGGTTGGCTTTTAACTCTCTGAGGTGGCCAACAGACCTGGTTTCCTTCGGGCAGGTTGAGGCTACCAAACATTGCATCTATTGTATAGCAACTTGCTCTTTACAAAATAGAAAATAGACAGGTCCTATGAAATTTACAAAAAAAAAGAATCTCCATGATTAAGAATAGGCATTGGAGGAAAAGGCTTTTTGGCCGGCTAGTGAGTTTGTGATTTCGTGTTGTTTAAAATACACTTTTTGAAAATATAAATGACTTGACACTGTGAAAAACCACTAATGCACTTGATCTTTGCAAATTAAAAAACTTAAAATTATGTTTTTTAAAATTTTGTACCATATTATTTTGAACAAAATTGACCAAAAAAATGCTTGGAAAATGACCATTTCGTCTATTAGATAAGTTAAAACATATATACATTTAAAAAGGCGTAGTCTAACTAATAGACGAAATGACCTATAGATTTTGAGTGCCCTAAGGGTTTTTCATGGTGCTAAATCTATTTATGCATTCAAAAATATAGTTTAAACAACAAAAAATCACAATATCGCTTGAAATTGTATCTTGGTGAAAAAGTTAGACTACGTCCATTTAAAAATACATCTAACAAGATTCTTAACCATGGAGATTCCTAACCTATCAAGGCTTTGTTACAATACCATGGGCCAATACTATGACTTATCATGCCCATGTCCATACCCAAAAAACTGTAACTCATTCATATTACACTTGTTCATTTGGCAATTTTTTAATTAATCAATTTAATCAAAAGGATAGGGCATAACTACTTTTGAGATAAATCCAAACCTTTAATTTGTGACTACTATTAAGATTATTTTAAAATATTTTGTGGAGGTTAAATTCTCACCATCCACCTTATAATTATTGATAATTAAATTAAAATTTTAGAACCCTATTCCAAAACCTACACACCTATCATCATAACAAAGACACAATATATTTCTTATACCATTATAATGAATACAATGAGAACTAACTTCATAATCTGATAAGTTTCATAATCACTCTTTACATCATTAAAATAACATCACATAAATATAAAAAATACAAAACACAAAGTAAAAATGAGTCGATTATCAACAACAAAATGATGAAGAAAACAACCAAGGATAATATCAAATGAACATGGAAAGGAACTAATACAAGTGACATCTTGCTACACTATTACTTTGTTACAAAGGATGACATTCTAACATCCCTCAGTATAATACATAGAGCTTAATGCTAATGTTGAGATGACTAGTGATACATGTCATATAATAGAGTAGTTATATAATGTACATGACTAATAAAGTTACTAGAAATAAATTATAAAATATATTTACCTATAGAGATTTATTTTCACTTATCACAAGGATTTTTAGTAGATTCATTTTCACTTATTACAAAGATTCTTAGTTTATATTGCCTAGATTTAAATTCCCTCAATAGTAGTACCGATCCTCCCCTTCCCATGAGATTTGAACCTATAACTGGGTAGTGACTAAACCCCACACAAACCAATTAGTTTACACCTCATGAGTTTTTAAATTAATCAATTTAATTAAAAAGACTAGAAATAACTACTTTTAAAATACTCTTAACCTTTAATTTGTGATCACTGTTAAAAACATTCTAAAATATCTTGTGAAAATTAAATTCTTACTATCCACTTAATAATTATTAATCATTAAATTAAAATTCTAAAAATGTTATTTCAAAATAAATTCATCTTTTAACACAATACAAATATAAACAATAACTTATATGATTATTAATTATGCCGAAAACATTTTCTACAAATATAAACAATAACTTATATGATTATTAATTATGCCGAAGACATTTTCTATTGTGAGATCTATCCTCATAACATATCTTCATAAGATGTCTATCCTCATAACACTGTTCAGAATCATCATCTCTGAAAAATTCTTGAACATATATCTCTCTCCTCAATTTAAAGCCACACTCCCCTCTGTTTAACACCTCCACCATCTGTTTAATGCCATCAACCATCAACGTTCCTTTACAAGTAATATGCAAATACTAATATATTTCTTATATCATTGCAATGGACTCTAACGATAAAATAAATTTCATATTTGCCCACTCAATAAACTTTATCTTTACCCATTAAAATAACATCACATTAAAAACACATTGAAATGATAATAATATTAAAAAAACACAAGGTATAATCTGATTTTAAAAAATATTAAATATAAAAATAAGTATTTGCTATCGCAAATGAATACTTGATAACTTCAGTTCAAAGAGGGAGATGAAGCGGGAGTTTTTCAGTATTAACATGCGTGAGGACATTTTCTACCTTTAAATCTTACGATATTAAGCCTGCAAATCCTTTGGGAAACGGCAAAATTCCTACTTAGAGAAAACCCGTCTTGTCAATAAATGCCCAATTCTTTTCCAATCCCTATCCAATCTGGTTTATCTGCATGGAATTAATTAGAATGCCAGTTTAAAGAGGTGATTAAATATAATGTTATAGTATGCGTGGGGGGATCCTTCATTCCAAGGGCGGAAAGGCCGTTGCAAATAAGTCCCAATGGGAGAATCTGCATAATCGAAACTTGCCAATTATAGGTACTATAATACAGTTGCTGCTCCGAACAGGACCTTGAACTGCGATATCAACTCAAAATTTATAAGGACCTAAAGAAGAAGCTATTGACGAGGTGAGGTCACTGTTCTCTGGGTTATCTTGGGCCTTTCAGACTAAGGAATTCAGGGTCGCAGATTAAATATCTCAACCCTTTCAAATTGCTTATATATGCTCTACGGTTTCACGATTTCTCATTTGCGATTTCGTGTTGCTTAGAGGATATGTTTTCTTGCTCATAATTTTTACCCGAAGCTGAAAACTCGTTCTTTACTTTGAGAACAAATTTTGTCTCATGCTCTAATTACTGTGGATTTTATATTTTAGAGTTTTGTCGTCAATGTCAGTCAATTGCCTTGCTGCATCATCTCTTGTATCATTGCAATGCCATTTTAAGTATCAGGCTTTCGCAGAAAATGTGGGAAAATTTCCGTTGCCCAATGGGAAGTAAGGGATCAAAATATTTAAGTTATTAATGCTTTCGCAGTTACTTGAGTTGTTGAATTACTTTTGGGAATTGACTGCGTCCATAGTTTTGATTTCGGCGTTTCGGGGTGATATTTTCACCCATTGCGAGGGAAAAACAAAAAGTGGATTAGGGCTGTTTTGCATCACACTTAAGCAATTTATCCCTTACGAATAAATTCGATTAATCTGATTAGATCTTACAGCCTTGTAAAATGCATCTTAACTTATGTCAATAATTCTGTCTTAAAATATTTTGATATGATGCTTTACTTTCATTGACTTGTAACAATTCGTGTAAGGTGACCCTTACTGAGGAAATTAGAATTTGAGCTCAATGTTTACAAATTAAGATAGACTAAACTGGAGAAAGACTCGTTGAGAAATAATGCTGTAGCTTCATCGGATTCCTGGCCACTTATAATTGCACCTTTTATAACCTGCATATGCAAGGCAGGGAAGCAGGGTATCGTCTTATACAAACATCAAAACAGTTTAGCTGAGATAATTGCTGTACCACCAAAGCAGCTTGGTTGGTCACTGGCAAACATAGTTATCACAATCATGAATCAAACTTGTGATTCACCGAGTGTGAATCTGATTGGACCCTAAACAAAATATTCAGGATCTCCATGAGTCAAACTCTGCTTGACTAAGTTTGACTTGGTCAATGCAACCTTGACTCGCGATTAATCACATTGCGAGTTAAGAATTGACTTACGATTAATCATCAGTCAAACTTGAACTGACTGAGTTAGACTCGGTCGATTAGTCTATACAGGGCATGTCTCCAAATATGTGTATTATATTTTGTACTTGCCGAGTTTTTCCTGATTTATTCCTGATTAGATTCAAACTGTTGGCTCTATTGGCAAGTCAAATTCGATTCCGAGTCTAGTGACTTGGGTGGCAATTCCCCATCCAATCTCATTTAACTATCAGAAAAAAATATTTACAAGGTATTTCCTGCCACTGAATACGAGGCATTCTCAATTTTGGGATTTCCCAACAATGTTGGTTGCCTTGATTGTCACCATAGAAAATCATGTAGAAGTTCTGAAGTGTTAAAAGTTTTGAGCAGACGATTGAAATGGAACTTATTCCTGCAAAAATACTTTTGCAGTGAAACTTTTGGGTTTGAAACTTTGATGCATAATTTTGATCTAATTTTGGAGCAAATGTTGCATACCCTATCTGTCTGCAGTGCTTTAATTTGCACTCCTTCATTTTTTGTGGGAAGCATTATTCTGACTGAATGTATTTTAGTGTGGTCAAGCCTATCATGTGAAATATGAAAGGAGCTAGTCCAGTGACAACTTTGGATTCAGTTTTAGCATATTGAAATAATAAAATATACCTTCACCATATCATGCTTTTGAGTATTTCATAGCACCAGTATATTCTTATCGCATGCTCATTGTGATTGAATTAGCTGCATTTTAATAGTTGTGAATTATTCTCCTGCAGCTTTGAAGCATGTAATCGTTTCTAGCCTTTCAGATATGCCACTTTTAATTGCTGCATGTTATGGATATGAAATCTGTCAAATTGTGGGTGTCGGCCTGCATTTTCCCATTGTAGATGCTTTTTTTGTGTATTGCAGAGCTTGGCTAACTTCCTTTGGAGCATGGAGACACTAGCACATGCCAAAGCCCACTACGGAAGGGCATGCCATTATGAAGTGCCCACTTTGTTATCCATGATTTGTAAGCTCTTTTACACGATTACTCTAATGACTGGTTGTACTGGAAGCCTAGGGGATGCATTGGATCTTATACAAGATTGCAGGTGGTTTCCATTTGGGTTTGGTCTCCCTATACGGGGTCCTAACCCCTAGAGGGCTACATTGGCACATATAGGGTGTGCGTAGAGAGACATGGGCCTCCACAGCAGCAAACAACGCTCCACAGATACCCATCGATGTTCAGAGAATACTAGCAATCCACTTTTGGGATGATGATGATGTGCTTGTTACACTATGCCCAATAGGCCCCTTAGGAGCCCCACACTCTTGGCAGGTGTCCCAGGACTTGTACGATGTCATGACAACGGTCATTCCATCACTCGAGCCCTTGCAGAGGATCTACAGGGATCATCGACTCATATGGAGACCCATGGGGTCAGCTATGTGCCCCCACACCCACTAGGAGCACCACAGGTCTACTACTTGGAGAGCAAGTGGCCACCCCCTTGTCCATCATATTTTAAGGAGTTTACTCATCATTATGGCACTTTTGGATATTATTAGGCCTTTGGAGGGCCCCACAACATGTATATATTATTATTTGACCTCCCGAGAGGCTTATTTTTCCATTTATGAGCTAGTTTGGTGGGCTTGTCACCAATAGGGGTTTTATTTGCACATTATTTTATTAGTAGGGGCTAATGTAGGCTCATAGTCTAATTCGAACTCCTAAAAGGGGTATAAATTGATGTTAGCTACATTCATTTGTATCATCATTTCCTATTAAAGATTAATCATCAAGGGCTATTTGGCAAACCAAGTTCTTATAGGTTTTGAGGGATCGGGAAATACCTCTACAAGTTGTACCCTTCATCCTTACCCTCCAATCCTCACCCCATTTCTCTAGAAGATCAAGCCCCTTGCTTAAAAGGCAAGCAAGCTCCACTCTTCTCATCTTCCTTGGGAAAGGGATTCTGGGATCACTTCATATCTATTCATTGATATATCCTTTATAAGTGGCTTCCCAAAACATCGGGACTCCTCCCATCAGTGAAAGTCCGTAAAAAGCAGGGAGTCTTAGCCGTGGTGACAGTGGGCTAAGCCTCCACCGTTGCCCTTAGCCTAACAGTTGCCCTATTAGGAACCCCTTCTAGGTCCTCTATTGGTTTGAGTGGTAACATTTCTGGTGCCGTTGCCGGGGACACGAAACATGTGTTTTGTTCCCCATACGACATATTGACATATCATTATTGGCGACTCCATTGGAATAACGAAGCCCTATTTCTTCATTGAACTTCAAAGTTAATGATTGTAGGGTGAAGCAAGCATCTATCGAGGCATTTACATTCACCCTGGCGACTCCATCTTAACCCTAATATGCAAAATCATAAGAAATGCACTGTCATAAAAGAAAGATTAATCTTGGTTCTACATTTGCAAAACTCACTAACAAAGAGATTCATGAACTACAAAAGAATGCAGATAACTATGCAAAATCTTATCAAAATGTATTGGAAGGTATGGTTCATGAACTACAAAAGAATGTAGATAAATATGCAGAATCTTATCAAAATGTATTGGAAGGTATGGATATGGAACTCATGCTCGGATTTTATAGATCACAATGAGTGCAACTCAACATAATGAGGGATTTCTATAAGAAGGATCTTTGTCGCCTCTTTGGCTTGGCTCACCTAACCTATGCTTTCAATATTCTAACCAGCTTAATCAGTGATAAATGTTATCGTCCCACGAAGAATGATCAATTGGATGATATTGAAGAGAGATCAAGTGTAAGTGAGGATGATGAGAAAATGCTAGTTATGGAGGTGGAAGACTATGGCAATGAAAAAGGGAATATCTCTTCTGAGAATGATGAAGAGTTGGATCCTCTGAGCCTCCAAATCACGCAGGAAAGAATGGATGAATATAGTAGGTCATGCAGAGGGTTAGTAACGGAATGTAATTCTAATGAGGTATTCTTTCATTTGCATGAAGAAGAGGTGAAACTTCATAAGATGAAATGTGAGTATAAGGAGAACCCCACTAATGATCTCCTCCTAGAAACATATTACCAAGATCATGGGACAAATACCTTAGCTATTGTGCTTCAAGAGAAGAGGGAAGAAGAGTCCCTCCGCTGGTCAACTAACCATGATGAAGATACCCCTGAGGATATAGTCGAGGAAGATGAGTCCTTGTCGGGGCTAGAGAATAAGGATGAGAATGGGTGACTTCTCGCATGCCTAGAGAATAAGGATGAGAATGTGGATAAGGATGAGGATGTGTCTAGGGATGCGAGAAGTCACCCATGATCTCTTTAGAACTCTTGCTCAAGTGTGAGCAAGTTGTTAATGTAACTTAGCATAAGTTTTTAACTTAGGAAAAACACATAATTATTATGTTGGCTGATTGAGCTAAAGACACTTGGGAAAAGTAAAGTAAATTACTTTAGTGATTATGTTTTAATCTCAGCCGTTGATCTCAAGTGAGGCGAGATCTAATGTTGGCCGTTAATCACTTTGGAGATTAGTGTTATAGCTCATTATAAAGTTATAAAAGCAAGGTAGGGAGATGGGAAAGACACACAATACATTAGCACAAGAATGAGAGAGGCTTCTTAGTGAATGTGTTGGGTCCGAGGAAAGGGCAGCAAGGAGATCCAAATCAACCAAGGAGGGTTGAGCATCTAGATCAAATCCAGTGTTGTATTTAATTCCTCAGTTAGGCCATTATCCTAGGACAGGAACTCAAGTTTGGTTAATGAAAAACTTTGATTGGGCATAATCTATGCGTCATTTTTATGAGATTGGTTATTTTATTTTTTTCTTCTACTAAATGTTAAGAACTTTAGCTGTGTAAATTATTCAGTAGGCCTGCAATCTGCTAGGTTAATACTTTACTGGGTGCTAGGTTTAATAAAAATTTAACATGGTATCAGAGCTAGATCCTGAGAACTGATCTCAAGGTGCCAAGTTCGTACAAGGATCATTGAGGCCAAGTTTGAAACTGTACGTGGCAAGAAAAATTAATTTGGAGGGCCGTACAAAGGACTGTACAGTAGCAGGAGAATTTGTAGGATGACTAGGCAATTTTTAAGGGTGTTGAGATTTTTTTTTTTTTTTATGAAAAAAATAATTAGAAAAATAGAAAATCGGGGGGAGGGCATGGTTGGCTGACAGGCTTGATGACCCACCCAACCACTATAGTCATTGGCTGAGAGCGCTGCTGCCAGCTGTAAAGGGGCCGACAAGGCTGTCGTTGTTGATATTTTGTGTATTTGGGGTAGCATCAGTTGTGCTCTAGCTCCCAAACTTTGTGAAGGGACTAGAGTACACTTGATCTACAAGACCCATAAATGGATTTGGGAAATTTCATCTAGTTTAGGAGATATTAAATTAATTAATTAGTTAAAGTGTATTTCCTAAGTTAAAACTTAGGGAACTTAAATAATTAAAGTGAATTTAATTAAGCATGGGATGAAATTGTCTTAAGTCACACGGATCAAGCTTTCTTTTAATCTTAACCACTGATTCAAGATCTGATCATGGCCGTTGATTTGTCAACGAGAAAAGTATAAAGGAAAGGCTTGGGGTCATTTGTAAAGACACACAGAGGCAGAGCACTGAAGCTAAGCTGAGATTCTAGGGCAGGGTTTCCTTAAGAATACTTAGAAGTGTTTTAGCTGCAGAGAGGGGAATTTAGGCCAAGGGGATGATCTGATCCCGGGGTCTAGAATACACAAGTGGCAGAGATCAGCTCAAGGACAGTGCAGAAGAAGGCAGCAGCAGCAATGACAGCGCAGTCCCTCCAAGGACAGCGTGATTTTCAGCAGGAAACCCTCTGGGGTTACGCAGAGATCCTTTAGGGGCAGCGTAGTGACTGCGTCACCCAGTCTAGGGTAACGCAGTCCCTTTCGGAGCAACGCTGAGGGTTTGGAGGACTTCAGAGGCTGATGCAGAGGCTTTCAGGGGCAGCGCTAGGGTTTCTAGGCCTTAATCTTGTCTGAGTTCTGTAAATCCCGTTTGAGGGTGTGGACCAGTCATTATTTTGGCCCTAGATCAACCAGTGAGTTGTAGATCTAGTGTTTTCTCTGTCGGGTTTTCCAGATCTGGAACCCAGATTTGTGTATTTAGAAATATTCTTAATAATAAGACCCTCCAGCAGCCAGAGACTGGTTTTCCCGCATTGGGTTTTTCCGGGGACTATTTGTCTAGAAATAACTATGTCACTTTGTCAATGTGTGCATGTGCTTATTCTAGATCTGGATTGGTAGAGATTTGTTATGTGTTTTGCTTCGATTTTAACTTGAATTTATTCAGTTAATAATTTGTCTAAGTAGGAAGAGCATAACCGGATTAACAGTAATAATTTCTACATAAAGAATGAGATTCAGAAATTTCTACAGTTGTTAAGCAATTGCTACGGAAGAAAGACGTTGAGAGAGGGGGGGCTACTGAAAAATGGGGCACATGACCCGTGCAGAAGGGGAATTTTTATAAAAGAAAAAAAAGAAAAAGATAGCTATCGAGAAAAAGTGTAGGTACGAGGTAGTTGTAGTTACCAAGGATTGAGCGAATAATAGAGAAAGTAGCTGCTAGTAGCAAAGAGGGATGCGGTAGGCTTTGAGTGGATAAAGCATGACATAGAAGAAAAGTGCCATACACACAACTATCAAGTCAGGTATAGTAGCCAAAGCGATTGAGCCAATAGGGATGCATGAAGAATGGCCAAAGAGGTAGGTCTAGCCATATAGACCATACATGCCCATACTGTCTCATAGGTTTTTTTTTTTTTTCAAATCGTATAGCGGGTACAACCTGTTGGTAAGTTGTACGATGCAACACGAACAATGAGCCAAGCTGTTAGTCGTAAGATCGGATTTGGCCATAATAGCTCAACTGTTGGAATAGTAGTGGAGCTACAACTGCCAAGGTAGTTGTGAAGACAACACAACCAAGTCCAGATTGTAGTTAGGAGGTACCATGACCGAATTGCAGGATGCAGGATTTGGCTACCACAGGCGAGGTGAAAATCTAAGATGCCAATTGCATGAGAGGGTCCAACAGATGTAGTGAATCGAGCCAAGTTAGCAGCGTGAGTGAGGCCTATACAAAGGTGTGTAATTGATAGAGAGGCCAAGGTAGTGGCTATAGATTCACAACTAGTATGAATAATAATAAAAATTCTAAAACAAGATTTGGAAAAATGGATATAGTGGGTATTCAATACGAAGACAAGTTAGGAGGAGCATCAAACTTCCTAACTTGGAAGGCTAGGATCACAATGGTTCTCAAGGAAAACGATCTCTGGAAGATTGTTGAGATTGAGATCCCGAAGTCGTCAGATCCTCAGGAGGAGGAAAACTTAGCAAAGAAGGAGATAAGGGCACAAAGGGTACTCTTGGATGCTGTAAACGATCATTTGATTCCACTTTTAAGAGAAGAAGATAACCAAGGCGATGTTCGATTCCCTGGTAGGATTATACCAGAGAAAAACAACAAATTGGAAGATAATATTGAAGGATATGCTTCGGGCCATGCATATGACCAATTTTGACTCAGTAATGAGTTATTTGACGAATATCGTACAGGTTCGTGATTGGCTTGCAGTAGTGGGAGAACAGGTGGAAGACAAAGAACTAGTAAATTTGGTGTTGAGCGAGTTCTCAGAGGCATGGGATCCGTTCATCAGAGGAATCTGTGCTTGAGATACACTACCCAATTTTTATAGGCTAAGGGATGATTACATATACAGAGAAATCAAGTTACAGTCAAAGGCCAAGATGAGGAAACATGAACGCGGTTTTGATTGCAAAAGCCAAAGGAAAGAGCTCGAGCAGGAGTGAGGAGTCAGCCTCATTGTCGAAGAAGAAGGACTTGACTAAGGTCAAGTGTTTCGCTTGTCGTAAGACAGGACACTCTGCTTCACAGTGTTTGAAGAGGAAGAAAGGGGGAAAAGGCACACGACTTCTGCCAACTGTGTTAGTAGAAGCTCAGGAGCAGTTAGTCAGAAATTTCGAGACATAATTCGCACTTGTTTCCTACCTTACCTTAGGCACATTACCAGTGAGTGCATGGTTACTAGATAATGGAGCCATAGTACATATGACAGGAGCAAGAAAGTAATTCACCACCCTAACTGAGTGGGACTCATAATTGGTTGTGAAGTTAGGTGTTGAAACAAAGCATTTAGTAAAGGGGCTTGGAACAATGGTATTACAACTTGAGTCAAGAGGTAGGATAGAAGTGATGGACATGCTATGGGTGCCAGAACTCAGGTGGAGTTTGCTTCTAGTCTTGATGATCAAGAAGAAGGGGTTTGGTATAGCGTTCCAAGATGGACATAGACTGATCAGGCCCAAGGGATCTAGCTCATACAATGGCCACGTCATTGGAGTTAGAGAGAGCAACAAAAATGGGCTAAAGGGCCAACCTATTCGAGCAATGATAGGGAGCGGAGTAGTGATAGAAAATAGTGAGTAGGGAGCTTCGAAGGTTGAGCAGTTCAGAGGGAGTCAGCTTTCAGGTTCAAATGGGGAGGAGCAGTTAGTAGATTCATCGAAATCTGTCAAGAAGGTATTTTGGTATGAGATGACCTTATAGGATGTTTAGGAGCAAGAGGATTCTAGGAACAAGTTCACATGGAGCGAGTCTTCGAGGATGATGGCAAGGAAGTCTTCCAGTTCAGAGGGAGCAGTCATGGCAGCGGGTGTAGGTCTAGGATCAGAACTAGTTCCAAGGGGTCAGAAGTACCTTTTTCGCTAAGAGGGAGTGTTGATGTTTGTAGCTCGGGCAAGTGCTTTTGCATAGGCCTATGTGTCAAGGTGTGCAAGAAGTTTCCCATGATCTCTTTAGAACCTTGCTCAAGTGTGAGCAAGTTGCTAATGTAACTTAGCCTAAGTTCTTTAACTTAGGAAAAACACATAATTATTATGTTGGCTAATTGAGCTAAATAAACTTTGGAAATGATCTCAACTGTTGATCTCAAGTGAGGCGAGATCTAATCTCAACCATTAATCACTTTGAAGATTAGGGTTAGGATTAGGGATTTAGCTCAATGTAAAGTTATAAAAGTAAGTCTAGGGAGATGGGAAAGACACATAATGCATCAACATAAGATTGAGAAAGGCCTCTCAGTGAGTGTGTTGGTTTCAAGAAAGGGGCAACAACGAGATATAGATCAACCAAGGATGGCTGATTAGCTGGATTAGATCCAATGTTGTATGTAATTCCTCAGTTGGGGCTAGTATCCTAGGATGAGAGCCCAAGTAAATTTGGATTGTTAATGAAAAACTTTGATTGGGTAGAATCTGTGTCATTTTATGAGATTGGTTATTTTATTTCTGCTTTTGCTGAATGTTAGGAACTTAGCTGTGTAAATTATTTAGTAGATCTACAATCTGTTAGGTTAACGATTTACCGGGTGCTAGGTTTAACAAAAAATCAACAAAATTTTGTTTTTGTTTTTGACAAGAAAGAATTCTTTATCATAGGCAAAACTAATAACATTGTGGTTAGAGGGTTCATAATAATTATAGAGTTCCAACCAAGCAACAAACATATTTGTTATGTTTCAGTTTCGAGAATCATGTTTGGCACAAGGGATACTATGGCCATTTGAACTATATTGATCTTGTTTTTCTCAACAAGCATAATATTGTGAATGGTCTGCTAGAAATACAAAAGGAGAAAGGTGTTTATGAGGCAATTTTGTTGGGAAAGAAACATCGACTTAAGTTTGAAGACGACATTACAAAATCAATACATGTACTTGGATTAATCGATTGTGATATAAGTGGACTGATGAAAACTCTCATGGTGGTGGAAAACGTTTTGTTAATTTTATTGATGATTTTTAATGGGATTTGGGTTTAGTTTTTGAAGAATAAGCACAATTTTTTAGAGCATTCGAACAGTTCAAATTATTGGTGGAGTAAGAAAGTGGCCCAACTACTAAGGTGTTGTAAAGTGACAAAGGAGGTGGGTATGAATAAGAAAGAATTTTGTGATTTTTGCAACAAGTAAGGTGTTAGGAAAGAAACAATAATTGCTCAAACATTGCAAGAATGGTACAATGGAGTGGAAGAACAAATCTACAATGTAGATGGCTCAATGCATGTTGAAAGCACTTAATCTTGGTAATCATTTGCTGGGCATAAGCTTTCAACCATTGGTTTTCCTAATAAATAGGGGTCCTACAAGGTAGTTTGAGGTGTGATTCTTGAGGAAGCTTGGTCAGAAAAGGAAGCCATAGGTAAATCATTTCAAAAAATTTCGTTGTTTAGTGGATGCTCACATCTTATATAAAACCAGTCTTAAAAATTGGTAGACAAAAATAGAAAGTGTATATTTCTTGTTTATAGAACCAAGGTCAAATTCATTCAAGTTTTATTATTCTTGCCAATATGAAACTAATCATTACTACACATGTAATTTTTGATGAGAGTTCTTGTAATGAATAAAATAATGCATATAATGATTAATTAGTTAATTAGTAATTAGGCTGAAAGGGCATGTTTGATAGGACATGACCTTTTGTGAAGAGGCACCTGCGTAGGTATATATGTAGGCCTCATTTGTAACATTCAATCATCTATCTCATATCTCATTCTTCATACCTTTTATATAATAATATTTGTATCCTCATGGATATTTTCATATTCCAAGTGTTCTAGAGTATTTAACTTGAGAAGGAACTTTGTTCGCTTCATTTGGTATCATAGCAGTTCGAGCCTTCGGCTGCTTAACCGCTGCATAGAGCCACGCTTTCGGATCCAAGTCTTTGACCATAAAAAATCGTCAACTTTGTTGTCGTTGAAGCGTTTCGCTATAGAATTGGAGTTTCTCCAGCTTGCCAGTAGGCCTTTGGCCATAATAAGAAAATAAGAAAATAAATTGTGAAGTCAGTCCCTATCGCCATCAGAGTAATCTAAGACAGAATTCCAGCCACTCTTTGTGCAGTGGTCATTGCATCGATTCTACCACAGTCTGAGACAATCAAACCTAGTTGCCAAGTCGTCTACTACCTAGTTTCCATCCACACGCACATTCCACCATACAAACAACAATCAGTGCCCCGTCAGGGGTTGCTGCCATTCACACTGCAATGCCGACAGATGACTGTCGTGCTACAGACATAGTGTCAGTAAGACCAAAGCAACTGCTCGAATAGACTCTGCGCACCATTTCTACTTGAATCTATAAGAGTGTTCTTGCTACCCATTTTCCCTTATGCTACCATCGTTGAGCACCTCCACTGCTACCACCATATTGTTTTTTTTCACTTGTGACCCAATCCGACCACCCCATCAAACCCTGCCCCATCCACTCCTTATATCCATACCAACAACTGCAACATTGATTGCTATCAGATCCCCACTCCACGATTCTTCCATACTGTGGTCACTTCCACGATTCTTCCATACCGTGATCACTTCCACGATTCTTCCATACCCATTATACGTCGTTGCTATTTGCTATAGCCAGAGCCAAACCACACAACGATTTTTTAAAAAAAGAAAAGAAAAGAAAGGAAAACAAAACTACATTCCATACGACACAATACACAATCGTGTTCCTACAAACTGATGTGATCGTAAATATTTAGGCGTCCAATCTCAAATAAGGTAGAAGAGAAAAGGGTGCAATTTATTTTAAGAGTTGCGACTTTTTAATAAAGCTATTAAAACAAAAAAATATTAAATCATTAATAAAATATTAAACTACGTTACCATTGGAAAAAAAAGGGAAAGCACAAAAAATAAATAAATTATATATATATATATATATATATATTAATTAATTAATTAAAAAAATAAGAAGAAGAAGATTGACGTAAAAGCATACAAGGAAGTCCTAACATTATATATATAAAAGAAAAATAAAAAGTGTAAAGCCTCATAAAGAAGTCAAAGAGAAATAAAGTTGAATTTCCAATTACCAAGACAAAAAAATTTATATATTGGAAGAATTTTGAGAATTATTTAATTATCACAAAAAAAAGGAAAAAACAAGAGTTTGATTCCAAAAAAAAGTAAATAAAAAAAATTGGGAAAGAAAAAAGTATTTAATATTCAACAAACAAATGGAATCAATCATTGATGAAAAGGAAATTGAATCTAAATCGGAAATAAAAGAGGGAAGATTTCCTGAAAATTATAGTATGTATGTCTGTGCGCTAATTAAAATCAAAGGGTCACTTGTGGGAAAGGAAGTTCTCATATCCATCGATCCTACTCAAAAGAATAATTATGTTAGTACTGAATGTGCTAACCAATTAGTTATCCCCGAATCAAATATAATTGAAACAAATTCATTTTACGCAAATGACAAACAATACGACTTAAGGAATTTACACCTAAGTATTGGGGAGTATTCCTTGGTCTCGCAATTTACCGTTAAAACCTTATTTTGTAACGAAAGTGATATAATTCTGGGTTCACTCTAGATGGAATCACTAGGGTCATTCGTCCTTAATACAAAAAAGAAGTTTTTGACATTTTATTATAAAAAGAAAAAAATAACGCTACAAGATGTCACTATGAAGCCGAATTTAGTGACACTGGAAGACATGTTAGAAATTTCAAAAGTAATTTTTCAAGAAAGTAAAAAGGCGATCCAAAATATGCAAAAGGAAATTGACAAAATCACCACTAATAAGAATGAATAAGTTGCGCACCTCAAGGACCACAACGAAAAGCTACTGACGCAAATTAAGAAGCTGAAGAAGGACAAGCAGTCATTAGAAAACAAGGTGCAACAACTTGTCGAAAAAGAATCATTGAAGCCGACAAATGTAGAAGTTCAAGTTGAAGAAAAAACGAACATTGATCCAGTAAATGTTACAACTCAAGAAGAAGACAAGCAAGTTGCAAAAGATACAAACTTCGATGTTGCAGTTCAAACGAGGAACATATTAAGTGAAGGTCCTGTAACCAACTCAATAACGTCCTTGCCAAAAGAAAAGCAAAGAAGTCAAACCAAAAAAGTTCCCTATTGACATCCCAATCACAGGAGCAGATAACTCGACCAAGCTATGTATTCAGAACAGAAACAAGCTGATATTCCGAAGAATACTAATGTCGGTGCAATCCATTCAGGTGATAACAAGTCGTCACAAGTTGCCAGTCATCGTAAGATTCCACAGAAGATTGATTTAGGATGGTCCGATTCCTTCTCAGTGCAACAGTTTTGTTTGTCACTTAAAGGATCATATCAACTTGTATCGACACAGATGACTGCCCCGAGATGAGAAGATGTTCGTAGCAGGAAAAATCAAGGCCTTTCATCAACAAGCTTTGAGGACAAAGCTTTTTGAGGAGGAAGGCAATGTAATGAATAAAATAATGTAAATAATGATTAATTAGTTAATTAGTAATTAGGCTGAAAGGCATGTCTGATAGGACATGACCTTTCGTGAAGAGGCACCTGCGTAGGTATATAAGCAGGCCTCATTTGTAACATTCAATCATAATATCTCATATCTCATTCTTCATACCTTTTATATAATAATATTTGTATCCTCATGGATATTTTCATATTCGAAGTGTTCTGGAGTATTTAACTTGAGAAGGAACTTTGTTCGCTTCAGTTCTATCAAGTGCTTATAATTGGTTGGTAAGATGAGAATTTGCAAGTAGAAGAATAGTTGAAAATCGTAACTCCAGGAACATATGGGACGGGGCAAAGAGTAGGAGAAGAAGAAACTTGAGGAAGAAGAGAATGCAGAATTGGAGTAGGAGCAAACCATCAAGAAGAACAAGAGAAAGTAGTATTGGAGTTAGAAGAACAATCAAATAGAGCATAGAAAATGTCAATGTGGTTTTAAACTTTTCAACATGCAAAAGAAATGTCATACAAGTTGGAGAAGGTAAGGGAAACTATAGTTCACTTTATTAGGTAAATCTTGCTTTCATGAATGAAGTTTTTACTGTCCATGACCCTGTTTCTTTTAAATAAGGAAATGAAAATAAAGTTTGGATAGATGCAATGGCAAGCTACTTGCCCTCTCCACATTTGCTTGCACCCAGTGTTCCATCACTAGGTTCTTCTCGACAAACTTGAGTATGAGGAGGTTTCAGTGGGTGGTCGATGATGGGAGAGTTTCCAAGATTTGCCCAAAATCACACATCTAGTCCCCTTAGTCTTTGGTCTTCTTCAGAGGATATTATTAGGCAATGTATCAATTCTTTCTCCATGATCGATGATTATGTTCGGGTGTCTTCTTCTTCTTCTTCCACCCCTACTTCTATTGATGGCTTTGACATTGCTTGAGAAGCTTCCTTGTGCCCCTTGTTTAGCTAGAAACAAGTAGCCATTTTGTTTTGTTGCCAACATATCATTTATAATTTGATATTGAAATTGGCATGTTTTGATTATGCTTACTATTTCTTGACTTGTTAGCTATTTTTCTTGTTGTAGATTAGTGATAAGAGTTGTATTGTACCTTCTAATCGCTGCGTGGAGGTGGGTCCCTTGCCCCATAAACAAGGGGGTCTCATACACCAATTTGGTGTCTGGCTTGGCTGTGACCTTAAAATTAGATAATAATAATAATAATAATAATAATATAGTCTAGGTTAGATAATTAATAGGCTATATTACTAATAGGTGATGTCATAATATAAATAAATGACTAATACACACATATTGAGTAATTGATAATAGCTGTCTTTTAAGAAGTGTTACTTCTTATCGAACAATATGTAGAAAAAAGGGTTCCAAGTTTCCAACAACGTATTCATTGCCACTTATAAAATATATTAAATAAATTCTATATTTCAAGAATATATTTGTGTTTAGTATACTTCAAGTGGTATCATAACCATGCTTTGATTGAAATATTCTACTACCAGTTAGAAGCAGGGAACCTAGTTTCATAGAGATGGATGGAATGGGAATTGTAGCTAAAATTGTAAATGAAATCAATAAGAAGGCTATGTTAATGATTAAGCTAGATATAAATATGAAGTGCCAACATTGAAACCAGTAGAAGACCCTATAAGCTACGATGAAAACAAAATTTAATATCTTTTTGTGAATGAATTGTTGCCTTTGATAAGGAGGAATATAGGAAGATGCAATAGAAAGGAGCAGGGGAAGGCCTAATAAATATCTAGAAAATAAATTTTGAATGTGAGGGAAGAAGAGCCTTAGTCATTGTTGTCCCAAGGGGTAGGTGAGATGTTGGAGAAGGAGATTTCTTATCCATAGTGCCCTTCAAGATGGAAAATATTCTTGAAAAATCCAAGAAAGTTGTGTCAATTGGATGCTCTAGTGGTTGCGAGAAATGTTGTTATCCTTCCTACTCGACTTCAATTCTCGCATGTGACATGTTGAGCTCATAATGAGTCTATCCTCATAATGGCTTTGAGCCTTGTTGTTTGAGAATCCCTCAAGGACCGAAACATGTATATTTCTCATATGGAATATAAATATTTTTCTTCAAGGAAAAAAGTTTGAGAGTTCTTTTGCCAATGTTGAGATATTCTTTAAAGAATTAAAAGTTTGAAGAGTTTTTGGGTGAGAAATGTAAAAAGGCCATAGAGAGAGCTCCATAAAAATAATTAATGGTAGTGGATTTCTTTTGTTGCCATGATTTAGAGCTACATATTATGGAGGACGTGGAATGGTTTGGCTCAAAGAGCCATACTAAAAATCTATTACATTGCATGTGGAATCTTTTTTCACAAGTTTCCAAATTGGTTGTGATGTTGAAACATGAAATTCAATTGGAATTTGATTATATTGATAATGAAATTCTAAAAGATCAAGGGAACATGGCACAAATGGTCGTTTTTGGCATCACTGGTGCCTTAAAGCATACTACTTATAACAATAAGTTCATGAAGAATTAAAATGATACATCTAGTCATAGTAGATGGTAGACCAGAACCAACCTTTGCCCAAAAGACGAGGATGCTAAGCGAATTTTTAGTTCAAAAGCAAAAGAGGACATGTTTGCGACATATAAGCGTAGAATTGAAATTTAAAAGAGAAATTTGGGACATAACCTATGGATTCTTATGTCCTAATGTGAAGACACAAGTTTGCCTTTTTGAAAAACATGACCATTTATTTAAAAACTACTATCTTAAAACTAGTGTGCAATTTGGAAAGAGAGGGCATTGCTTGAGGGATTGTTTCGATGGATTGGATCCTCTTGTTTGCATAGGTTTCCCATTGGTTTGGTCTCATCATATCATCCACTTAGTTCATAAATTGGGTCCAAGTGCAAATCTGAATAACTATAGGCATGGTTGGACATACATTCTTGAAACTCTATTCCACCACTCTTCACTTATACTTATTTGAGAAGCTTTGTAATATTCTCAAAATAAAATATACAGTGTTAACAATAAAAAGCAACACATGCACACATAAAATTCAAACATATAAGAAAACACCTATAATGTCTCTAATTTTGCACCCAACTCCATTGTATTATAATGTAACAGTAGTACAATGGGGTATGGTGTGAGTGCACCTGGGCTTGCCAAAAAGGCAAGCTAGACAAGCCCCAGATGGTAAAATGCAATGCCTGAATGTTGGAATGTGTTGCCTTGGATATGCCTTGGAAAAACTGCACTATCTGGTGAAATTGAGCCTGCCGTTTGACCCACTTCTGGTGCTCAAAAAATTCTGGGGAATTAACCCCAGACTCCTCTCAAATAACCCACCAAAACCCAAAAAGGGTTTGGCCTAGTTCCGACCCCCGAAATTGACCCCAATTTCTACATGCTCCTCGACTCTCTAGGTATTTCGGCTCTCCTAGAAATATCAATGCTCTGTCCCTCCAAAATGATGCTAAATGCTGGTAAATTCCTCCTCTAGATGACTCCCCAAATTCCCAGCTCAAATCAGCTCCAAATGGCCACCCCCTTAGCTCCCAAGTGCAACCCAGAAATACCTCCTACGAAAGCCCCATGCAATCCCTTGAATGGTCACACTGCTACAACAAAGGCTCCTCAAAATTTGACTGATCTCTCACTCAAAATCTCTAGCAATGTGAGGTCCATTGCTTCCCCGAAAATCTCAATAAGATTGCTGCTCCCTATTGGCTTCCCCAAGAAATTCGTGTTTTTCTCCTACACCTAGTTTGCTGCAGAAAGTTCCCATGAAATGCCTGATACAATGCTTGATTGGCTGACAAAGGATATCGATTCCCTCCTTGGGCTAGCACTCGAAGTCCACCGAAGCAAGGGGTGAGAAACTCACTTGAGAATCTCTTGTGTTGAACAACACATGCAGACTTGGATCAATAACTCAAGCATGCTTGGTAAGTGAAATTGTCAAAGTATCAAAAGGTGCAAAACGATGTGTGCCTTCTCTATTTATCCTTGGTCGCCTCTTCCTCATGTGGGACCCATCGTCAAATTCCTTCATCCCCAAAGAGCTCTAGTTGCCTTAGTAGTGCGTGTTTCCCTCTTAGGTGGCCTCCACAATCCACTAAGTGTTCGATTTGCCTTTTTCCCCATGTGTGAGTACCTTTCTTAACCAAAATTTGGAAGTGGGGTCCTCCAATCCACTTCTCCTAAGTTGGAAACCAAAATGATCAAAATTGAGCAAAAAATATATTCTCAATTAGAAATAATTGCTAAGTGGGAATATCACAGTCCTCCCCGCCTAAATATTGATTGTCCCCAAGCAACTGCAAAGATGGGTGCTGGAGTACCTGCTCACCCTCTCAAGTGACATTCTCAATAGGGAAATTTCTCCATTTGACCAAAAATTCTTTGAAGGCCCTGTTCCGCAAATGCCTCTCCCTGATGTCCAAAAAAGCCTCAGGCTCCAAGACCAAGTGCCCCTCATCATCCAAGGGCGACAACTCTGAGGCTGCAGTCACCTGTTGACCCAGTGCCTTTTTCAGACAAGATACATGGAATATATTATGGACATTACTCCGTGGAGGCAACTCCAACTCATACACTACCTCTCCAACCCGCCTGGTGACTTGATATGGCCCATAAAAATGGGGCTTAAGCTTCTTGGCCCCCTTCTGCTTGAGTGTGGATTGTCTGTACGACTGGAGTCTCAGAAAAACTAAATCCCCAACCTCGAATTGCCTCTCTACTCGACCCCTGTTAGCGTACAACTTTTGCTGGTTCTGCGTAGTTTGTAAGTTATCCTTGAGGGACCGGAGGATTGTGAAATTTTCAAGAGGAAAATATTTCTGCAATACTTGGTTTATTTCTCCTACTTATGAGATAAGTTATTTACAGATGCTTCAATAAATTCTGAAATAAACATATTTGTAGATCTTCACTATCGTTAAGAGCATAAGAATAGAAAGATAATTTACACCAATAGCACAATAGAAATTACCACATGAACACAAATGTTTTTGGACAATTGTTCCCGGAAAAACCCAATGTGGGAAAATCGGTGCAATAGTTGAGGGTTTTATATTTATCTTCAGAAATGGAAAGTACATTTACAGGAGTCTGATGAGCAGAGAAAAATTAGCAAACACCTAGTTGAATTTTTTAGACCTTCCAGACAATTTTCGAACCCTCGGGGTGACCTCCTTCACCCTCTGCGTCATCCAGCGTGAATGCTCTGTGCAGTCCCTCTCTGGACTGCGTGATTCTGCGTGGAGGGGTTCTTGCTGCTGATCAACTCACCCTTCCCTTCACCCTCCTGAGTTCTGCTTCCCGATAACTGACTTCTCCCTCCTCCTTCTGCTTCTGCAACCCAGCCTTTACAAACTCACCCACTAAAATCGATTTCACAAGTTTCAGAATCGATTTCCTTTGGGTATTGAGAGTGTCCCCGGCTTGATTTCCAAATGGCCTGTCAAGTCTCTTCTTATATTCTTCTCGCTGATGAGTCAATGGCCAAGATTATATCTTTAATCAATGGCTCAGATTAAACGATGACTTGATCTTTGTCTTCTAGAATATTCACACTCTGCTCTATTAATACTCTTTAATTATTTAATTTTCCAAAGTTTATACTTAGGGTCTGTATTAAAATAATTAATTATTTTAATAAGGTCATATTCGAGTGGAATTTCCACAAACGATTTCTGGGTTCTCTGGATAACTGATGCCTGAGCCTCTTTAGCAAAAATGAGACTTAGAACACTTTCTGATGCTATAGAAATCAACACTCCCTCTTAGCGAGGAAAGTGTTTAAGCAAGATACCGTTGTACTGCTCTGACTCTACATCATCTGCTGCGCTGATGATGTCCTGGCTGCTGCCCCTCATCTCTGCGCTGCTGCCCTGTCACTACAACATTCGTACTGCAGCTCCCTCTTCTTCTGAAGATCACCCTTTCCTCTTGTGGAAGGGATTCTCGACCATCCCCATCTTCTGTTTGAAGTAGGTGAATTTGATCTTACTTAGAGCCTTTGTGAGGATGTCTGCCACTTGTTCACCTGTAGGAGTGTATCGCAACTGTACTGCTCCTCTCTGGACATAGTCCCTCATAAAGTGACACCGAATGTCAATGTGCTTTGACCGGTCATGAAACACAAGATTTTCAGAGAGCTTAATGCAACTCTGATAATCACACATAATCCCGGTCGGTTCTATCCGCTTCTTGAGTAAGTTCAAGAGCAATTTGCGGATCCATATGGCCTCGCACGAAGCTGTGCTTGCTGCCATGTACTCTGCCTCGGTTGAGCTTAGTGCTACGGACTTCTGTTTCCTGCTGCACCAGGAGGTCATTCCTGATCCGAGACTAAAACAGTACCCACTGGTACTTTTCCGATATACTGTGCTTCCAGCCCAATCTGCATTTGTGAACCCACTCAACTGGATCTCATTTCCCTTGGTGTACCTTAGCCCATACTCGACTGTCCCTCTCAGGTATTTGAGAATATGTTTGGCTGCTGCCCAGTGAGTCGTCCTTGGTTCCGCCATGAACTGACTGAGGGTATTCACTGCATAACAAATATCTGGTCTCGTGTTGACCAAATACATCAATGACCTGATGAGCTGTCTGTACAATGTGGGATCAACCTCATCATCCTCTGATGTGTCTATCTTCTTCTAGTTAGTAATCATTGGCGTGGCCATGGGTCTACAGTCTTCCATCTGAAATCTCTTCAGAATTTTTGTCGTCTATCTTCCCTGTCCTAGGAAGATTTCCCCTTCCTGCTGCCAGACTTCTAAACCAAGAAAATAGTGCATCTGCCCCAGGTCCTTCATGTCGAATTCTATTGCCAGATTCTCCTTGCAGTCTTTGATGAGCTTGGATGACCCGGTCAAGAACAGGTCATCCACATACAAAACAAGAATAAGCGTCTCATCTCCTACTCTTAAGTAGTATAAGTTGGGATCTGCGTCACTCTTGACGAACCCCATTTTCTGCAAGTAGCCATCAATCCGACCATACCATGCCTTGGGGGCTTGTTTCAAGCCATACAAGGCTTTCTTAAGTCTGCAAACATGAGTCTTCTGCTCATGTGTCTCGAAGCCCTCTGGCTACGCTATGTACACTTCTTCCTTTATCACACCGTTCAAGAACGCAGTCTTGACATCCATCTGGCGAATCTCCCATCCCATCTGTGTTGCCAGAGAGATGATGCATCTGATAAAAGTGTATCGTGCTACTGGAGCAAAGGTTTCTTCATAGTTAATGCCTTCTTTCTGGGCATAACCCTTTGCTACAGATCTTGCCTTGAATTTCTCTATGCTGCCATCTGCAGCATATTTGATCTTGTAGATCCATCTGGATCCTACAACAGATCTGTCCTGTGGTCTAGGGACTACTTCCCAAACATCGTTTGTCATGATGGAGCTATATTTCTCCACCATGGTATCTACCCATACCTGGTGCTGAGCTGCTTCTCGAAAGGTAGAAGGCTCTCCAACCTAAGCTACCAGTGCCTGATATCTGTCTGGTTGTTTCCTTATCCTCTTCCCTTCTCTAGGTGCTCCAACAAATTCTTCTGCATCTCTAAGAATCTGTTGGAGTTCTTTGCTTGGTCTCGCATCAGTGGTGGGCGGTCTCACCTGTTCTTCCTCCTGTTCTTCGTTGGAGGAGCTTCCCTCAGAACTATTGTGCCTTGGAGAGCTCTGCACTGGACCTCTCCTCCAGAGGTCGTTGAGGCTGTACCAATGGATCTTCCTCAATCTATGTATTTATGGCCATCTCTCGAGATTTCCTAAAGGCTTTCTCCTCCAGGAATTTTACATCCCTTCTTACCACGACTTTCCTGCTCTCTGGAATATAGACACGGTATGCCTTTGCATTCTCACTGTAGCCCATCAGAAAACCCTTTTCTGTAGTTTGATCCAGCTGCTTCCTCTTTTCCTCCGGAACGTGGTAGTATGCTATGCTGTCGAATATCTTGATGTGGCTCACTTCTGGCTTGCTGTCGTGAACACACTTTCGGGAGTAACCTTCCCCAAAGCTCTATTGGGAACTCTGTTCTGAATATAAACTGCTGTGTTGCAGGCCTCTGCCCATAAATAATTTGGGCATCTCCTGGTCGTACAACATTGCCCTTGCAGCTTCTATTATGGTCCGATTCTTCCGTTCTACAACTCCATTTTGTTCTGGATTGTAAGGAGCTATCCATTCTCTCTTGATGCCTTCCTGTGCACAGAAATTGGTGAAGTCTTTATCGATATATTCTCCACTGTTATCTGACCTCAACTTCTTGATCTTCTTTCTTGTAGAGTTCTCCACCATTGCTTTGAAATCTTTAAACTGACTAAAGACTTCATCTTTGGTCTTCAGAAAATAGATCCAAGTTTTCCTGGAATAATCATCAATGAAGGTGGCAAAATACTTTGCCCCACTGAGAGCTGTTGTGGACATCGGACCACAAATGTCAGAGTGTATTAACTCTAATACACCTTTGGCTCTGCTGCTGCTTCTTGGAAATGCTGCCTTAGCATACTTCCCTAGTACGCATCCCCTACAAACTTCGTCTTTCTTTGTGTTGAGTTCAGGAGCCCCTATGACAATATTTTTGAGAATCCCCAAGGCTCCATGATGTAGATGCCCCATCCTTCTGTGCCATAACTCATTTAGATCTCTGTCGTCTGTAATGCTGATCAGGGCCACCGAAGATTCAAGCTGGAGCTTATACAGCTTGTGACTCCTTACTCCGATTTGTGCCTTTTGCTCCAGTTAGGGTGTTTGACATACACCTTATCTTGAATAAAGTATACGTCATAGCCCTTGTTCTGAAGTTGAGACACCGAGAGTAAATTCATCCCCAACCCTGGTACATGCAGAACATTTGTGGCTCGAATCTTGTTGCCATCCTCCATCTGAAATGTTACAGTCTCTCTCCCGATGGGGGTACATTTTGCCTTATTTCCCATAGTTATTTGGAAATTCATCTGCTCTTCTTGATAGCTTGAAAAAAAATTCTCGAACCCCCGTCATGAGCAGGCGCTCCACTGTCAATATACCAAACACTTGGAGGAGCTGTGCTTGACACACAGGCAAGATCCTCCTCTAGTCTGGATGCCAACACCTTCATGTCATGTTCTCTCTGCATTTTTGCGTGCTCTGGAGGACTGCGTGAACCCTTTCTTTGGTCCATGGCAGATCCTCCCTTCCTGTTTTTAGCCCTTTTCTGTGATACCATGTGAAATTTTCAAGAGGAAAATATTTCTGCAATACTTGGTTTATTTCTCCTACTTATGAGATAAGTTATTTACAGATGCTTCAGTAAATTATGAAATAAACACATTTGTAGATCTTCACTATCGTTAAGAGCATAAGAACAGAAAGATAATTTACACCAATAGCACAATAGAAATTACCACATGAACACAGATGTTTTTGGACAATTGTCCCCGGAAAAACCCAATGTGGGAAAACCGGTGCAACAGCTGAGGGTTTTATATTTATCTTTGGAAATGGAAAGTACATTTACAAGAGTTTGATGAGCAGAGAAAAATTAGCAAACACCTGGCTGAATTTTCTAGACCTTCCAGACAATTTTCGAACCCTTGGGGTGACCTCCTTCACCCTCTGTATCATCCAGAGTGAATGCTCTGTGCAGTCCCTCTCTGGACTGCGTGATTCTGCGTGGAGGGGTTCTTGCTGCTGATCAACTCACCCTTCCCTTCACCCTCCTGAGTTCTGCTTCCCGATAACTGACTTCTCCCTCCTCCTTTTGCTTCTGCAATCTAGCCTCTACAAACTCACCCACTAAAATCGTTGCTTCAAAATCGATTTCCTTCGGGTACTGAGAGTGTCCCCAGCTTGATTTCCAAATGGCCCTCAAGTCTCTTCTTATAGTCTTCTCGCTGATAACTCAACGACCAAGATTATATCTTTAATCAATGGCTCAGATTAAAAGATGACTTGATCTTAGTCTTCTAGAATATTCACACTCTGCTCTATTAGTACTCTTTAATTATTTAATTTTCCTAAGTTTATACTTAGGGTCTGTATTAAAATAATTAATTATTTTAATAAAGTCATATTCGAGAGGAATTTCCACAAACGATTTCTGGGTTCTCTGGATAACTGATGTCTAAGCCTCTCTACCAAAAATGAGACTTAGAACACTTTCCGATGCTATAGAAATCAACAAGGATATCTTGACTCTCCTGTATCCAATCCTTGGCCCTAGAGGCCCTGCTGTCTCCAAAAACCATGTCAGCGAAAGTCAATGCATCATAACTACAAGACTTAGAATGGAGACATACCTATGGACATGTGGTACGTCGTGTTGTAGCAGTACTCGCCCAAATGAAACCACCGTATCCATGCACACTGCTGACTTCTCACATAATTGTGTAAATAGCCCTCCAGCCACTTGTTCACAATCTCTGTCTGCCCATCGGTTTGGGGGTGGTAGCTAGTTCTCGGAGTAAGCTCAATACCCACTAGTCGTAATAAATCCTGCCAAAACCCTCCTATAAATCTGCTATCGCGGTCACTAATAATGGTCTTGGGAAGGTCATGTAGTCGAAACACCTCTTTGAAGAATAGCTCGGCTACTTGTGAGGCTAAAGATCGAGTTGGAATGGAAAAGAAATCGGCATACTTGGTCAATCTGTCGACCACCACATAGATGCAATCCTTGCTCTGTACTGTAGGCAATCCCATGATGAAATCCATCGAAATACTGTCCCACTTCCCCTCAGGGACAGGAAGAGGCTGTAATAGCCCAATAGGGTGTATTTGCTCACCCTTGTTCCTCTGGCATGTGTCACACTCTTGGACGTGCCACAAAAAATTGTCCTTGAGGCCCTTCCACGAAAAACACTCCCCGATAGCCCTGTATGTCTTTGTGAACCCTCGGTGTTTGACCAATGGTGAGTCATGGGCGACCCACATAATCTTCTCCCTCAGTTGGGAGTAGGGCACCAAATAGATCTGTTCCTTATAGTAGATCACCTCATTCATCACCTTGTACTGGTCATTCAGAACTGTGCCATCAAGAACCTCGCATGCATGGCGATCTTTGGAATACTCCACTAGCAACTGCGCCATCCAATCCGGTGCACGGCTCATAAGTGACATAGCAGCCGACCTCCTAGACAGTGCATCTGCCACCACATTTTGTTGGCACTTGACATACTCAATGTCAAAATATTATGCTTGGATCTTGCTCACCCATTTTTGTTGCCTCTCTTGCAACTATTTCTGCTCTAGGAAAAATCTGAGGCTATTGTGATCTGTCTTCACCCTAAACCCGTTGCCCACCAGGTACTGTCCAAACTTGGCCAACGCATGCATGATGGCCAACATCTCTTTGTCGTAAATGGAATACAACCGCTCATGGGGAAGTAGCTTCCGACTCTCGAAAACAATCGGGTGTCCCCCTTGCTTTAGGACTGCCCCTATGCCCTCCTCAGATGCATCACACTCAAGCACGAAGGGCTGTGTGAAATTTGGAAGTGCCAACAACGGGCAACTGCTCATCACTTGTTTGAGGTGTTTAAAGGCTTCCTGCGCCTCGTCTGTCCACTCAAACACACCCTTCTTGGTCAGATTAGTGACGGGCGTTGCCAACTATGAAAACCCCTTCACGAACTTCCTGCCAACTGCAAATGCCCAAAAATTCCCACGACTCCGTCACACTCCTAGGTGTAGGCTAGTCCAACATGGCCCTGATCTTCTCCTAGTGCACCCACACCCCATATTCTCCAATGATGTTCCCCAAGTAGAGCATCTATGTGAGCCCAAACTCGCACTTGAACAGCTTCGCGTAGAATTGTTGTCCCTCCAAGATCTTGAGCACCTCCTCCAGATGCTACATGTGCTCCTCCCATGTCCTGCTATAGATCAATATCGTCAAAGAAGATAAGGACATAGCGCCTTAGTTGCCCACAAAATATGTGGTTCATGCAGGACTAGAACGGGGCTGGTGCATTGGTTAGCCCAAAGGGCATCACCAAAAACTTGAAATGTCCATAGTGGCAGCGAAAAGCCTTCTTGGGAATGTCCTGCTCACGCACCCTGATCTGGTGGTATCCCAAACACAGGTCTATCTTAGAGAAGTACTTGGCTTCTCTAAGCTCATCCATCAACTCGTCAATTTGGGGAATGGGGTACCTGTACTTCAAAGTCTTCTTATTGAGGGTCCGGTAATCAATGTGCATCCTTAGTGTACCACCCTTCTTCTTCACCAGGACAACTAATGAAGCGAAGGGGCTAGAATTGGGCCTGATATGCCCCAATGCCAATAACTCCTGAATGGATCGCTCAATCTCATTTCAGTAGGCCTTGGGATGTCTGTAAGGGGTTGTGATGATCGCCTGTACCCCTGGATTTAGCTCAATGGTGTGCTCAAACCCTTTGTCAGGTGGCCGTCTTGGTGGGATGTCCCCAAACACTGTTTGGTACCTTGTCCAAGATAGCTTGAATATCTGGATGGGGTAGTTTGGGCTGACCACTAGCCTTCGAAATATTTAACTCCATTGCCCACTCGATGTCCTCATGTCTCAAGTTGGCCTCCATCTAGTGTGCCGAGACTGTCTAAGGTGGGTGTGAGTGCATACCCCTCAAGACAACCAACTTCCCATCTGGCCCCACGAACTCCATCTCTAGCGTCCGCCAATCAGTAGTCACTCGCCCAAGAGAGTAGAGCCACTGGACACCCATCATCACATTGGTGTCTGGTACATCCACCACAAAGAAGTGGTCATTCACTAAGTAATTCCCCATGGTCACTGTCAAAGCGAGGACATATCGGGTGCACTGCATGGTCCTATCCCCTAGCACAAGGACTGAAAACCCCTCAAACTCCTCTGTAGTAATGCCCCACCTCTGTACCATTTGTGCATCAATGAAGTTGTGGGTAGCCCCATTGTCTACCAAAACTAAGACACGCTGCCCTTGCACTGTGCCTCAGATCCCCATGGTTAAAAATTTGGGAACCCCATGCAATGAAGCAAGCACTCCCCTAGCTGGTGCGAAAAGTGCTCCCCCAGGTGGTGGTGGTGGAGGTGGTCCCCTCGTTGCATGTGTCTCGTTGTCACACCCGTCTACCTCCAGCTCCACGTCATCCTCCTAGTCACTATTAGAGAAGACCTCAATATAATGGGCCTTGCCCACTGTGCATGTGTCTCTTGGTGCCCAAGGCTTCTGGCAGGTGAAGCATAGCTTTTTCCTCCGGAGGTCTCTCCTAGTCTGCTCATCCAACTGCCCATGCCCCTAGTTAGCTCTTGGTTGTGGAGCCTTGGTGTCACGACCCTTGGGAGGAAAAGGAGCTTGTGGTGGAATCGGTGCCCTAGTCTTGGGAATTGCGTGTTGCAAATCCCGGGTACAAGTCATGACCTCCTGCAGTGTGACTGGTTTGCGAGATCTCACCAACCCAAGCAAGGGCTCAAGCAAACCCTCGACAAAAGTGTAAACTCTCCTAGCCTCAGACAGGTTTGGCACCATCACGGATACCCTCAAAAACTTTGATATGTACTACTTAGGGCTATCGGTTTGTTTGAGTTGGGTGAGCTCTCTAAAGTGGGCCTCTTGGTCCCTCCTGTCAAAATGCTCCACTACCCTATGTGTGAAATCCTCGTAAGAAGTTACGCTTGCATGTCCAAGCGTATTCAACTCGTGAAACCACCAGTTGTGGGCTTCACCCTCCAAGTGTAAAGTAGCCATCTTGATGGCCTCTACCTCTGTCATCCAGCTGAGCTGGAAATACGCAGCTTCTCCACCCAAGCCCTGGCTGTGCACTTGGACAACCCATCAAATGTGGGAAGGTACATCCTCCCTGTGGTGTGCTATAGCTCCGTGTTCTACGCATTGGAACCCCTTGTTCCCCTGCCCTTCTCGTTATGGTTGAGTTGGAAAAAAACTTTGAAGGAGAGTGCGACTTGAAAATCATCCCCCATAGATTGCCACTCCCAGAAATAGTCCCCAATGGGCATCTCATCCTGCTCACCCTGCTCACCTGGTCCCGAGGGAAAAAACGTGGGCAAGCTAGTCCTGGTTGGCCCACTGAAAGCCTGTGGGTGAGTAGCTAGTGAATGGTGTTCATACTGGTGGGAAGCCCCTGAAGTTTCCCCAAATAGAAATTCTCGATGCAAGCTCTTATCTCGATTCTGCTGCTTGAGTTCATCCAACATCTCCTTTTGCCCTTTGGCCAAGTCATTTAGGGCCTTCAAGTGGCTGCCAAACATTGCCTCCTCTTTGCTCCTTGGCTCCCCCATATTTACCTCCTCCATTACTTGCTTTGGTGCCTCCGTATCAGGGGTGATTTCCAACTCACTTTCCCTATTCCGGTATCTTTGCCTCCAGTAAGTCACGTTTTGCTTGTCCTCCAAGGTCATAGAGATAACCCCCACGACTGAGCCAAGATTAGAGCTTGATACCACTATAGTATTCTCAAAAGAAAAAATACAGCGATAACAAGCAAAAACAACACATGCACACATAAAATTCAAACATATAAGTAAAGACCCAGAATGTCTCCAAAAATTGTACCCAACTGAGCCATTTTATTATAATGTAACAACAGTACAATGGGGTGTGGTCTGAGTGCCCAAAACTTGGACGTGTGAGAGAGAGATGCCCCAAAAACTTTGATTTGGTCTTTCTTTGATTTGTTCTTCCTTGTCCTTGACTTCACACTCCTTTTTCTTGCTCTTGTATTGCAGATCGAACTTGTGGATGAATGGATGCCAAATAGGTCGAGCTCTTCTTCAATTTACACTGCTTCCACAGGGTCGAATAGCCCCTATCTGGGTCGACTTTATCAAGGTAGGGCCAACTTGGTGAGGAGGTGACAAATGAATGTTTTGACTCAAAAATAATTTTCTTTACATGATACAAAAGCCCAAGTAGGGTCTAATAAATATGACAATGACTCTTATGACTCAAGAGATTCCCTAGAAGCCTACAATGGAGGATTTTACCTAATAAATAAATAAATGAACATGAAACCCATGCTTAATAATAGTTTTCTTTTTCTTCTTTTTCAATAAATATATAATGAAAAAGTACAATAGCAATTATTGATACCGACCCTCGTTTCATTTTCAACACATTAAAACTATGACTTGGTTAAGTTGTGCAAGGTTACTTGGGAGCAGGAGCGACATTTTCAGAAGCTCCCAGTTCGGGAGCGAATTTTTATATAATATATGTATATTTTTTATATTTTGATGCATATATGTCAACAAAAGCATGTAGAATGATGAATTAGATATAAAAAACATAAAACATAAATTGAACCATATAATATCAATCATCTAGAAGTTATAATCTTCATCAACCACGTCCACAAGTTAGTAATATACAACATATTGAGTCTCATGATTCATCAATCTTAAAGTTTCAAGCTTTCAAAATTCAATATATAGCAATAATCATCATTGATCACCAAAGTTGTACTTGTAAGCTAAGTGTAAACATTACAACAAAGAATATCTAACATGAAATGAAATGAAACAACTTTCAACTTTCACGAAGCATCATATTCATAATTCATTACCAATGAGTTATAATTGCCAACTTCAAACTTCAAACTTAAATTGTCATATATTGCTTACAAAAAATATCATAATAATTATGAGAGAGTAAAGAATTATAAAAGCTACTAGAAACTAGAAAAGACAAGTAAATCTATTATCTATTGCTAACGCTTGGGCGTCTTGCCACCACGAGAAATGTCTAATTTTTGAGTCTTGTTGGAAAATCAGGATCTTGTCATTAATATCACCCTCTAAAGCATTAATATCCAAAGGTATCTTTGTCATTACCTCTGGGTCTATATAGGGCTCTTTGTCATTAATATCACCCTATAAGCATTAACATAAGATAGAAAAAACATAACATGTCAAGTAAAGATTTTGTTCGAGTGATGGGTACATTTTTAGTAGGGTCATGATAGAGGAGTTCGACAACCAATGTCACTAACATCAAGGTACATAGAGGGATTGGTGCTCTTGATTAATTATGAGTTCCATACCCTAATACATGACAAAATCCAATAAAAACATTGCAATCCCCCCAATCCTGAAATCCTGAAAAACAGACAAGTCTGCTGGATTTTGAATGAGATAAAAAATTCTACTTTCTCCATATGAAATCCAATGAGGTCGGAACCACTCTCAAATCTCCCGAGTCATTTCATGGTAATGTTAAAAATTTAAGTAAAAGGATGAAATTCAAGATTAAGGAGAATGTCACTTTTACTTTAAGAATTTAACATTACCATGAATCACATATCAATACTAGGGCCATAGGCTTGATCATTAGGCTGCCCCACTCAAAAATTATTGTTTCTTTGAAAAAAAATTGCACCTGAAATGTTTTTGCAAAAAAGGTTAGGGAGCGAAAATTTTGGGAGTGCGCTCTTGGAGCAGGTTCTAGGGGGGGGAGCCGCTCCCTCACAAACCTGACGTTGTGCCTCTAGTGGTTGAAAGGCGACGACAGGTCTACATGCCCGGGCGAGAGCCCACGAGGTTGCTTAACTGTGTCTCCTAAATCATTTGGCTCTCTTTGGTGCCCCTCGTCCTGGCCACAGGGTCCCACTCCACATCTACCCAACCCCGCTGACGTTGCATGCTCCCAAGCCTAAAACACCACCCAAAATCCTCCACAAACTTCCTCCTGTCTCACTCTCTAGACTGCTCTAGACCACTTGGGTTACGATCAATACCAAGATCACTACGATATTGGGGAGCCAGAAGTCGGGAATAACACTGACAACTAGCTAGACACAGGCACACAACTCCACCCCACGACCAAGCCTCGCATCCTCACCATCTAATAACCCAACTACAAACCAGGGAACAAAAAAACAATTGATTGAAAGAGAAATTTCCACAATAGACTCTGACCCGTTGCCATAATATGCCCCCTAACTAAAATTAGAAGGTGCCCATGCCTATGCACACTCACATTTCCAATAATGGGGTTCCAGAGGGACGAGACACCACGTCTTCCCATGCAAACTGTCTATGGTTGGGTACCATCCATCCAACCCCTCCCAAATTCTACCAAACACATATAAGACATAGATATGGAACTGATGTATATAAAAACGCAGAGCAAGCATAATTGTTACCTCCATCGAAGATACAAGCGGCCCCGCTACCCTAGGCGAAGTCTCTCTGCGTTGAAGCAAGTGCGGAAGTCCCCACCAGCTCCGTGGGACTTCCTTGAGCCACTCTCTAACATTGGTCTCGGGTCCCAGACACTGAATTCTCCCCACTTCACTCCATCGACCTTTCCTGCAGCTAAAGGCAAAAGTGATATATGGTGTCTTAGCATTAGGGACGCCAGGGCTAAATTTGCACCAACGACCACCCTACTTGGCAAGAACATCAAATTCCGACCTTAGCCCTCCTCCCATACCACAAAACCTTACAACAATGGCTCCCGGTATTCCTTTGAACTTAATCAACAAAGTTCCTTTTGGAACCTTCTCCTCTAAGGCGCGCACCTTAACTTCCTTAACACGCTTGTTTCCCTCTACGTGTGGGATTAATGAATGACCTGCGGCCCTCAATGTTAGCCACATTCATCTCCCCCATCAGGGTAACCAAGGAATAATTTTAAAATACAAGCGAAAACTCTAAAAGTTCTCTTGGAAGTGGGATGCTCCATTTGTAAGTCCTTTGACCTTGTTAAATAATGATTTCTTCTTGCTCAATGTGCTGTTTAGGTTCATCTAAGATTGATATTCCCTTTTAGTGTAGCTTTTATTCATAAAATATTATTATTTTGCCCCTAAAATCATGTTGATTAGACCAACACTTGTTTAATGAATGCTTTGACTTTGAAACTTTTCTAGGTGGAACATCATCTTTCTTGGAGTATGTGCCTTTCAGCTAATGCTATAAATACTTGCAAACAACATATTTTATGCGTTCCTCATATTAGCAATATTGAACATTTCTCTAAGTTTTCATCAACCCTCAATGTGTTGAAAATGTAACAAGTTTTGGTCTTCATAATGTAATAAAATGTAATTTTTATCATTGACGTATTTATTATTATTATTATTTGTTAATTTATGAACATGTTCTATGCCATTTCAGATTAGGGCACACAATACTGAAGGAGATAGAACATATTAATAGATCGATGGAAGACAAGCCAAAACAGAGATGATGAATGGTGGTGTTACGACGATCAGCAGGATGCTTCTACCAGCAAAGTCTCCAACAGGTCATTCAGCCAAGCGTGTCACACATAACCCCAGAACAACCCAAACAAAGAACACTCCATAAATACACAGCATCAAGAACATAGCTCCAATGCCATCAAGAGAGAAGGAATTCCTCCACACAATGTGTGTCAAATGAACTCCAAGTCTCTCCAATATATAGGCATCTTTGGGGGTGTGTGACACGTCCTTTAAGACATTTAAGTCTATATTTTATTCCAGGCCGACCTAGCACATAAGTGGAATAAATTCAAAGTACATGTTCTGCTCATTTGATCGAGATGATCTTTAAATCAATCTTACACCTCTCCGAAAGAGGAATCCAATAAAAATATTGGGATCATCATCTGAGCAACACAACCCGGAGTTTGGACCCAGTTGTCCAATTTTAACACTCCCTCTCAACTAGGGAGAACTCCATCCACTAGTGCAATCCAAACATTGTGCGTCATCCCGCTATAACTTTCTTTGCTGGCCTCTTTATTTCAGAACAGAAGTGGGTCAGTCACAAAGACATCATACCCGACTGACAGATTCAACCCAGAGGTCCGAAACCTCTATAAGACTCACAAAGAGTCTCATACCAACCTGAAGTTGGTCTATTTGACCCGAAGTTAGTAGGAGGTCCGAAACCTCACTAGACTTGATCCCAGATCAAGTGGTTGGACATGTGCCATCCTAGATAGAGAGTACGACAATCTCTGATGCGTCCATCAGTCTTTGCTACTAGTCTCTAGCTTTTCCCACCTCATTGGCCAAATGAGAGGTACTTCCCATGAGTCTGAAACTTCATGGGTAGGATGCATACGGGGCACATATCAGAGAGAGGTAAGCCATCTCAATATCATCACGGTGGGGTACAAGCACACCAAATAGGTTCGGCAAGCCTAGCCCTGTGGTTGCTTATAGCACCAAAGCTATCCCCAAAACCCCCTTGGAGCTCCCAGAGCTCATCGTCCAACAGGACCCTCAGAATAGGGTCGTTCCATGATTCCAAGATTCTCACGGAAGGTTAGGAACATGACCTTCCCCAAGGGCATTGTGAGAATATCCACGACCTGCTCATAAGTTCCTATATGATCGAGCCTTACGACGCCTCGCTGTACCATATCCCGGATAAAGTGGTACTAGCCATCAACATGCTTGGATCAATCATGGAACCCGAGATGCTATGACAAATGAATCCCCCTCTGGTTATCACAAAGGATAACGGTGGCATCTAGCACATGCTCGAACAACGCACTAAAGAGCTTTCGCAACCAAGTGACTTCACAACGGCCATACATGCTGCAATGTATTCGGCCTTAGCGGTGCTCAAGGCTATCGACTTCCGTTTCCTACCCGAAGCAGATCTACGTGTGAAGCAGCATCCAGATGTGCTCTTGCGATCCACCACACTATCAGCCCAATCGGCATCAGTAGGAGTGTCATGCTCCCGACAGTGTATCTCAGCCCATGGTCTATCGTGCCACAGAGATATCTCAAGAGTTTCTTGGCACCAAACTCCAGCAACAGGGGTAAAGCCAAAACCAAAGACATTCTAACACACCTGAAACTCCAACTAGAGATGGACTGGGAGGGCGTTTACCAGATATGCCGCCTCTGAAAAGAGGACGAAATCTGGAGGCTACCTGGCCCTTTCCAGACTCTGTCTAAGAGTATGAGATAAACACACCAAGTGGTATAGAACTAGAATGCCCGAAATACATATAAAGATAACAGTGCAGCAGACATACAATAGCATAGAAAGAATGTACGACAAATCATCCAGAAATATAGAGAGAGAATGCTAAGCCATTTTATTAAACTGAGAAATATAATGAAGTACAATAGGTGATCAGAGTGATGGCACCTAAACTTGCTCAAGGCAAGTGAAGAAATACTTCCTCGTAATACCACTTCCATAATGTCAATCGCGTCCTACCGTCGTAAAATCGCTAAGGCAGGTCACACCCAAATGAATCAAGACTAGGGGGAGTTGTTCCCTCAAGCGAATGAAACGAAAATCAACTTTTCTCTACTCACCAACTTGAAACCCAAAACCAGAATGTAAATGGCCGACCCTCGAAAACACCCCTTGGGGAATTACTGGCCTCCAAGGGCTCGCGGCAGAGGCCGAATAGGAATGAATGAAAAATAGGAATGAATGAATACCGCCTCAAACTCCACCAAAATCCTCCCAAAGGCAAAGGTTGATCCTCTGCTCAAATTCCCGACTCAAAACCCCGACAAAAATCCCAATCCGGAGCTCCTCCTAGATGGGCTGCGTCCTCCCTCTCAATGACTGCACAGTCTCTCTGAATGCTCGGCTCCGCAACAAAACGACACACCAAACCTCCCACAAAATGTTGAAGAAAATACCTTGCCCGAGTAGGCACTCGAAGTCCCCCGGGGCTAAGGGCGAGATCTCCGATCGGAGACACTCAACGCACTAAACAGTGCTGCAGACAGGCTAAACAACCAGCGTGCTCAAGAAGTCAAAACGACCAGCTCAATATCATCAACAACGAATGAATGAAATGAGGAGGCTCCTCCCTCTTTTATAACGTTGGCCTTCCTCCAAAACCCTAAGGCCTATCTCCTCAATGTAGCCTCCCTCTTGCCACGTCCTCATCCTCATCTACGCAGTCTCTTCTAGAGCATACGTGGGCCCCCTCTCTACATGGTGCTTGGCCCCCCTTGGCTCCCTTTAAGTCACAACGTGGTGCTACTAGGGAGTGTGTTTTATTCCACTAAGTGAGTTAGACCCTCTCCACTCACCTTTTTATTTATTAATAAACTCTAGATGGCAAAATTGAGCAAAATCAAATATTCCAATTAGCCACTGCTAATTAGGAATATTACAGTCTCCCTCGGCAAAATGTTGCTTGTCCTCAAGCAACTGAAGTGATGGATGCTTCAAAATCTTCTCACTCTCCGAAGTGGCATCCTCATCCGGCAAATTCTTCCACCTCACCAAGAATTCTCGAACTGTTCTGCTCCGTAGCTGCCTCTCCCTGGTATCAATAATAGCCTCTGGCTGCAACACCAAATGCCCCTCATCATCCGTGGGTGGTAGCTCATCTGTCACTGTCACCTGCTGCCCCAGTGCCTTCTTAAGGCATGATACATGAAAAACGTTATGGATCTTGCTGCCTTGGGGCAGATCTAACTCATACGCAACCTGTCCAATCCTGCGTATCACTCTGTATGGCACATAAAAGCGGGGCTTGAGCTTTTCAACTCCCTTCTGCTTTAGTGACGACTGTCGGTATGGCTGTAATCGTAGGTAGACCAAGTCCCCTACCTCGAACTGTCTCTCCACCCGACCTCTGTCAGCATACAGCTTCTGCTGGTTTTGTGTTGTAGCCATATTATCCTTGAGAGCTCGGAGAATGTCCTGACTCTCTTGGATCCAAATCTTGGCTCTAGGAGCCTTGCTAGCACCGAATATCACATCAACAAAAGATAAAGAATGATACCCATACAAAGCATAAAATGGTGACATACCAATGGACATGTGATGTGTCGTGTTATAGCAGTACTCCCCCAGATGCAACCACCTCAGCCATGCTCGCTGCTGCCCACTGACATAGTTACGCAAGTAGCCCTCCAACCACTTGTTAACTATCTCCATCTGTCCATCCGTCTATGGGTGATAACTAGTACTCGGTGTCAACTTTGTCCCCACTAACCGGAAAAGCTCCTACCAAAATCCGCCCATGAAGCGGCTGTCCCTGTCACTGATGATGGTCTTAGGAAGACCATGTAGCCTGAAAACCTCTTTGAAGAAAAGCTTGGCCACCTGTGCTGCTATGTAGTGTGCGGATATGGCAAAAAATTGCGCATACTTTGTCAGTGGATCAACGACGACAAAGATACAATCTTTGCCCTGCACCATGGGCAACCCTGTGATGAAGTCCATCGAGATACTCTCTCATTTCCCCTTCGGAATGGGAAGAGGCTGCAATAATCCTGCGGGATGGCTCATCTCCCCCTTGTTCCTCTGGCAAACATCGCACTCCCTGATGTGCTGGAGTATGTCCTCCTTGAGGCCCTTCCATGAGAACCTCTCTCTAATGGCCCTGTAGGTTTTGGTAAACCCCTGATGGCCTGCCAATGGAGAATCATGTGATGCCTGGAGTATCTTCTTCTTAAGCTGAGATCCCTCGTCAAGAAGATCCTGTCCCTGTAGTAGATGATCTCATCAACCAACCTGTACCTGTCATCTGCCACCTATCCATCCAGCACCTCACATGCAAATCTGTCCTTGGAGTACTCCACTAAAAGTCGAGCCCTCCAATCTGTATCCAAGCTCATAAGAGATAACGTGGCTGGTCTACGTGAAAGGGCATCTGCTACCACGTTATTCTTACCCTTGACATACTCAATGTCAAAGTCATATGCTTGGATCTTATTGATCCACTTCTGCTGCCTCTCCTGTAGCTGCTTCTGCTCCAAAAAGAACCTGAGGCTGTTGTGATCAGTCCTCACCCTGAACCTGTTCCCCACCAAATACTGCTGGAATTTGGCCAATGCATGCATAATGGCCAACATCTCCTTGTCGTATATAGAATACAACCTCTCGTGTGGAAGGAGCTTCCGGCTCTCAAAGGCTATAGGGTGTCCTCCCTGCATCAATACTGCGCCGATCCCCTCTCCCGACGCATCACACTCCAAAACAAATGGCTGCGTAAAATCCGGCAATGCAAGCACTGGGCAGCTACTCATCACCTCCTTGAGCCTGTCAAAGGCTCGCTGCGCTGTATCCGACCAACTGAATGCCCCCTTCTCGTCAAATTTGTAAAGGGTGCAGCAAGCTGTGAGAAACTCTTGACGAACTTCTTGTAATAAGTACATATGCCAATGAATCCTCGAAGTTCCGTCACGTTCCTCGGCTCCGGCCAATCTCTGATGGCCCTGATCTTCTCCTCATGGACTCTCACTCCGTCCACTCCAATAATGTGACCCAAATACAACATCTCCGTCATCCCAAACTCACACTTGGAGAGCTTAGCATAGAACTGTTGCTCTTCCAAGATATGTAATACTGCCTCTATATGTTGGAGATGCTCCTCCCAAGTCTTGCTATATATGAGTATGTCATCGAAAAAGACCAATACAAACTTCCTCAGATGACTGCGGAAGATATGGTTCATGCAAGACTGAAAAGTAGTTGGGGCATTGGTTAGCTCGAAGGGCAGAACCAGAAACTCGAAATGCCCATAATGACACCTGAAGGCGGTCTTGGGAATGTCCTGTTCCCTCACGCGAATCTGATGGTACCCTGATCTCAAATCAATCTTTGAGAAGAACTTGGCTCCTCTCAGCTCATCCATCAACTCATCGATCCTGGGTATAGGATACTTGTTCTTCAGGGTCTTCTTGTTCAGGGCCCTGTAGTCAATACACATCCTCAAGGTGCCGTCCTTCTTCTTCACCAACACCACGGAAGAAGCAAACGGACTCGTGCTCGGTCTGATGTGCCCAAGAGCCAGCAACTCCTGGATGGCCCACTCAATCTCATCCCGATAGGCTTTGGGATGCCTATAGGGGGTAGTAATCACTGCCTGAATGCCCTGCTCAAGCTCAATGGTGTGCTCGAACCCTCGGTCCGGTGGCCGACCTGGTTGTATATCCCCAAACACTGCGTCATACCTGTCAAGGATGGTCTGTATATCAGGATGAACTGCCTGACCGGTGGTCTCTGCCTCTGATGCCCGCAACTCAACCGCCCACTCTATGTCTCCTTTCCGGAAATCTGCCTCCATCCGGTGTGCCGATACAGTCTGAGGTGGGTAAGTGTGCATCCCGCGGATCTTCTCGTGCTTTCCGGTCTTCTTATCATCCCACTCCATCTCCAAGGCCTCCCAATCTGTGGTGACCTTCCCCAGAGTAATCAACCACTGAACACCCAATACCACATTGGTATCCGATATGTTGACCACGAAAAAGTGATCGGTCATGGTGCAAGTACCCATCGTCACTGCTAACTCTGGAACATACCGAGCACACTGCATCGTCTGGGCTCCTGGGACCAAAACTGAGAATTCGTCGAAGCTCTCGGTCGGTATACCTCTCCGCTCGACCATCTGTGCATCAATGAAGTTGTGGGTTGCCCCACTATCAACCAAGACTGACACCCGCTGGCCACGTACTGTCCCTCATACGCGCAGCGTCAAATACTTGGGAACTCCTCGCAATGCTGCAAGGGTCCCTCCCGTGGGTGCAAAAGCTGCACCTCCTGTCCCTGGAGGTGGAGGTGGCAACTGACCCTGGGCCGTCTGACTATCTCCTGCCTCCTCATCATCCTCCTCATCCTCCTCCCCACTATCATCAAAGAAGACCTCAATGAAGTGTGCTTTGCCAGCAGCACACCTATGTCTTGGTGCCCACGGCTCCTGACAAGTAAAGCACAGCCGCTTCTTCTTCAGCTCCCTCCTGGCATCATCATCTGTCTGTGCCCGTCCTGGATTCCCCTTTGAAGGTGGAATCCTCACATCCTTCCCCTTTGGCTGGAAGCCCTGTCTCTGGGGGTAAGGTGTCCGAGTCCTGGGCAATGCATCCTGTAAGTCTCGGGTCCTGCTAATAGCATCCTGAAGTGTAGATGGTCTAGTAGATCTGACTAGACTTCGAAGTGGCTCTGCTAACCCCTCCACAAACATATAGATCATCCGTGCCGCGGATAGATCTGGCACCATCACGAAAACCCTCAAGAAATCTGCAATGTATGTCTCTGGGCTCCCAGTCTGCTTGAGCCTTGTCAGCTCAACAAAGTGTTGTTCCGGATCCCTCCGGTCAAATCGCTCCATCAATCTCCTAGTAAACTCGACATACGTCGTCACTGTAGAGTGTCCGAGTGTGACCATCCCATGGAACCACCAGTCCCGGGCCTCACCATCCAAATGTAATGTCGCCACCTTGATGGCCTCCGTCTTCGACATCTGGTTAAGTTGGAAATAGATGTCCAGCTTCTCCACCCAAGACTTTGCCGAATTGTTTGATGACCCATCAAACGTAGGCAAATGGAATCTGCTAGATGTGCGATGGCTATCTCCATCATGATAATGCCGGTTCTCTCTATGATGGTCGCGGGGTCTACTGTCCCGCTGGAGCTGAACAAAATCTCGGAATGAGAGAGCATCTCTGAACTCCTGCCCATATGCCTGATACTCTGCAAAATACTCGCCCATGTGTCCAGGCTCTGCCTCCTGCTGGGCTCCTGCCCCTGTGTCTGCTCCCAAGAAAGTGGGCATGGTAGAGCATGTAGGTGCATGTGAAGCCATCGACTGAATAGTATCACGCTGAGTAGCACCATGCTCCGGCAAATGGTGGGATGTACCTGATCCCTCACCTACCTGGAATACCCATGGGGTCTCACGTTGCCTAGCCTCTACAGCGGTGAACCTCTGACCCATCACCTCAATCTGCCTCGCTAAATCCTGCACCGATTTGAGGAGTGCCTCCCCAAACTGTTTGGCCTCAGTATCATCTGCCATCGGCTCTCTCTGCTCTGAATCTAACACAGGCTCCTCCTGTTCTGCGTCTGTCACAGGCTCCTCCTGCTTTGTGTCCACCACCCGAACACAGTCTCCCTCTCCGTAGGTGTTCTCCAACCTACGTTCACGATCTCTGTACTTCCTGCCTCTGTAACAAATATATGGCCTCTTTCCTGGTGTCATAGACAACTAGCTCCACAGGCTGAGCCAGAACTATGCTTTGATACTACTGTAATATCCTTTTTCGGGGATATCTCTAACACACGGCAAACTCCAACCAGAGATGGACTGGGAGGGCATTTACCAGATATGTCGCCTCTGAAAAGAGGACAAAATCTGGAGGCTACCTGGCCCTTTCCAGACTCTGTCTAAGAGTATGAGATAAACACACCAAGTGGTATAGAACTAGAATGCCCGAGAATATATAAAGATAACAGTGCAGCAGACATACAATAGCATAGAAAGAATGTACGACAAATCATCCATAAATATAGAGAGAGAATGCTAAGCCATTTTATTAAACTGAGAAATATAATGAAGTACAATAGGTGATCAGAGTGATGGCACCTAAACTTGCTCAAGGCAAGTGAAGAAATACTCTCAGAATACAAAGGAAATGGCTGCTCTCTGAACTGCATCCCAGCTACTGGAAAACTACCGTGTAGCTGCTACTGCTGAAATGAATTGAAGACTAGGGGTTGTTCCCCTTGCCGGAATGAGCTGAAAATCTGGAATCCTCCTCTACTCACCAATCTCGGCAAAACCTAGAAACCATATTAGAAATGGCCGACCCCCGAAAAACAACCCCTTGGGGAATTATGCTGGCCTCCAAGGCTCTGCGCAGAGGCTGAATAGGAATGAATGAAATACTGCCTCAAACTCCACCAAAATCCTCCCAAAGGCAAAGGCTGATCCTCTGCTCAAATTCCCGGCTCAAAACCCTTGCAAAAATCCCAATCTGGAGCTCCTCCTAGATGGACTGCGTCCTCCCTCTCAATGACTGCGTAGTCTCTCTGAATGCTCGGCTCCGCAACATAACCACACACCAAACCTCCCGCAAAATGCTGAAGAAAATACCTTGCCCGAGTAGGCACTGGAAGTCCCCCGGAGCTAAGTGCGAGATCTCCGACCGGAGACACTCAACGCACTAAACAGTGCTGCAGACAGGCTAAACAGCCAGCGTGCTCAAGAAGTCAAAACGACTAGCTCAATATCATCAACAACGAATGAATGAAATGAGGAGGCTCCTCCCTCTTTTATAACATTGGCCTTCCTCCAAAACCCTAAGGCCTATCTCCTCAACGTAGCCTCCCTCTTGCCACATCCTCATCCTCATCTGCGCAGTCTCTTCTAGAGCATACGTGGCCCCCCTCTCTACGTGGTGCTTGGCCCCCCTTGGCTCCCTTTAAGTCACAACGTTGTGCTACTAGGGAGTGTGTTTTATTCCACTAAGTGAGTTAGACCCTCTCCACTCACCTTTTTATTTATTAATAAACTATAAATGACAAAATTGAGCAAAATCGAATATTCCAATTAGCCACTGCTAATTAGGAATATTACACAGTGAATGTTATGATCAACCATGTGTTGACTCAAGGTGTTCACTGTACAACATACGTTCGAACGGGTGTTCACTAAGAACATCAAGGCCCCTACGGGTTGACGATACTCAGTAGGATTTGCTAACACGGGCCCAACAGTGCTGCCACTCAACTTCTTAAAGTTGAGTTCCATCGGTGTCGACACAGACTTATAGTTCACCATACTAAAAGCTTCATAATGTATTTTCCTTGAGAATGGAAAATCTCGGCAGGTCTCTACCAGACCTCCAGGCCTAGGAAGTAATGCATCAGTCCTAGGTCCTTCAGCTCGAATTCAGCAGCAAGCTCCCTCTTGCACTGATGAATGAGAGGGTCAGCATCTGTCAGGAAGAGGTCATCTACATACAGCACCAGAATGAGAGGCTTCTTTCTATCAACTTTTGAAGTAATCAACATTACTATGAGTGAAGCCCAGCTTCACCAAGTAGCTATCTATCCTCTCGTACCAAGCTCTGGGTGCTTGCTTCAGCCCATAGAGGGATTTCTTCAACCTGCAGACATGGGTGTCCCGATCCTGGACTTTGAACCCCAGAGGTTGCTCTACATACACCTCTTCCTTTATCACATCATGCTAAAAAAAACGGTCTTTACATCCATCTGATGAAGATTCTGTCCTTGCGTAGCAGCAAGGGAAATAATAGATTATAGGTGCAATAATAATCAGTGCCTTCCTAGAGAGGTCTTAGGCAACACAATTTCCCATTAGATCCATGCTTGATCTTATATCGAGGTGACAACAGCTTTGTTTTGTGATCTGGGAGCCATATCCTAGACATCATCCTCGCATCCTTTCAGGCTTGATGCCTTGTAGCTTCTTCAAATGATCTAGGCTCATATTGTACTTATGGCAGCTAGATACCCTTGGTATTTATATGGCTTCTTGGTTTTCCTCTGGAATTTCCCCCTCTGAAGCCATATGTCTCTGAGCCATGAGGATCTTCTTTCGTTCAGCAATGGTATCCACTCAGGAGCATATATAGTTGTATTCTCCCTCTTAATGCCAGTTTCTCTCTCGAGAGAAGATATCTATTTTAAATGAGGTCATCCCAGACACCAACTTGGAAAGGGGACTTAATCTCCCACAGTCAAAGCCATCCAACAAGCTTTGCTGATCATGGTTCAAGATTCCAACAACGTGATCGAAGGCTGCAAAAACTTCTCAGTTCACACTTTAAGTTTGTCATTACGCTGTAATGTAAGACTGATACTGTCACAAGCTTACTGCTATTTATGAATCTCGTAAACATGAGTGTCTTTCTATGTCACTGCCTTAATGACAATGACATAGAATGACAGATTTAGCTCCTCAAATTGAGATGGAAGCTCATCTTTTAATTGCACAGAGAGGATCAGAAATCAGTGGTTCTTCTAGCAAGGGAAAGGAGACCCCTTTCTACTCAAACAGTCGGCTCCTCTTTAACACAATGAACCCAAAAACTTCAGTAAAACCAGCGGCCTGCCTCTGGTTATTTGCATCAGTCAACACATGATGAGGAACTGCTAGGACTTCTGGCTATGAGAACACGACACTTTTCATGTAACGACCCATTCCCAAACTATATACAAAATGATATTAGCGTGTGAACGATATAGGCATTTGATAGCTACACCTGCCTATACCGCACACATCGCACTAGTACGCCTACCTACTAATATCAAGATTACATAAATTGGGAACTTAATATTAAGATTTCAGATGTATATCAAGTTCAACTAAGTATAAATTTTATGAAAAGAGGTAATAAAAGAAATGAAATAATAAAGTTAAAAATGAGTATGCAATATTAAAGATTAATATTAAAAGAACATTAAATAAAGTCCCAAGCTCTATAAATAAAATAACTATATAATCCCACCTTCATAAATGTATATTCGTACTCACATTAATGGGGATCACCCACCATAAAAAAACATTTAATATGAACATAAGGATGGATAAGGCCTCGGGATGTTAGAGGCGGTGGAGGAAGATTGTTTAAATTATATTCCTATCCAAATATAATGAAAAGTATACCCTCATAAATACAGAAAATATCACCATTAATAAGGGAAAACCTCGGGGAAGGAGGAGGCGGTGGAGAGAGCTTATTTAAGGGAGGTGATATGGAGGAGAAAGGGGGGATGTTTTGGGAAGGAAAATAAACGAATTTTGCTTAAGTGAGAAGGAATTGTCAAATTGAATTGTTTGGGAAGGAGTCTTTGGTTCTTGGAAATCTAGGCACGGGGGCAGAGGAGACATCCTCTGGGTCTGGGATTGTTCCCGGATTTGGCTGGGAGGATTTGATTGTCCCGGTAATCTGTTCTGTTCACGACATCACCAGGTGCTCAACTAATCTTCAGCGACTGCAGGATTTGTAAATTTGTGCTGATTTTTAGGTATTCCTCTACGTATAGATTAATCATGCAAGCTGAAATTTCAATTTTAACTGTTACAATGTTTTATTAGATCTGTTTTTACTTAAACTTAAGTTCAGATAGGTACAATCTTAGAAATCAGGGAACAGTGCTATTACATTTCAGCTCGTAAATTCAATCTTCTGAAGCTACAGCACTAGGTATGCCAAGAAATTCAATGACAATAGAGTTTGGCACTGGAAATTACACATCAGTTTCTCATGTCTTTATTAGTAATTACACACATTCAAGGACCCGCTTGACAAGCACCGTTATACTAGCAACTCAGCATACCCAGAATGTTTCTCTTTAAGACTAGTAGGCACAGGATGAAATCAACATCATTTACGTCTAGCAAGGAAGGACCTGCGATTCATATCTTCCCCATAATTGATTTCTGGAAAGTATGGCAGTTCAAACGCGCAGGTATTTGAGACCCGCAAAACCACAGACTAAGCTCGTTCCCTACTCTAATTAATGTCTTTCTTCGTATCAGTCATTTTTCTTTACCAACAACTCGTCCAAGTCCCATAAGCAACATTCCTCACCCACATAACAGCTACACAGTTTCTCTGAGATAAGACTGTTTTGGGCTGCCATAGCGTACAACCACGCTACCATCATGACACCATCAAACTGCGCAACACCTTTAATCACTGCACCAGTGCTTGAACAATAACTCAGATTCAGAATTTAACACCCAACTTCATACAGCTTTTGTCAGAATCGAATTCCCTTCTACTTCTGAAGTGTGTATCCTTACTTGACTGGTGCACCATTCCAGCGAATACAAGATTCACCTTCAGAAATTGATCTCTGCAAATTAGGAACTTTGTAACGATGTTAAACTTCGAGAATTGTTGATTGAACCTTCAAAAATAATGAAGCTTGTACATTGTAAGACTGCTCCATAGTAGATACAGGGTCAATAGTCGCCGGACAGTCAGGGCCTATCACCTCAGGAATTTTGAGCAACGTTTTGTTTTTTTTTCTTGAATCACCTTGAAGCACTGTGTTACCCGTGTCTAAAGCTGGCTTTAACCCATGGCTCTGTCACCTGTTGTATCTTTTATCGAAAATATTCATTTGGGCTCTGTCACTTCATTCGGGCTCTCAACTCCATCCGAAGAGCCAAAAAAAACACGGGGAGAAGAACTAAGCATCTCCACCCCATCTTCAACATGTGCCCTGTGGCTCCTATTGCTCGTCCCTTCCAAAATTGAATTCAGTGAAGACGACAACACTTGAACTCGGTGGCCACCCAAAATTCACAAAGGGTATTCAAAATTGGAATTTCAATCAGCTGCCAGGACTTCAAAACTCACGCATACATACCTTGCTTTAATATGTTTATCTGATTGCCTTCTGCTACTATCAAATAATATTTATAATGGGAAATTGCATGTAGATAAAATTATTTCTGTGTTTACCACACCAATCAATTTGGATTCTCTGGATGCAGCACCCGTCATCCAATTTACTCTAGATTCAGGGCCTCTTTTAATTTTCTGCGGAAGCATTACTGAGGCTTCAGAGGCCTTAAGACTCACACGTCAAGATGCATACTTCAGCTCCCTGTTTTAGCGTTGCAAATCCGAACTGGTTAGGGCACGAAATAGTCCCTAGCACCTTTTAATTTTCGGCCCAGAAGTGCTCCTTAGAGCCGCGTCTATCTCTTCCTTAAGATCTTGACACCTAGTGGTAGGTCTGGGCTGTTTCTAGCCTTAGAACAGTCCTCGCTCCTCCTTAATCTCTGTAACAGGCTTCAGTGAAGCCTCACAGGCCTACGGAATTCTGGTTTTGAGACAACCCATCCATTAAGTAGCCCATAGACACGTTTATGTAGGCTGAAGCAGCCTTTGCTTCCCTAGTAATTCGGTTTTTTTTTTTTTTAAGATAACCCCAAAACATACCAAGAAAAAAAAACCTTGTCTTTCCTTGATGCGGCTAGGGTAAATAAGGTTTCATGGTTCTCGTGATAGACGCCTAGCACACAACAACCTATAGCCTTTGGTTCCCCAAAATAGTGCCCAAACAGTTGTAAAACAATGCAGCATTTAGCCCTCAAGGGCTCGGCCTAACAGCTAGAAAACTCGGCCTCCATTACAACAGCTAATAAACCCAAAACCGAGCTCCTTCTCCTTGCTTTTCCTGCCTTCTTGTAGCTGCATCTAGGGCATAAGAGAAGTTCCTCTTCATCAAGTCCTTTTCTAGAGATAACATTGCACAAAATGGATCAATAGATTGGAGATTGCAATTCAACATAAATTGGGCATTGTCTTTCCTTAAAGCTTTGATATCATGTTAATTTATGAACATGTTCTATGCCATTTCAGATTAGGGCACACAATACTGAAGGAGATAGAACTTACTAATAGATCGATGGAAGACAAGCCAAAACAGATATGATGAATGGTGGCGTTATGGCGATCCGCAGGATGCTTCTACCAGCAAAGTCTCCAACAGGTCATTCAGCCAAGCATGTCACACATAACCCTAGAACAACCCAAACAAAGAACACTCCATAAATACGCAGCATCAGGAACGCAGCTCCAATGCCATCAAGAGAGAAGGAATTCCTCCACACAATGTGTGTCAAATGAACTCCAAGTCTCTCCAATATACAGGCATCTTTGGGGGTGTGTGACACGTCCTTTAAGACATTTAAGTCTATATTTTATTCCAGGCCGACCTAGCACATAAGTGGAATAAATTCAAAGTATATGTTTTGCTCATCCAATCGAGATGATCTTTAGATCAATTTTACACCTCTCCGAAAGAGGAATCCAATAAAAATATTGGGATCGTCATCTGAGAAGCACAACCCGGAGTTTGGACCTAGTTGTCCAATTTTAACATTATTTATTTTTGGTCAAAGCATGTTCTTCATGCTTATAAGAGTCAAAAAGTGTCAAACAAGAATTAAGTCAAAAAATAATGTACTTGAGTCATGTCCCATTTGGACATTTATAAGAAAAAGAATTTTGAATTTTTATTAAACCAAAGTCACCAAAATGTACAAGTCGGTCCTTCTTGAGAACAAGTCAGCCTGGGCTTCCAAGAGCCACCTATTCTACCTCCTGGACAGATATATATAGAGGACAGTTCGATCACTTTGGAGGACATTCATTCATCATCATCATACATACCTTCTGCACCTAACTAATGGAGAAAAGGACAAAGAAGGAGAAGAAGAGCCCACACATGTGGAAGAGTTATTGGGAGGAAAAACCAAAATTCTGATCTAGTTGCAGGGCTGGATTTCAGAGCTAAGTACAGACCCGAAATTTCAGGAGCAAGATTTCAGGAAGGCCCAAAATTTCAGGAGCAAGACCAGTTTGATCTATATTGACATTTGACTTTGGAGGTGACTTGGAGGAGGGCTGGACTTGGAGTTTTGGGTCTTGGTCTTGGTCTTGGATATCTCATTTTGATCTGATTCTATAAGAAAATAATTCTTGTTGGATTTTCCCCCTTGTGGGGTTTTACCCTGGCTTGGAGCCTAATTTCTGGTGTCTCTTGTCTTTTGTGCACTATGTTCTCTATTTTCGTGTTTTGAATGGTAATTGCTTGATGAATAATAAAGGAAAAACAAAAGAACACTAAATAACTTCACAAGTAATTATGATGTTAAGAAATTCCGCCTTGCATTGGAATTTAAACACAATGAGCATTGGACACCTTTCTCTATTCAAGGCATCCGTTAAGTAGAGGGTCTATCTTTTGACCACCATGCATAAAACCAAACTTGGAGACTGCATGTGTGCAGGGCTCCTCATTTATTGTCAAAGTGCTAGTGTGACTGTTGATGGAAGAAATTGAACAAAGGCTACAAGGAGTATGCCTTGCTGCTGGCAATGTCACGAATGAGAAGAGTTTAACCCTCTCCAGCGGCAGTCCTATTCTTGAAATGCTCTAGCTGCATTTGTGCTGCAAGGAATGGATTTTGATCAGCCCCAGCTTTACAAATATTATCAACAGGTGTATCCCTTCCATTGGTGACACAATTAATGAGCTGAGATAGCCACCATTTCAGAGCTCAATTCAGATAACATGAAGATTATTAGTAGATTTATAAGATCTGATTGAGCCACATTAGCTACAGGTAGCAAACAAATTCCTCTTGTATAAACTGCTTCTGGGGAATTGCCAGGAAAAATTATGTGGAGCTGCAATTAAACAGTGACAAACATATTTTGAAAGATATGCTGAAAAATGTATCCTTGCAATCATTTATGATAAAAACTCAAGGAGTGGGTATATTACAATAGGCTCAAGTACACTCCGAATTAGCCTAGCAATGATAAAAATTGGGTTAAGTTCATTTTTGAGTTTTCACCACCATAACTGTGTTCTTCATGCAATATATCGGCAGCCTTACTTCCAAGTACGGAAACCCATATCTATTTAAGAGAATGCCAATATACTTTGTGTGGTAACAGGCCCATAACACTTGCAAGCAGAAGATAGTTCCTAATACTATTCTTCAACATATCCAACAGGGGGACCTCAGATGTTTGATATTACGGTATTGTTTCCTCTTCGTTGACATTACTTTATGTGGCTTACCATTCATGAATCTCCTGTGTGTTTGGTAAGATTGGCTGTGTGATACAGTTAGTTGGTTTCCAGACTTTCTGGTTGCTGCCCTCCTTGTCCAGCTTTTTGTTTCCGAGGAGTTCTTTTATTTATTTTCTGTGTTGCTTGTTTCATTAATATTATGATTTTAAGGGTAGAATCTTATGACTAATAATTAGCTTATAACTCTTTGTTGACATTTCTTTATGTAGCTTACCATCCATGAATTGCCTATATGTTTGGTAAGATTGGTTGTGATATAGTTTAATTGGTTTCCAGACTTTCTGATTGCTGCCCTCCCTGTTCAACCTTTTGTTTCCGATGTGTTCTTTTATTATGTTCTGAGTTGCTTGTTTCATTAATATTGCGATTTTATGGGTATACCTTTATGACGAATAAGTCGCTTAGAACCACATCCATGCAGGTGGGTTTAGCAAAGTTGTATTATTATATGCTTGTTACTTAGCATTGATTAGAAATCCTTTTGAAAACTGATTAGCATGTTTTCAGGTGTGTCTACAATGATATGTTGAGGCTCAGAGCATAGGAGAAAAACGACTTTGCTATCAACATATACTGGAGTGTAAAAATGTTCAAGCGGTTACTCAAAGATATATGGAATAAAGGGGAGCATAAATTAAGCAGAAATGATTTAGACGTCTTTTCTGTCCTTGCAAGAGAGTTCCACAGTGGAAAGGTTTGTATTTTTCTTGTGATTTGAAGTACATGCCCATGGTGCCAAAATTGGAACTAAGTTTTGATTTAACTATCTTTCGAAACTGTAAACTTCAAAGTGGTCAATGGAGATAGAAGTCCTATGAAAGTACACAAATGACCATATCACTTTTTTCAAGGTTTCTCTATACTACCATGCATTATCAGTCAAGGAAAGAATAGTGATGTAGTTAGTCCAAATTGAAATCATGCATAAACAAAGAGGAATAGATATAAACCTTGGGCTGTTGTATGCTACTTGGTGTTATTTTTCCAGTTTTCCATGCTTAACACAATCACTTATATCAATTCTTCTTCGACCAACAATCAATCTATCCATTATAATTCAATCTTCCAGCAACAATAAGCAATTGTAGATAGAACAGTAAACCAATGCACAATAGAAGATACCCAAGAACAATAGAGACACAGTATTTGGTCAAAGACCTGGGAAAAACCCCACAAGTGGGAAAACCCTTTCAAAATTCTTCTTCTATTAGATGGTCATCAAATGTTCAGCAAAGAGATACAATGTTCAAGTACATCCACAATGAGTCAAAGGGTCACGCCCTTGACTAACCAAGTCAACTATCAATATCCAATCAAAGATGAGCCCAAAAAGTAAAATCTGGTCAACAAGTAAAATCTGCGAATTCTGCCAAAGTCAACAGCAGCAGTGGCAGACCTAATCAGTCAATGGTCAATGGTAAAATCACCTCCAAAACCACTTGGTCAACAGTCAGAAAATGCAGCCTCCTTTGCTGGTCAAAGTCAACCACAAACAGTCCCAAAACAATGCATGCAAATCTGGTCAAAGTCAAACTTTGACCTGTGGAAACCCTAGTCCTGAAATCTGAAGTCAATGCAGGTCAAAATGCCCGGAAAAACTCGGTTAAATCAGCAGTCAACTCAGCCTCCCAAATAGTCCAAAATCCGGTCAACCCTAGTCAAAATCTCCAAGTCAATCCAAGTCAAAATCTCCAAGTCGATCCAAGTCAAATGCTGGTCAAACAGATCCCAAACAGAACTCAACACTGGTCAACAGATTCCCTTCTCTCTTCTTAGCACGTGTTGCCTCGGACCTGCAATTTCCCTAGTTATATGAACCAATCAAATCAAGAGAGAGAATATCTGATGTGTGTTGATGTCCTCCAAGTGATGTGACATGATTATATTTATGTGTGGTTGATAAGGTGGCTTTTCCTTGCCCAGGTCGACTTGTACTTTTGTGCACATGTGGGTTTCATATTAAAAATAATAGTTTCCTTGACCAAATTAAATTCTTCCAACGGCTAGTAGGGGCTTCTCTGGATGAGGAAGGCTTCCCAATGGAGGGAATTTCTCCCTGAGCTGCCAAATTTCAACACTCCCTCTCAGCTAGGGAGGAATTACTAATTGCATCATGAATCTCATCTCAAATATTCCGTCATCATCATCACTGTATCATGTTATATCTCATTTCTTCTCATCCCTGCTCATCTGCTGAACATGAATCTCATCTCAAATGTCCTGTCATCGTCATCATTGTATCATGTTATATCTTGTTTCTGCTCATCCCTGCTCATCCGCTGAACGCTCTCGAATCTAAAGAAGAAGAATCATCATAGGGGAGATAAATATGCCACCCTATATCCAAGGACAATAGGAGAGATATGGCTTACCATTAGCGGCAAGGATCACGCACACCTATTGCTTGAAAATAGGAGAGATACAACTTACCGCAAAGGGTGAGGATCACACACACCTATTGTCCATTGATCTTCCCACCTTGACCCTCAAGAATTAAATGGTAGATCACCTGCATCCCATCACTTGAGAGAGATACCACTTACAATAAAAGGTCAGGATCACACACACTCAAGTCACCTCACCCATTAGCCAGATGTATGGCAATCCCTACAAGCCCAACTTGAGGGATGCATACTGGGGTACTTTGTCATATCCAAAAGCTGATAGGGGGAGATACAACTTATCATAAATGATAAACATCACACACACCCTATAGTGACAATAGGAGAGATACAACTTACCGCAGGGGGTAAGGATCACACACACCTATTGTCCAGAGGTCCCTCAACCCCAGGAGCTCTACGACTCAATTCCTTTGCTTGTGAGCTCAAACAGGGGGGAAGAGCATAGCTCAGTGTCCTCGATCAACAATGATCCTTACTTGGGAGGGTCACATCCATTAGTCCAAGTTGCTCTCTGAAGACCAAGAAATTCCCTTTCAACAAAGCCTTGGTGAGAATATCTGCTATCTGCTCATCAATCGAAATGTGATGGAGTCTTACGACTTCTATTTCTGCCATATCTCGGATGTAATGGTATCTAATCTCAATGTGCTTGGACTTGTCGTTGGATCCCATTCTTGTTGTCGCAACATATTACTGCCGTATCTAGAACCTGCTAAAATAGCTCTCCAAAGAGCTTTCTCAACCATACTGCCTCGCAGCTAGCCATGCTAGCAGCAATATACTGAACCTTAGTCGTGCTAAGGGCAACTGACTTCTGCTTCCTTCTCATCCAAGATATCATGGTAGATCCAAGGCTTAAAAATACCCTAATGTGCTCTTCTTGTCAATAACATTTCCGACCCAGTCAACATCAGTGTAACCATGAAGTCTCACATCTCTGATGGTATATCTTAAACCGAGATTAATCGTCCCATGTAAATATCTGAACACATGCTTAGCAGTGACCCAGTGTGCATGTAGAGGCTCAGTCATAATTGACTCAGAGTGTTAACTGCAAAACATGTCCAGTTAACTGTTCACAAGGAAATTTAATGCCCCAATCAACTGTCGATACTCAAAAGGATTTGCCAAGTCAAGGCTTGCAACTTCTCCACATAACTTCTTGAAGTTCATCTCCATTAGTGTGGCCATGGACTTGCATTCTACCATTCCAAATCTTTCAACAATTTCACCACATATTTCCCTTGTGAAAGGAAAATCTCACCAGGCCTCTGCCACACCTCTATACCTAGGAAGTAGTGTATCAATTCGAGATCTTTCATCTCAAATTCAAAGGCCAACTCCCTCTTACATTTGAGAATTAGAGGTTCACCACCTTTCAAGAATAAGTCATCAACATATAATACCAAAATAAGGGGCATACCTTGGACAACTTTGAAGTAGAGGTTCGGGTTGACATTACTTCATATAAAACCAAGCTTCATCAGGTAGCTATCAATGCGCACATACCAAGCCCTAGGGGCTTGCTTCAATGCATAGAGTGCCTTCTTCAGCCTACACACGAGTCTTCCTGTCCTGTACTTCAAATCCTTGTGGTTGCTCAAAATATACTTATTCTTGGAGTATGCCATGTAAAAATGCATTCTTCACATCCATTTGGTGAAGAGTTCATCCCTAGTTAGTAGCTAGAGCCACAATCGATATAAAGGTAGTGTAGCGAGCAACCAATGCAAAAATGTCATCATAATATTTTCCCTCTTTCTGGGGAAATCTTCTAGCCACGAACCTCGCCTGATATTTTTGGATACTCCCATCTGCTCCATGTTTGATCTTGTACAACCATTTAGAAGTCACAACAGACCTCCCTTCAGGCCTCAGAACTATTTCCCACACATCATTCTTCATTATAGATTCATATTCTTCAGCCATAGCATCCTTCCAGACCTGCGTTTTCCTTGCTTCTTTAAAGGTGGGAGGTTCAACTTGTATGATGGTGCTCATAGCCACAACATAATACTGATATTGACATGGCTTCTTACTTTGTCCATAGGTATCCTTTGGCAACGACATGTCTTTCAACATCGTGTAAGGTATCATGAAGCCAAAGTGGTCTCTTCCTAATAGGAGGAGGATCCAAGGCGTCCATAAGTTCTATGGGATCATCAACAACATCCGTCTCAGGCTCAAGCACATAAGGACCTTCTAGTAGGTCCATGTCATCATCCCTCTTCTCAACATAGGGAGGAGGAGGAGGAGTGCCCATTTCTTTTCTAAGGGCAACATATTCATCGAAAGTCACATCCATGCTAAACTCGATATTCCTTTGACCAGACACATATATTCTAAAATCTTTAGAATTTTCACAATATCCAACAAACATACCTTTCTTCCATGAAGCTTCTAGCTTGTTCCTCTTGTCCTTCGGCACATGAAAGTATACAGGGAAGCCAAAGAACCTCAAGTGTCCAACATCGGACTTCGCACCCATGAAAACTTCTTCGAGGGTCCTGTCACCCAAGGCTTGATGAGGTGTCTTGTTTGAACATAGACCGCAGTATTTGCAGCTTTAGCCCACAAAAACATCGACAACTTTTGATGATGCAACATGGCTTGGGCAACTTTGATGATGGTCCCGTTCTTTCTTTCAACCACTCTATTTTGTTGAGGGTTGTAAGGTACAATGTTATCCTTCTTAATTCCTACTCTCTTGCAAAAGTCAATGAACACATTTGAATTAAATTCTCCACCATTATCACACCTGAAGACCTTGATTCTCTTCCCTGTTTGATTCTCTATTAATGCCTTGAAGTCTTTGAACATATCTCCTTGTGTTTCAAGAAGAATATCCATGTCTTCCGTGAGAATTCATCCACAAAGATTATATAGTATAGGTAGCCACTAAGAGATTTCACTGGCATGGGTCCACATAAATCAGAATGTATGAGTTGTACAATGTCACTGGTTCTGATCTTGCTAAAAGGGAATGGTCCCTTCAATTTCTTTCCACTTGCACATCCTGGACAAACCCCATCATGATTAGCTTGAACCTTAGGTCTTCCAAAAACCATCCTCCTTACTTTAGGCAGGGCTTCATAGTGAAGATGAGCAAACCTTCGGTGCCATAACTCTCTTTGATGATTTCTATCATGTACCAATTCTCATATTGGTCTTCCATTGACCCTATAGAGTCCTTCAATTCTTGATCCCAAAGTAAAAGCATTCCTCATGCAAGATTCCATAGGCCAAGAGATGACCTTTCTTCTTAGGAAGGCAACTCCCATCCCTTTGTCTTCCAAGGCAGATATAGGTACAAGGTTTTTCTTTAATCCTAGTACGTACATAACATCATGTAGATGTACGATTTCACCATAGTCCAAATGAAATGAAACATAACTGAAGTCATTCACAACATAAGTAGAATTATCCCCAAGCATGATCTTCAAATTAGTCTCCCTCTCAACCAGGTTTGAGAGGACTTCACGATACCCAATGAAGTGTCTAGAGGCCTCACTATCTACCAAACAACTATTAAACGAATCTGGGGGAGAGGAACTAGAAAGAGCAAAAATAAGAAAAGATTCACATTGAGCAGTAGCTTTGTTATTTCCATACCCTGAGTTCCTTGATCTCTTTTGAGAGTGGTGGCCATCTTCATGATCATTAGGAGCATCTCTTCTTCTCCTATCACAGAACCTGTTGTTGTTGTAGCCACGATTGTTGTTGAAGTTGGACCTTGGAGCTCTTCTCTTTTCCGAGCAATCTCGAGCAAGGTGACCACACTTGTGGCAATTATAAACAAAGTTATTGATCAAACGAGAAAATTACCTAGTACCCGTTTTTTTGAGGTAGCAAGAAAAACATCTGATTTTGAAAAGTGGTGATGCAAAATCACCCTTTTTTTTGGAGCATAGTTTTGGCACTTTAAATTTTCTTATGATTTTTTTTTTTTTAAATGTCATGATTTTCATGTCTATTTTGAAAAGTGGTGATTTAGAATAATCTGTTTTTTTTTAAACATATTTTTGGAACTTTAATTTTTTTTTGTTTTTTTTTTTTTAATGTCATGATTTTCATGTCGATTTTGAAAAGTGGTGATTTTTTATTTATCTTTGAAAATGTTAGTGGTTTTCATGCTAATTTTGAAATGTGTTGATGCAACATCAATCCTTTTTGTTTAAAGTGGTGATTTTCATCTTGGTAATAAAACATAAAAATAAAATAAAAAAACATGACAAAAAAATCAAATATATAAAAATATATAAAAAATAACCAATAAAAGTTAAAAAAAAACAAAAAAAAAACTTGTAAAAAAAATTCAAAAAAACACAATTTAAAGAAAAAAAATTAACAAAAAAAAACACATAATTTAAAGAAAAAAAATTAACAAAAAAAAAAACACAATTTAAAGAAAAAAATTAACCAAAAAAAAAACCAATTTTTTTCTTAACTAATAAAAAAAAACTGCATAATTAAAAAAAATGATGAAATAAAATAATTAAAAAAATTGAAATACTAAAATAAAAAATAAATAAAATTTAGAAATTTAATTTAATTAAATTAATTAATTAATTATTATTATTATTTTTTTAAATTTAAAAAGAAAATTAAAATAAAAAAAAGTTAAAATTAAAAAAAAAAAATTAAAAAACAAAAAGAGTATATATATGAAAAAGACATTTTCAAATAAAAAAAAAACAAAATTCAATTTTTTTTTAAAATAAAAAAATAAAATAAAAAATACACATTTTTAAAATTAAAATTTAAACCCCTGATCGGGGTCCTGTTCCCTAAGTTGGATCATGATGAAATCGTTAAGGAAAGAGCCTTATGACCTGCAAGCTAGGCTGGTTAGTGTCAAGTGGCAAATGGAGGGAGGAGGTGAAGGCCACATGCGAAGAATAGGACTCACCTCACAAGGGAGTCATCATACAGTGAGTGGTGGTAAAATGGAGTGGAAACGCTGATAGGAGGTTATTAAATGGGTATGGTGTTCTGAGAGCATAGCTCTGCAGGTGAAGAGGAACGAGGCCGGTGCAGATAGGAGCGGCGGACCAGTGAACCACAGGCTATTGCATCTGGCTGGTCATGGGTATGTTGCTCTACCTTCAACACTGTTCTGTCTCCTGAGTATGGATACTATTGGCAATTGCATGTTTACAGTTTCGCAATGGAATTTCCTACTAGGTGTAATGGCTTCGCCAGATGCATGGGATGCAGGGCAGTTTTATGAGCTTTTACCTGGGCTGAGAAAGTCAATTTCCATGTTATTTGGCATTATGCTTCATAAAATGTGGGATAGGGGATAGATAGAGGTGTAGGTGACTGCAAAAATCTTGAACCGCCCGGGTTGGCCACCCAGATCGTGGTTTGGCGGCGCCACGTAGATTGATAGTGAATGATATGGTTACCATATATCGTTGTCGCTCCTCTGGGGAGTGCGGGCAAGAAAGGATTAAGACGACTGTAAGGAAAAGAGGGCAGCCAGGGGGAACCCGCCACTGATCTTTGGGTAGGGACATGAGTCATAATCGTGGTCGCGACATGGGCAATTAGGTTATGATTTATTTGACTCGGCTCATTGATAATATATTGTATGTGGGTATGGCTCTCATTACTGTAACAGAGACAGGTTCCAGACAGGACTTCAGGAACTCTATTGGGGGCACATAGGAACGTTGCTCCGTTGTTTTCCAAACCATTACAGGGAAGAGAAATCATATTGCGCTTGCAAAGAGTGTAAAGAAGGAAGCCGGGACGGAATGCAGGAGGCAAACCTGGAAATGGGGTGTGTAGAAAGAGCGAGGAGAGCCCTCCTCCCAGGTGCCGAGGAGGTCGGGCCACAAACCTCAAGCCAAACATATTAAGGAGGCCGCTCAGGCATATGTCCAAGAAATTACGAGCTAGGTCAGGAAAGTAATAGTGAAATGGGAGGAGGCCCTCACTCGCCAAGCGGAAGAAGAAGATGCAGTTCTGGAAGGAGAACTTATCGTGCCCAACCAGGGTAATACTAGAGGCAGAGTTTCATAGTACCAAAGAACCCTCCATCTGTACTAGAGGATGAAGCACTTGGTGGCAAAATCCATCATGCATACCACTGATTTCATGCAAGTAGATCCGGCAATGCAGGAAATTCAAAGGGATCCCTAGCTCTTGCAGTTCCAAGTTCAACAGCAGAATGCCCGCTTGGGCAGAATCGAAAAACTCCTTAAGAGGCCACAACATTCTAAGATGCTCGGGTCTACTGCTAGAGACTCGACGCCCATCGAGTCCTTAGAGGACTAACCTGTTACTGTTTCTGTTAGCTTACCGTTATGTTTATGTATATTTGGATGAAGAACATAGAAGGCAATGACCTTAGAAAGACAATATTTTTTAAGGATTTAGATAGTTTGGCTTATAGAGTTGAGTATGATAGATTAAAGACATTCTAGTTTTGGATGGCATACAATGCCTTTCGATGGTCAACAGACCTGATTTCTCGCCAGGGCAGGTTGAGGCCTCGAAAGAGAATATCTATTGTAATCTGCCCTGTTTTGAAAAATGAATGAAAAGGTACTACTCAGCTTACAATATATATATATATATATATATATATATATATATATATATATTAAATAAAAAAAATATATATATATAAAAAATTAAAAATTCAATAAATAAAAAAAAATATATCGCGGCGCTTGGCTGTCGGGCGGGGGGAGGAGCCTGCCTCGGCTGACGGACGGGGGGTGAGCTGGCAGCTCCTCCCCTCGCCTGGCGGTCGAGCCCCACGGCCCCCAATGGAAGAGTTGCCTCGGCCGCTGGGCGGGGGGTGAGCTGGCAGCTCCTCTTGCCAGCTCACCCCTAGCCCGGCGGCCGAGCCCCGCGATATACATTTTTTTAATTTATTAAATTTTTTAAAAATTTATATATATATATTTTAATTAATTAATAAATTTATTTTTATTTTTATTTTAAAAATTTAAATATATATTTTTTAATCTAATTATTTTTTTTCTTTTTTAAAATTTAATTTATATTTTTAAATTTATGTGTTTTTTTTTTATAATTTAATATATTTTTATTTTAAAAATGTTAGATGTCATTTTTTGGGATTCAACTGAGTTAAGTCATTCATCTATGACCATTTCCATGAGAGGTAGTTGTAACTGACTAATTTCTCATGATTTTTGAGTAGTTCACTTAGCACTCATTGCATTGGGTGATGCTCACAAGGGTGAATAAGTGGGATTGAAACTAGTGAAATGAATCACATAGCGTCAATCATTACTTCTGGGACTTGCACCCGGTAACCAAGTCAAGAACTCTTTGTTCTGTAATTCAAATTGAGATGGACTAAGACCTTAGACAAACAGACCTTCCTCCTCCACCAAGTCATCATTCTAAGATGATATAGTAGTCTCTTCTTATCCAACAACAATCCAAAAATTCGACTTCCTAGTTGTAGAATATCGACCCCCAGCAACAAAATTTTGGCCTCCCAGTGGCTGCAGAATTTTGGCCCCTTTCGAACAACTACACAGCTTCACACATGTGGAAAAAGAGAGAATTTCGACTTCTTATGCTTGAGAAAGACCTCCTTCTTCGCTATCCTTTTTCTTCTTCTTCCTTGGAATTCACACTTTTTCTTAGCCCAAAAACTGCAAATCGAACTTGTTGTGTGTGTGTCAAATGAGGTCGAGTTGCCGCTTTTATATAGTGATTTTGCTGCCCAGTTTAGGCCGATTTGTCTAGTTTTGAGGCCGACTTGGTGGAGGAGGCCTAAAAGACCTAAAATATAATAAAATAAATTTCTTCTTTGAAAATAAATCCCAAGAAGGGTTCTTTACATTATGCCATGGACAAGGATGCTTGACATAAACCCTAGAAGCCTGCAATGGAGGCCTTGACCTAAAAGTAATTGACCCAAGCATGAAACCGATGCTTTAATAAGTCAATTTATTTTTCTTTCTTTTGATAAATTTATTACATCATGAATGAAGTACAATTATAAAGACCAACACTAGTTACATTCTTCAACAGTCCCTCTTAACTAGGGATGTATTCATAATTACCTATATATAGAGGTACATGGAAGATCTCCAAAATGAACTACGAAGAGTTCTGGCACACTCAGTGCCTCGGACTAGATACTTGGCTCGGGTTCTCTGTCTGGGTGGGACTAAGATGGACTCAAGCTTTTAGCTAGTCTAGGTACCATCATGCTTACTTGCTAACCATCAACCCAGGGATCTAGGTGTGTATTGAAGGTCAAAGCTCCATGACCAAAGCCACCCTCCCTCTTCGAGATCTAAACATCAACACATAGGCCAACTAGATGTCCTCCCAAGCATCCGCCATTAGATGCTTCAACTCTCCTTATCAAAATAGATATATCCATTTGTCCAAGCATGCTTCCAGAGTGTTCTTTTTATGGAGAGATTTACTTGTACAAACAAAAACCCTAATCAACAATAAACTTTCAAATATACATACAAGTAAACACAAACCTTCGGGGTCCTTTTTCATTCGGGTGTTGTTTATATCAAGTTATTCGTATGCAAATTGTTAGAATTCTTCAGTAGCACCAAATTTATTGCAAATCTATTCATTATCCAATTTCTTCTACAAGGTATCCATCATAATATGCCCTCCCTATTAATTGGGGAAATGTACTCTTTTCTTCGAACCATGCTCCCTCTTAACTTAGGGAGATTAATTACTTTCTTCTTCTATAACATTAGAGAACCTTTTTTGTCTTCATTCCTTCTTACAGTATCAAGGGCATCTTCCTTCATCATGCTTATATGAACATCTTCATCATCTTGAATTGTGTACCTACAAAATCCTTCAATAGCAAGTACAAATATACAAAAGCATGAAATTAACTATACCAAAAATGGAAACATTAAAATATTTAAACTTTAGACATCTGATACCTAAACCTAGTTAGCAAGAGAAACATACTTCAACCTTCTGTTAGGATTATTGTTATAAACCCTAGATCATATTATTAGGACTTAAAAGCAACTCGATCAAGACATTAGGCTCTTACTCTAGCAAACCCTAGATTCCACCTTTTTGACACAAAGGCTTTAGATATTAGCAATTTAATCAAGTAAGAATTCTACTATGTATGTTAGATTCTACTAAGGCTTGTTGCAAACCCTAGATATCAAAACTAAAACTTCTTAATGATACCATTAAGTCCTAGAATATCTATCTTTATGAGAGTTTTGTTACAAACCCTAGATCTCACAAACTAAGACATGAGTAACAATAAATAGGTCAACATACTCACATATACATATCTAGGATCATGCACAACAATATCTGCTAGGTAAACCCAAGACACAGAGTTTAATATATTAAAGTTAGACATAACAATTTTGACAAGACTAGGGTTTCGGTCAAATAGATGAATACACACCTAAGGTTTCATCCCTAGAATCTTACTATAGACATCACAAGGGTTTTGCTCATAAGCCCTGATTTACCAAACCCTAAAGGTTTAGGGTTACAATACATTAACAACAAATCCTAAAGAACTAGGGTTTCTATTATAACAATACCAAAACTCTAATTATAACAAAAAAATAGGATTTCTAGACTTCATCATCAACCCTAATTAGACTAGGCTTTCATAATCAATATTGACACACCCTTAGGTTAGGGTTTTATAGAGAACCTTTTATAGTTCCATAAGAATGATAATGTAGTGAGGGTAGATTTAATCTAATGATTAATCACCCTAACAAGAATCCCTTAAGATTCAAAACCCCAAGCATAACGATGTTAGTAATGTAGAGCAATTTAAAATAAAAATGATCATACCTTTTATATAAAGAGAACTTTTGTAACAAAGCTTATAGGCTAAGACATACCTTGAATTGTTTCTTAACAAACCTTGTAGGACATCAATGCTTGAAGGGCTTATTTTGTACTAGAACTTCTTCCAAGCTTCAAGTTTATTCTTTGAAGTCTCCTCCATAACCCTAATGCTTCAAGTTTATTCTTTGAAGTCTCCTCCATAACCCTAATGAAATTAGCAAGCTTTCCTAGCCAAGGAAAATATAAAGAGAAATGTTATTAGCGTACAATACAGACATATATAGATATGAGAGAGAAATCAAATATAAAAGAGGAGACAAGGAATAAAATACTTATCTTTTGGTAAAATGGTGAAGGCTCCCTCTTAATCCAGTCTTTGAGGGATACCTACAACTTATCAAAAATTCAAAATGTTCTAACAAGACATGTTAGACCTATAAATTCTAGAAATGAAAACATGAAGGAAAACAATTTTAAAGATAGAAGACTAAGAGAGAAATGTGAGAGAGAGAGAGGACTCAGTAGTATAAGTCCTTGACTTTCGATTCTTCTTCAGTGTTGTTCTTCCTAGATGGAGCTTCATCGATAACATTTGCTTGATCCCTATCTCTCTTCTTATTCCTTGGATTCTCAAGATAATGACTTTTGTAATGACCCATCTTGTGATAGTTGTAACATTTGACCTTGGATAGGTCCATTTTCTTCTTTGGTCGTTCAGACTTCTTAAAGATTCCCTTCTTCTTATGATGAGCAGAATAGGCATTTGAGGTGTTTTCTTCTTCATCCTCCTTGTTGTTTACTAACGATATTCAGACTTCTTCTTGAATACATGCATTCCACATTTGTTCAAATGTTGGAGTATCCTTCCAACTGTTAAGACCTGATGCAAAGGCACTCCGAGATTTTGGTAGTCCTAGAAGGGTAGTAATTAAGAGCTCTTTTTATGGGACAACTTCATCTATTGCTTGGAGTTCATCCCTGATTCTAGATATTCTTATAAAATTTGATGAAACGATATCATCATTTGTCATCTTAACAGTTCTTAGTTCATTCTTGAGGCTTGCTATTTGACCAATGTTCTTGATTGTGAATAACTTGGAAAGAGCCTCATACGTTTCTTGAGCTGAATTTATGTTGGATATAAATCCATCCACTATTAGGTTCATAGCCAATATTTCAATTTCCCTAAACTTTTCTTTTTTTGCATCACTTGATTCATTAGTAGGCTTCTTGACTTTTCCCTTAATGAGATTCAAAACTTTTTTCTTTTCGAGAATGAGGTCTATCCTCTTTTTTCAGGCCCTGTAATTGGAGGCTCCTTCTAGTTTGTTTTCTCCCTTCATTGAGTTTGTCATAGTGCCTGTAGATAGTAGGCTTGTCTCTTTATATGATTCCTTTTCCTTAACGACGTTCCTTTGATCTTCTTTTCCTTAATAGATATTCGAACCAACTTTTTCCTTCTTCACGTTTGCTCTGAAACCATGTTAGAAAATCAGAAAGGCAGAAATATTTTCTTATGTTGATAATTACTTGTGATATTCTTATGTTCTTATTATCTTCCTTAAGTTCTTCTTTTATCTTTGTTTCATCAAGCAATTATCAAAAGCAAAACATGAAGATCAGGGACACCAAATGTAGGTGGACAACTAGGGATAAAACCCCTATATAGGGAAAAACCCATTCAAGAACTCTTCTTTCAGTAATTCAAATTGAGATGGACCAAGACCCTAGACAAACCGACCTTCCTTGTCCACCAAGTCAGCCTTCTAAGATGATATAGTAGTCTCTTCTTATCCAACAACTCCAACCCGACAACAATTCAGAAATTTGACTCTCTAGTTGCAGAATTTTGACCCCTAGCAGCAGAATCTCGGCCTCCCAGTGATTGTAGAATTTCGGCTCCTTTCCAACGACTGCACAACTTCATGCGTGTAGAAAAAGAGAGAATTTCGACTTCTTATGCTTGAGAAAGACCTCCTTCTTCGCTATCCTTTTTCTTCTTCTTCCTTGGAATTCACACTTTTTCTTAGCCCAAAAGCTACAAATCAAACTTATTGTGTGTGTGTGTCAAATGAGGTCGAGTTTCTGCCTTTATATAGTGATTCTGCTGCTCAGTTTAGGCCAACTTATCCTGTTTTGAGGCCGACTTGGTGGAGAAGGCCTAAAAGACCTAAAATATAATAAAATAAATTTCTTCTTTGACAATTAAATCCCAAGAAGGGTTCTTTACATTATGACATGGACAAGGACACTTGACATAAACCCAAGAAGCCTGCAATGGAGGCTTTGACCTAAAAATAATTGACACAAGCATGAAACCCATGTTTTAATAAGTTAATTTATTTAATAATAAAATTTATTTTTCTTTCTTTTGATAAATATATTACATCATGACTCAAGTACAATTATGAAGACCGACACTAGTTACATTCTTCAACAAGATGCAACAACTCTTTGTTGTTGGTGAATCTTCTCATCAAGCTAAGGTGTCCAAAACAAGTTCAGATACCTCTCCATAAGCAACTTACCAATAACAACATAATTTGCAGCGTTGTCCATTATGACTTGGACAACATTCCGTGGACCTACCTCCTGAATGAAGGTGATCTGGATTTATGCAAGAACGCAACAGAATACACATATAACCGTAAATACAAAGATGCAACGGAAATAACACTTCATTTCATTAATATCAAAGAACTGAAATTTGCTTACAGACAAAATGGAAATAAAACTAGCTAGGGCGCTGGTAGCTATCACTGAGAAGAGATGTGGCGGCTACAGGCCTCTGAACTGAGTTACAATGAGGCTCGAGGGCCTATTTATTATTTAGAAACAATGGGAAATCCTAAACAGCCAAAACCCTAACCCTAGGAGATGAAGCGCCAAAACTATGGGCCCCGTTTGGGAAAATTGGTGTTTCAACTTCCCAGGGGCATAACTTTGGCATACAATCTCCGTTTGACGCGTACCATACCTCGTTAGAAAGATCTATCCGAGAACTACAAATTTTGAACGAGCAACATTGGTACATGTTGCTCTCCGTTTTCCCAAAAAATGTCGTTTAGGGCCTCAAAACGGCTCCGGAAGTTCAGGACCCAAAAACTGCTAAAAATAGTAAGTTGTGTCGAAACTGAAAAACTGAAAGAGACAATGGTGGGGCCCCAAGAGGAATAGGTGGGTGACCACCAATATCCACCTGGATCATTCCTCCCTCCTTAGGAAGCAATGGTCCCCATTGCATTAAGTTCCTCCATGAGATGAGGAAATTTCTGCTGAACTTGGTCCCTGGTGAACCACTTTCCTTGGTGCAGGAGTTGGCCAGCTTTGACAACCCGATATAGTTGGATCTTTTGTTGGCGAGTGTTCTTGATTTTCATGTCCATGATACAATCTGTGGTGGCCTGTTCCATGCAATCTGGGTTTAACTCTGTTGGTGTGAGTTGTTCTGCAATGTCAGATGTGTCTAGTAGAGGTGGGAAGTAAGGACGAAGGCGGTCCACATTGAACACTGGGTGCAGACCAAGAAATGGTGGAATACTGAGCTCGAAAACATTGTTCCCTACAGCCTTGGTGATGGTGTACGACCCGTATCGGAGCGGGCGAAGCTTGCAGTGGGGTCCAGTGAGGTGCTCCTTCTGCAAATGTAGCCATACTTTGTCACCCACCTGGAAGTTGTGTGGAATCTGCTGTTGATCATGGCGTTGCTTGTACTTAGCATTGGCTCTGTCCAATATTTCATGAACCTGTTGGCGGATGTGTTGAATGCGCTCGATGAAGCTATTTGCTTTGTCAACTTTAGACTGGACATGAGCCGAATCGGCCTGAGTAGCTGCAAATGGCATGGCTATGTCAATCGGACATAGTGGCTGGAATCCCAAGCCCACCTGAAAGGGGCTATGGCCGATTGAACGGTGGAGAGCCCGATTATAACTATGTTATACATAGGGGAGGCTCTCGTCCCATGTGCGTGGATGCTTTGAATTGTACATGCGCAGAATGTGTACAATCATTCTGTTGACGACCTCTGTCTGGCCATCTGTTTGGGGATGGAAAGTTGTGGACTTGGTGAGCTTGGTGTCCAGCATTGACCAGAGGCTAGTCCAAAATGTGCTGAGGAACCTGCTATCCCGATCTGATATGATAGACTGTGGGATCCCAAAGTGTACCCACACTCGTTCAAAGAAGAGTTTAGCAGTGGCTTCTGCTGTGATATTCTTCTTTCAGGCCACCGTAATGGCCATCTTCGAGAATCTGTCAACGACCACGAAAACACAGTCATTTCCATGCTTAGTAGAAGGCAGGCTCGACATGTAATCCATGGAGATGTATTCCCAAGGTCGACTAGGGGTAGGTAGCGGAGTATATAGGCCTTGCTTCTTGATGGTCGGTTTGGCAGTGGCACAGGCAGTGCAGGATTTGATGTGCTTCTCGACATCCTTTCGAAGGTTCGGCCAATATAAATACTTCTGCAGTACAGCTACTGTTTTCTCGACCCCGAAATGCCCAGCGACTCGACTGTAGTGTGCTTCCCATATCATCTTGGCATGCTCGCTTGAAGGAACACAAAGGTGTCCCAGGTGACTTAAAAGTGCATCTTGGAGGTGAAAATTTGGAACTTGCGTACCCCCAAGAGTGCCTTGTAAGTGTGGCCGAATTCTGGGTCGCTCTCGTAGAGAAGCGGCCAATCAGAAGTCTCGTGCCCACAAGAGTTGAGAATGGTGGTGAGCGCCGTGATCGGTGGTCGGCTGAGGCAGTCTGCAACATTATTGGTGCTACCCTTTTTGTACTTGATGTTCAAATGAAATTGTTGCAGATATGTGGAACACTTTTGATGGCGATCATTCTGCAACTTCCCTTGTGTCTGTATGAATTGCAAGGGCCAGTGGTTTGTGTGGATGATTGTTTCCTTCCCCAAAATGTAATGCTTCCATTGTCGACAAGCTTGCACAATGGAATACATTTCTTTGTCATAAGTGGGATACTTGCGAACTGTGTCAGACAATGTCTCATTGTGATATGCCACTAGATGTCCTTGTTGAGTAAGAATTGCTCCAATAGCATAGTAAGAGGCATCTGTCTCGATCTCAAATGGCTGTTGCAAGTCTGGTAATGTGAGCACTGGAGCAGAACGGAGGCGATTTTTCAATTCTGTGAACGCCTTCTGTTGAGGTTCCGACCAAAAGAATTTTGCTCTCGCTCCTCCCTTGGTAACTTGACTCAAGGGCCAAGTGATATGAGAGAATCCCAACACGAACCTACGGTAGAAATTAGCAAGACCCAAAAAGCTGCGAAGCTCTATTATAGTGGTTCGGGCTGGCCAATCCCGAATGACTTGGATCTTGGTTGGATCCACATGCACCCCCTTTTCATCAATAATGTATCCCAGATATTGAACCTGGGTCATGCCAAAAGTGCACTTCTCCAAATTGCTACACAACTTGTGTTGCCGCAGTGTTTGGAGGATTTGTCGGATGTGGTGAAGGTGCTCTTCCCAAGTCTGGCTGAAGATCAGAATGTCATCCAAGTACACCACTACAAATGAGTTGGTGAATGGCCACAAGATGTCGTCCATCATCCTCATGAAAGTTGCGGGAGCATTCGTCAACCCGAAAGGCATGACCAACCATTCGAAAAGGCCTTCCTTGGCTTTGAAGGCAGTCTTCCACACATCGGAGGGTTCAATTGGTACCTAGTGATACCTAGACTTCAAGTCGATCTTGCTAAAATATTTTGCACCTTTGAGTTGGTCCAAAGGGTCATCAATCCGTGGGATCGGGTACCTATTCTGGACAGTGATCTTGTTCAGCGCCCGATAGTCAATACAGAGTCTCCACGTCCCATCCTTCTTCTGTATCAACACGATCGGGCTCCCACAGGGCGATGAACTTGGTCGATTGTGACCTTTCTGCAGCAACTCCTGAAGTTGCCTCTTGATTTCATCGTTCTCCAGAACAGAACATCGATAGATCGGTCCATTGGGTAGCGGCGCACCTGGGTTCAGATCAATTGGGTGCTTGACCTGACAGTGCAGAGGAACCCTTGTGGGTGAGGTGAAAATGTCCCCGTATTCCTCCACAACCTTATCCATTTGTTGTTGTCGTGCAGAGGAGCTTTGTCTGGAGGTCGTGGCCACAGTCTTCTTCTTGCCTTGGGGGCGGATCATCAGGAAAACGAATTTCCTGGTTTGGGAAATGAGCTTACTGCATTGTTTTGCAGTAACCAAAGAGATAGCAGTAGGAGGTGGTACCTCTGGTATCCTGTACAACTTATTTCCCAAAGTAACAATAACAGAACGAGGCCGAGACTCATACACAGCATGACGCTTCCACAAGTATGGTTGTCCTAATAATACATCAGAAACATCAATAGGAGCAACGTCACATAATACCTCATCCGTGAAGGGCTTGATGCTATAGAGAAGGCGACACTGCTGGCTGACGCGGAGATCTCGTCCTTGGTGAAGCCACCCGATGGTGTATGGATGTGGGTGAGCTGTGGTCGGCAAGCCCAACCGCTTCACGGCGTCTGCTGAAATGAGGTTCTTTTGGCTCCCATTGTCGACAATGGACTGTACAGGGGAGCCCTTTACCCACATCTGGGAGTGGAAGAGACGTTCCTCCTCCTCTGGATCTTCCGGTTCCTCCTTCTGGACCTTTGTAGTGGCAACGGTGGCGTTGGGCTCCGCATCAATAATCTGTTTCCCTTTTTCATTCCCCTTTTCAGGTTCTGATTCGGAGTCGGATTATGCATCTGACTCAGAAGCCCTCATCTCGGCCACTAGCGACTGCTTGGCCCGACACTCACTTGTGTTGTGAGTGGAGCTCTTATGGAACTCACACCACTTTCCCGTGTCCTTCTTTGGCTTTGTGGTGTTGTTCTTTGCTTGTGGCTTCGACAGGTTGTCTTGAGTCGCCATGCCTTGGCTCTGTCCTTTGTTCTGCGGTTTGGGAGCACCTTTCCCTTACTTTTGATTCGCAGATCCAAAGTCTCGCTTCTTCTGTTTGAATTTCTGCTCAATCTTGGCAGCATACCGGTATGCCGTACCAAGCGAGGAGATGTCGAGGAACTCCATTTCCTCCTAAATGTATCTGTGCAGACAGCTGCGATACTTTAGCACCAAATGTTTCTCTGAATCTTTGATACCCAACTTTGTGCGCAGGGTATGGAACAGATTCGTCAGCTCGTGCACATCTTGATCCCTTTGTTGTCGCAGCGTGGTCCATTGTATGTACTTGTCCTCATAGCTCTCCACGGGATAGTACTGTTCCTTGACGGCGTCTCGGAAAGAATTCCAAGTTGGTACGGCCGAGAACAGAGAGGGTTCTGTCTGGTCCTTGTTCTCACAGTAGGTTTCCCACCAGTCCTTAACATGGGGGGTAGCTTTGAGGAGTGCAAAAATAATCTTCTCCCGGTCTGAAAAGTCATGAAACGAGAAATATCCTTCTAACAGATTCAACCATCTATCTACGGCATCTGCGTCTATTTGACCCTCAAATATGGGAATGTCAAAATTTACTTGTACCTTAAAAGGAGTCGCACCTCCCGAGTGGCTGCTGGATGCAGATGCGCCGCCGGTGGGTAGCCGTTGAAGGATCTGAACAAAGTTATCCATCATCGCGTTCCTTTGTTTTTCGAGGGCCTCCTCGAGCAATATTTTGATAGGATCTCCTGCTCCCTCATCTTTCTTTTCGTCCCCCATGGGTGTCCGTCGAGGTTTGCGAGGCTGATCTTGCAAAGGTTCCACCAGATCAAGCCCTAGCTCCTTATATCCCGACCTCGTTGGGGACATGCAAAGAAGGATCGAGAAAAAATAGACCGCTCTGATACCACTAATCCGGATTTATGCAGGAACGCAACAGAATAAACACATAACCATAAATACAGAGATGCAGCGGAAATAACACTTCATTTCATTAATATCAAAGAACTGAAATTTTCTTACAGACAGAATGGAAATAAAACTAGCTAGGGCACTAGTAGCTATCTCTGAGAAGAGATGTGGCGGCTACAGGCCTCTGAACTGAGTTACAATGAGGCTCGAGGGCCTATTTATATTCTAGAAACAATGGGAAATCCTAAACAGCCAAAATCCTAACTCTAGGAGATGAAGTGCCAAAACTATGGGCCCCGTTTGGGTAAATTGGTGTTTCAACTTCCCAGGGGCGTAACTTTGGCATACGATCTCCGTTTGACGCGTACCACACCTCGTTAGAAAGATCTATCCGAGAACTACAAATTTTGAATGAGCAACATCGGTCCATGGACCCATGTTACTCTCTGTTTTCCCAAAAAACGTCGTTTAGGGCCTCAAAACAACTCTGGAAGTTTAGGACCCGAAAAACTGCTAAAAATAGTAAGTTGTGCTGAAACTGAAAAATTGAAAGAGACAATGGTGGGGTCCCAAGTGGAATAGGCAGGTGACCACCAATATCCACCTAGATCAGAAGGTGTCCAACGATTTACATAATAAATTTGCATCCTTAATATGTGCAAATGCATCAACAAACTTCATAAACATTGTCCCATTGGGACAACTAACCAAGAAGTTAAGAAGGGTCCTACCCTTCTGATTAGTCCAACCATTTGACATCACAATGCGTCTAGTGTGTTCCCATGATGCCTTAAACACCTCCAATCTAGTAGTGCAATCAAATTTTTCATTTTGAAGAATAAGCCCTCTCAACTCCTCATAGGAAGGGGCTTTGAACCCCGGTCCAACAATAAAATTCACATCAAACATAGGTTGGTAGAATGGATTGGTCTTGGAAATGCTGAAAGGAAATTCACTCCATAGAAGACACCTATTGACCAATTTGTTAGCTTCTTCCTTTTCTTTTTTTAAAGTGCTGATTTGATGCCATTTTATGCACCAGGTATGGTTCTAGGAATAAAAAAGGATAAGACAACCAAGGGGTTGGGCAATGTGGATGTGGAAGGTGATATTGAAGATGCACTATCACTCCCCCCACTCCTTCCCTTGCAATTTGACTTCTCACCGCTGCCTTGTTATCTTTGGCATCATCTTTATCTTGCAGTGATTTAATGGCCTTACGAATGATTTCTGGAGTTGTTGATAGGCAAAGTTCTATATTTTATCCCAGAATTTGTCCCAAATGGAATTTCAATTGGTTGGTGCCCCCTAACAAATGCTTGCCACACAACTTGCAAGTCAGATATTGTCTATTAACCCCCCCCCCCAAACATCAGGCTCACCATATTCCCACATAGGGTTCAAGTGCCTCGACATTTTGTTCCAGGTTGAACCTAGGGCACAAAAAGAGAATTTGAAAAAAATTAAATGCTATCCATCACATGAAAAATGTAAAAATTGTTCATTAAAAAAATAAAAAAATTCCATATGCATGCATGCTGCCATGCTCAAACAGACTGATAGATTCATGGAATGCATGGCTTGAAGGGTTGAATCAGTTGATTGGGTTAACAATTGAAGGAAAAACGCCTGACATTAAAACCCTCATAGTTAGGGTTTTTCATTGGCATTAAAATGCCCAACATTAAAACCCTCACAGGAAAATGCTCAACACTGGGTTATATTGAATATTAATGGTTTGCAACTTTGTGTGGGTTGAGCATAAATAAATTCAACCTAACACTCATTTGAAACCTGATCCCCTATTCAAACTAAAAAAAACATGAGAAATTTTGGCACGTACCTGCAAATCTGCAACTGTTGGAGATAAATCGTTGAGCAATGGGGAAAAATTAAAATACAACAATTCTCATCCTCTTTGGTGCTTAAATTCTAGTCTCCTCTCTTCAGAGGTCAAACGGGTGACTTGGTGAGCTAACAATGCCAACTGATAAAAAATTACACTATTTTTTTTTGACTTAATGCTGGCCCGGATGAACCCCCGCGAGTTTTTCAATCAACTCACGATTTTCTTGCAATTTTTACGGTTTAATGATGATTTTTTCAATTTTGAAAAACTTGCCAAAAACTCGCATGATAAAATTGTTTGGTTGGTAACACTGATACCTATCTATATGTGGATAGTTGTTAGAACTATCCACATATGTATATAGATTGACACATCTGGCACAATACCTTAGTTTTCTCTACAAATGGCCTCAAGTCAAATAGTATACCACTTTTTCTCTACAAACGGCCTCAAGTCAAATAGTAGATGACTAGTTAACTAAATACAATATTGAAAAATGGGGTTAGCAATGCTGAATTCTTCACTAGCATATTTACTTGACTCTTAACACTGATACCTATCCATATGTGGATAGTTGTTATAACTATCCACATATGTATATAGATTGACACATCTGGCATAATACCTTAGTTTTCTCTTCAAATGGCCTCAAGTCAAATTGTATATGACTTTTTCTCTACAAACGGCCTAAAGTCAAATAGTAGATGACTAGTTAACTAAATACAATATTGAAAAATGGGGTTAGAAATGCCGAATTCTTCACTGGCATATTTATCAGTCAGGGATCTAGTTGACCTGACGTCCAGTGATAGGTAGTGTCTTTCACGTGTGCACTTATATGCACCCAAATATGCACAAATAGACATTTATGTATACGTCTAATATATGTTATGCATATTCCGAGTAGCCATTCCTATCTGCACTGTGCAATCATGCAGAGTCATGTACGCATATTATGTGGGCACACATAGTAGGACTCTAGCCAAAGAAGATGAACTTTTGGGTGAGCACACCATTCGCTGTGGCCCTAAAAAATCAGTGTTGAAATTGTCAATCAAATGTCAATATTGTGATAAGGAGAAAAGCTTCTTAGTCAAACTTCCTAGTCAGAAGTTTCTCACTTAGATATGAGTTTGTGGAATGATTCTAGACCTGCTTGTTTTTCATAATAGCAAGTAGGTACAAGATGTGTATAGAGATGCTCCCAAGTTTCTTTGCATGTCATGTTCAATTGGGGGATAACCATAAGTGATAAAACCAATTAACTTTGTATTGCTTGTTTATATATTTGTTTACTTTTCAACTGTTTTTCCTTCTAAAAAGAAATTCTTTCAATAACAAATTTACACATTTGAATTCATGACAATTTTCCCAGAGTTCTTCAGTTTGTGGGATGTATGTCTCTGCATCAGTAGGGATTTCCCTTATCTGACATGGCAGTGAAAGCTTAGTTAATTGGTTTATACTGTTCCTTAGCTTGCAATGAGACTTATTGGAGCATGTCCTAGGTCACCGGGATTGTACTGACTACTTATGAGATTAGGATGAGCTAGAACATTCCCTTACTGGGATTCTAATGTGTTATACATAGCACTGTTTCAGGCCTCTCGCCCAATGAAAGGATTATTAATAATACCTAATAATTGTAGAGTTACATCCATTAGTCTGACTTGGTCAAAATCAAAGGAATATTTTTTATTTTTACTTTATATTGCTGTGTTTTCATACTAGAAAGCAGTCTGTTCAACTTTTCCCCTCTTATTAGCATTGAGCAAGAAAAAATACTTTTAGAGGCATTTTCATGCGAAGAACAAGCTGGGCAGCTTATAAGTCATTAGAAATCTACTCAAAATGAGTCTGCAAAATGTTTATGCAGATAAAACTCTAGATTGTTGTTTTTATTTTTCGAAGTAACAGCTCAATGGTTGAGGAGGATCAGCAAATCTGATTGTGTAAGCAGTCTAGAGTCTATATCTTCCTTTTTGTTAATTGGGCCAAAACTTTTTTCACTTTGCATCAAGCATTGAAGTCATAGAAGGTAATGAAGCATTTGACTTTTCTGAGACTATTTAGTCTTTGAACTTCTACTCATGAAGCAGGATGGCATTAACTCTTCGCTGGATTTCACAGGAATTATGTGGACCTAGAAGCTTTTTTGGCGTGGAGGATTTTGTGGATGATGACAACACTAAACCATACACATATAGGAAGGAGAAAATATCAAAAAACCCACATAAGCATGTATCATTCAAGCAACGAACAATTGCCTATATGCAGCCCTTTACACTGGATGTCTTCATATCAAAACGCTTTGTTAGTGCATCTATTACACACAGGGTCACGAGCAAGCAGGTGGCAGTTGCAGGTACAAATTCTAAAGACATAAAAGCTGCATTGAGGTCTAAGTCAGATATTCCTGCTTGTTTGGCAATTGGTCGAATCTTAGCTGAGCGATCAAGAGAGGCTGATGTATACACTGCAGTATATACTCCCAGAGAAAGAGACAAGTTTGAAGGAAAAATAAGAGCTGTGGTCCAATCTCTCATAGATAATGGTATTGATATCAAAGTATATTTAAATTAACTCAGGAATATCCATATTGCCACATCTCAATTTAAGGCCATGCTCAGCATCTTCTACTGATTATGTGTGCACCTGTTTTTGTGTGGATATTCAGAAGTTGTTTAAAAAACGTTCAGAGCCATACGTGTGACAATTGTTATATCTTTGTGCCTATATTTTAAATATGTGGTATTGTAAGGCATTAATTTGTTGCCTCTCTGGAACATTTATTGAAAGCTTTGCATTTAAACAATGTGCTACTATTCACATTCTTGAGGCAATTTGTTTTCATTTGCCCGTTATTGTTTGATAGAGGCAGTGCATCGCAGGTAAATGATCCTTTTGCTACTAACGGAATTTTTTTTGTTTTGTTTTGTTTTTATGTTGTTGTGCAATAAAGAGAGGACGACATCAGTTTTCTAGTGGATCTATAGAATAATAAGGAACATATATTGAAAGCTCTGCATTTAAGCAATTTTCTACCATTCACTCACGAGGTTAATTTATATTTTCCCGTTATGGTTTGGTAGAGGCAATGCATCGCAGATAGATGATCCTTTTGATGCTTACAGAAATAAAAAAACAATTTTTTTTTGCCAGTGAAATGACGATGGCATCAGTTTTCTAGTGGATATATGTTGGAATAATTAGTATAGAGTGCTTTTTAATAAAGAGAAAATTTCTGAGGTAGAATGAATTTTCAAATTAAAAGACGAGAACAAGCTAACCAAGACGTTTTAGCTACCATTGTATCCATAGGAAGGGTAATGTGGTGCAAGTTTCAATGTTTATGGCAATGTTCCACCAAGTCCCCTCGAGGTGGGAGCGAGGGGGCGAGGGAGCGCGGGAGCGACTTATGCAAAAGCTCCCTACCGATTTTCAGGAAACGTGGGGGGACGTCGGGGTCATAAAATTAAAATATATATATATATATTTATCATTGAATAATGTAATATTATTTTTCATTTTTCAATTTTGCAAGGAATGTATAATATATATACTATATACAATCATCATACACTTACATCATGAAAGATAATTAGATAAAATCTACTAAGACTGTTTATAGCTTGGAGGCCGAGACTGTTGGTCCTGGAGCTCTCAGAAGTGGCAATCTATTGAGCTTAATTACTGTTATGTGCCGTGTGGAGATTAATTATTGTATGCTGAGCTTGGTACCATAACACAAATTGGGAAGTTGTTTGTTGTTGTTTCAAGACAAAAAGCTGGCGATGGATCAGTGATCAAGGAAATTAAAATTTGTTTTTTCAGTAGCAAGTGCAATGCTAAAACATTGCACTGTCTCCAGCAAGAAATATTGAATTTTTAATTGGTTGGAAACACTAAGGCCATGTCGGCTATATGAGAGCATTTCCCCTAATGCCATAAGTAGGGTCACCTCTCTTTGGGGTAATATTGCTATAATCACACTGGAATTTTTCTCTTTTCTTATTTCTTTGGTACCTGTACAAGTAAAAATTTGTTTACAAGTTTGGCTTATGTTTGAAAGCAGTGTGGGGATGTGGGGATATCGGGGACTGCTGGAGTGACCCTCAAAATATCGCAGGACAACACCTCAAAAATATAAAAATTACAAATTTGAACATTTCGATATCCAATTTAATGTAATAGGTGGTTATTCAATATCCTTTTATAACACTTTGTATCCAATTTAACAGGTGGTTCAAAGGCACTGGTGGAATCTCATCTGAAACTCATAACTTATTAAATGATTGCAAAACGATGGTTTGTTTCGAAACCCTTTTTATAAGATTGACTAAGTCGTAAGATCCATTCTACTACTGCGGGCGAGGCGACGGCTACAGTTGTTGGAGGCCGAGGCGACAACTACGGCTATGGTTGTTGCGAGCGGCTTCTGCGACAGCTGCTGCGAGCGATGGCGGCAATTTAAAAAAAATATTTTTTTAATTGTGGGCCCCACCCGCCCCCTCCCGTACCCTCACACCCCCTTCACGCCCCCTCTCGTCCCCTAAAGCACCCTCGTCCCTTCCAGATGAGGAAACATCCCATTTGCCGTCCCCTTCAATTTTTTGATTTTTGGGGACGTCAGGAAACGTCCCCTAGAAGTCCCCAAGACCCCGGAGCGCGAGGGGGCGAGGATTCTAGCTCCCTAGGTGGGGGGGCGAGTCCCCGTGTAACACTGGTTTATGGTTCTAGGTATGCACATGTAGCTAGTAGTGTTACAAGAGCTTTGGAGACACCAATTGTGGTGCCAAAATGAGTGAATTGGAGCTCTGTTAGAGGGTCTAGTATCGTTGGCATATCATTTTGGAAGAAGGGATTATTGTAGATCTACAGAAATTTCAATCCGTCGTTGATTTATCAAATCCTAGAATGTCTCTGAAGTGAGAGCATTCATTGAGGCTGTATGATACTATGGACAATTTGTGGAAAATTGTTAACAGATCACTCATCCAATGAGCTCTCTACAAGGGAACAACACAGTTTGAATGGATGAATATGTGCAAAGCAAGCTTCCAGGGATTGAATCAATGGTTAAATTGGACACCCATTTTGAGTTAAAAGACCTTGATAAAGAGTAATCAGTTTGCACTTATGCTTGCTTGGGAAGGCAAAGGTGGAGCATTTACACAATGTGAACATGCCCTTTGCCAGAAGTACAAAAAATTAGAGGAAAATCAATGCAATTACCCAATTGGTGATCTAGGGCTCATTGTAGTGCACATGCCTTAAACATGAGGTGTCACTACTGGATGGATAGGAAGTTTGTTAAACACTTATCATAACATTTTAAGGTACCTATTTACCTTACCACATCTGAATCCTAGACAAGAGGGTGGGTAGAGTTTGTGAGAGTGATTTGGAAGTAAGGCATGCGAAGGTGAAAGGACCCAAGGTTTTTGATGCCCTTAGCCATGGAATTTTATACTTACGGAACACTTGAAAGATGTGTGACTCATTAGAATTGCCTCAAATAAGAATATGTAGTTCATGGAAAAAAAAATTAAATCTGCTATAAAGGAATATTCATTCATTGATTCAATGTATTTGAGAAAGATAACAAAGTTACTGATCAAATGAGAAAATCCCCAGGTACCCATTTTTTTGAGGTAGCAAAAAAAACATCCGATTTTGAAAAGTGGTTATGCTTCACTCTTTTTTTTTAGCATAGTTTTGGCACTTAAAATTTTCTTATGATTTTTTATTTTATTTTTAAAAGTCATGATTTTCATGTCGATTTTCAAAAGTGGTGTAGAATACTCTGTTTTTTTTAGTATATTTTTTGAACTTCAATTTTTTTTGTTTTCTTGTTTTAAATGTCGTGTCGATTTAGAAAAATGACGATTTTTTTGGGACTTTAAATTTTTTCATTTGTCAAGCATGAACATTTGTTTTAAAATGTTAGTGATTTCCATGTTAATTTTGAAAAGTGTTGATGCAACATCAATCCTTTTTATTTAGAGTGGTGATTTTCATCTTGGTAATAAAACATAAAAATAAAATAAAAAAACATGACAAAAAAATCAAATATAAAAAAAATATTTAAAAAAACCAATGAAAGAATAAAAAAACAAAAAAAATTTGTTAAAAAAAAAAAAAATTAAAAAAATATTTCAAAAAATAAATATAAAAGAAAAAAAATAAAATAAATTAACACAATTTTTTTGGGTTCAAAAAACAACATAATTAAAAAAGCAATAAAATAAAATAATTAAAATTTAAAAATAATTTAGATTAGAAAAAAAATTAAAATAATTAAAATACAAAAATAAAAATAATTAACATTTAGAAATTTAAATTAAGAAAAAAAAATAAATTAAAAAGAAATGTAACACACCCCACCCTAAAACCTCCACACAGATATATGGCAAGGGCAATCCGAGTTTTAAACTATTAAATAACAAAGTAGACGTGTACAAGGGCAATCCGAGTTTTAAACTATTAAATAACAAAGTAGACGTGTACAAGTTCCAAAAAGATTAATTTCTTTTCACTGTTTGGTTTGCATATACATCTCAATGAAAAATACATTAAAAAAACACCAATATTATTATTATTATTATAAAAAAAAAACACTTACAAAATTAAAAAAAAAATTAAAAGAAAAAAATTAAAAAGAATTAAAAATAAATTAAAAAAAATAAAAAATAAAAAATAAAAATAGTCACGGGGCTCGGCTGCTGTGCGGGGGCTGGAAACTCCCCCCAATCGACCTCCGTCGCCACGGGGGTTGTGGGGTAGCTTAGGCGAGGGGGCGGAGCTAGTAACTTCCCCCTACCTGACGGCCGCGCCTCGCAGCCCCCCCGTAGCGACGGAAGTCGATTCTTGGAATTGACCTCATCACCACGAGGCCACCAGGTGGGGGAGAGCTGGCAGCTCCACCACTGCCCAGCAGCCCCCGAGGCGGGGGCCACGGGGCTTGATCGCTGGGAGGAGCCACCCCCCTCCCCCTTGCCCGACGGCCAATCCCCGTGACTATTAAATTTTTTTAAAATTTAAATTATTAAATTTTATTTATTATTTATTTTAGTATTTTAATTACTATTATTATTATTTTTAACTAATTTTTAAAATTTTTATTTTAATGATTTTATTTTATCATTTTTTTAATTATGTTGTTTTAATTATTATTATTATTATTTTTATAACTTTAAAAAACAAATTGTTTTTGTTTTTGTTTTTTTTTTTGGTTTTGGGTTAATTTTTATTTATTTATTTCTTTAAATTGTGTGTTTTTTTGAATTTTGAATTTTGAATTTTTATTTTTACAAGTGATATTTTATGTTTAATACCATGCTTAAAAAGTTGTTGGAATTTTATTTTCATAAAGGTGATATTTTATTTTTAATGTCATGTTTATTGTTGAATTTTTAAGGTTTTTCAGAGTAATGATATTTTATCTTTAATGTTATTATTAAAAACTATTGACAATTTACCTCGAAAAGAAAAAGACATTATTCCAACATCAACACTCTTCGGTTTCAAGGTGTTTTTGCACACAAAAAATTGACGACGTTATTCCAACAACACTTTTCGTTTTCACGCTATTTTTTGCACAAAAAAAAATTGGTGACGTTATTCCAGCATCAACACTTTTTGTTTTTACGCTGTTTTTTGCACCAAAGAAATTGACTTTTACTTCCATTTTTAAAAAACGTTGAAAATTTATCTTGAAAAATAGAAAAAAATGAAGAAAAAGAAAAGAAAAGAAAAGGTTATTCCAGATTACGACTTTTCATTTTCGAGTTTTTTTAAATGGTTTTTTGATGTTTTTTTTTGTTAGAGTTCTCATTTTGAGGTAATAGTTCTCGTTTGATTGGTAACTTTGTTAGATTTGAAATATGTGCCTTACAAAGAACATCTTGGTCATAAAAAGTCTAATATATGGCTCTATGAAATCAAGTCTTATTGCTTGGTGTAGTAGTTTTTGTTATTCATATTGACCATACACCCATTCCTTTCAAATATGGATGAATGCGATATTTTATGGTGCATTGGTCATACATGGTTCATCCTAGGATGATACTAAGTTCCTCTTATCTATCATAATGATGACTCACAATGTGATGTATTTCCTTTTTAATCTCACCCAAACTTGGTTGGTCTTGAGTGTTGAAGAATGTAACTAGGTTCAGTCTTCATAATTGTATTTGAGTAATTATGAAATGTATTTATGAAAATAGTGAAAAAGAAATATTATTATTATTATGACTTATTAAAGCATGGGTTTCATGCTTGGGTTATCATGTTTTAGGTCAGAGTCCCCATTTAGGACCTTCTAGGATTTATACTGAGTCATTAGAGTCATTGTACATTTAATAAGACCCGTTTTGGGCTTTTGAATCATGTAAATATAATTATTGCTTGGTGTAGTAGTTTTTTTTATTCATATTGACCATACACCCATTCCTTTCAAATATGGATGAATGCGATATTTTATGGTGCATTGGTCATACATGGTTCATCCTAGGATGATACTAAGTTCCTCTTATCTATCATAATGATGACTCACAATGTGATGTATTTCCTTTTTAATCTCACCCAAACTTGGTTGGTCTTGAGTGTTGAAGAATGTAACTAGGTTCAGTCTTCATAATTGTATTTGAGTAATTATGAAATGTATTTATGAAAATAATGAAAAAGAAATATTATTATTATTATGACTTATTAAAGCATGGGTTTCATGCTTGGGTTATCATGTTTTAGGTCAGAGTCCCCATTTAGGACCTTCTAGGATTTATACTGAGTCATTAGAGTCATTGTACATTTAATAAGACCCGTTTTGGGCTTTTGAATCATGTAAATATAATTATTTTTTAGTCAAATATGTAAATTTTCACCTCCACGCCAAGTCAACCTTTACATGTTCAAGTCGGCCTACATGAAGGTAATTTGAACTCCAGAAAAGGGTATATATACATTGAAATTCGATTAATTTGGTGACACACTCACAAGTTCGATATCTATAAGACGAGGCATCAGAAAAGTGTGAAGTTACAGGAGGATCACAAGATCGAAGTTTTCTGGGTCATCTGTCTCACACATGTGAAATTACTGGGCTATTACCGAAAGATCGAAATTTCTGCTGCTAGGTCGAAGTTGTTGCGTCAAGGTCGAAGTTATTACTGCATCGAAGTTGTTGCTTCAAAGTCGAAGTGTTGCTTCAAGATCGAAGTGCTGCTTCAAGATCGAAGTGCTACTTCTAGGTCAAAGTTGCTGCTGCCAGGTCAAAGTTATCACTGCAAGATCAAAGTTCTAGATCGAAGTTGTTGTTGGAAGTGCTGCTTCAAGATCGAAGTGCTGCTTCAAGATCAAAGTGCTACTTCTAGGTCAAAGTTGCTGTTCCCAGGTCGAAGTTATTGCTGCAAGATCAAAGTTCGAAGTTGCTGCTGCCAGGTCAAAGTTATTGCTGCAAGATCAAAGTTCTAGATCGAAGTTATTGTTGGAAGGTTATCATCTGCAGAAGAAGGGAAGGGCTGATTTGGTGATTGGAGGAAGTCTGTGTCTAGGTCAAAGAGTTTTCGATTATCTCGTGATACTATTGAAGGAAGAGTTATTGATTGGGTTTTCCCCTAGATAGGGGTTTTTCCCAAGATGTCCTCCTACATCTGGTGTCCTTGATCTTCATGTTATTGTTTTGGTAACTTCTGGATGAACTAAGATAAAAGAAGAACATAAGAAAGTTAATAAGTACATAAGAACTTCACAAGTAATTATCATCATAAGAAAATATTTCTGCCTTTCTGATTTTCTAACATTGAGGAGGGGACGACATTGACTCTTTATATGGTAGTACCATATATGTCTCTAGTGGTTCATTGGTTGATTGGTATAGAGGAGAATGTTTTCAAACTCTACTTGTAGTTTGGCTCATCTATATATTACAAGATAGGTCAAAAGTTACCGTTCTAGTTTTTTTGGAAGGATTGCCTCCCTAATAGTGGGTACAATGGTTGGCAATGCCACTTAAGCACCCTTAAATATGAGTCACTCCATAGTAATTTATTAGGGTTTATTTTAGGTTTTTGATATCTCTTTTTTCAAATTGTTAGCGCTCTAGAAATCGATGATGGATCTCAGGGTAGAAATACACTTCCAACTGGTCCGTGTTCTCCATCAACACTTGCCAATCATAGCAAGTCGTTTTTTCCCACACAATCTGCAAAAACACAGTGTAAATATCACCTCATAACTCCTCAAACAAGAATCATTTTGCAAAATCGCTTGAGAGTTATCAAATAGACCCTGTTTTGCACAAAACCCAGATGGAAGAATTTCAAAATTCGTCTTCCTTTGATCCAAAATTTAACTGCAAGTTGGATGACGGTTTTCCCTTATGAATTCCCTTCATCTGCTGCTCATATGTTCAGTAATAATATGAATTCCACACAATGCTCACTTCACCATACTGTGTTCCTCACAGGAACACTCCCGAGGTTGTATTCCAATCCGATTAATGTTGTCTCGTTCACGCAGAAGTACCTCTGTGATTTAATTTGCTTTCCTTTATGCAGGTTAGCTTCTTCAATAGGTCTCGGCTTCTTGACAGTGCTTCAACACAACACAAACTTCAAAATGACATACTTGATGGTGCCTTTATCTCCTTGGATAGACACACACACATTCACAAAATCTTCAGGATTTGAAGGCATTCACACAAACTACAGATCAACTCTATTTGTGGATTGTAATATCCCAAAAGGGAGAATGTAGTAATACTAAAACACAATATAAGAACTGTAGCAAGGTAAACAATAAATCTAAATACACATCAGAATGCACAGAAATAGTTGAGCCATTTTATTATATAGGAGGTGCAAAAGCAAGTACAACAGTGCTCAAAATATGAGACACTCAAGCCACAAGGGTGGCTTAGAATGACCCTGCAATGATTCTCCAAGAGGGATTGCGTAACTACTGAAATGCTAGAAGGTAAACTGCACTGTCCCTGCTGCAACTGTTGGACTGCAACTGCCTGAAAGATAGAAAGTCAGATCTAGGCAGAATGGGAGCTCCAATGATGCTGAAAATGTAGATCAGGGGTCAATGATGGATTCCCAAGATAACCCAAAAAGGGTTTCTTAGATCTGTAAGTCTAAGAAAACCACCCTCTTAAGGCTTCACATATATGTTGCTGGGAATGCAGATATGAAGATAGATCTGATGATATGATGGCTGCAATGATGCACAATCATATCTATGCGAGAAGTACTGATCCCTTCACTAGATACTTGGGCTAAAAGCTCAAGATATAGCTCCTCCAATCTCCTCCACTGAAAATAGCTGCAGGAGGAACAACAACTTCAGAAAACTGTGCTGTAAGAGGGGAGGCTCAATAGCCTGCTGGTAGATGTGTCCAATCAACTCCTGAATTATGGAAACAATAGATCCAATGTGAGGAGATGATCCCTCACAGGATTTCCAGCTGAAATACTGGAAACTTCCTTCCTCCAATAGATCTATAGGACTGGACTGTGCAATCCCTGAAGGGACTGCTGCTGCATGGAGGTGAAACCCAATGGCTTGAATACCGGATATAAATCTGCTGGTCCTGAAAAGCTGAATGTGAAGAACAAAGTGGTAGGATGAATCCTCCACCGGTTTCCTAGATGAATGCTAGAAACAACCTCTCGAAGATGGCACCAATGCATGATAAGGAATGAAGAACAACCCTCTTCCTTAGAGATCACTCAAGAAAGAGGCGGGATTCCCGCTTGGGAACACCCTATGCTGAACAACACTGCAAACTCTGCTAAACATCCCAAGCCTGCATAGAAATGTCCTAAGACAAATCTAGATCTAAACAGATCAAGAAATGAATAATCCAAATCATGCCCTCCAATGTGCCTTCACCTTCATTATATAGATGTGAGCCTTCCATAGCCTAAGCCCACTCCAAAACTGCGCTGTACATGTGAACAAAGTCTCCATGGTTGACTGCGCTATAGATCCATGTCTTTCATCATGTTCACATGGGGTGATCACCCTCTCCATCATGTGTGCATTAAATGCATCACTTCCTCCACTATCTTAGCATAAGTGCCTTATGATCTTCTTTGAATGCACTATGATCTCAGTTGACCTTATCAAAGATCCTCATGATTTTATATTTAAGATCCATGATCTTATTTGACTCTTTCATCCTCCATAATCTATCTCATAAATGAGACATGATCTCCATTAATGGAGCTGCTCCACTACTCCATGATTTTAGATCTAGATCTAGCATATCCACATACACACATTAAAAATGGATTTTATTCATCTTTGAGGTTCGTGGGTCCCTCCACCCTTTTATTTAATTAATTAAGTTTATTAAGAACTCTAATATTCCAAATATCATGTGAAAATTTGGGAATATTACAGTCCTCCCCGGCAAAATGTTGCTTGTCCTCAAGCAATTGCAAAAGTAGATGCTAGAGAAATCTGTCCCCCTCCAAATGGCATCATCACAAGGAAGGTCTCCCCATTTTTTGCAATGATTTATGTATGCCCAACACCAAAGTTGCCTCTCTAGAATGTCTAGAGTGATTTCTAACTGTGTAGCTAGATACCCCTCATCAACCATGAAGCTCCAAGTGACAACCACAAGTTGTCCAACACCCTCCACAATACATGAGATACATAAAGATATATGGTTCCTTCCACAAGAGGAAAGCTCCAACTCACAAAGTATACTTCCATCCCATGCTACATGAAGTAAAGAGAGGATTTTCATGCCTCCATCCTTAGCCCTGTTGGCCTTGTTGGATCTAAGCATCATTCGAACATTGTAAAAAAGAAGTATAGATATATGAGTAGACAAAGATGTCAGACCATATGCTCCCAATAGTAGCCAACGCAACATTGCTCCCTGCTACCACACCACACCATCAAAATACCAAGTATGGTGTCCATACTCTCCAAGTAAGAGCCATCGGAGGATTGCCTCTTGCTTCCATCCTCCAACACTATCATGAAAAGTAGGGGAGTATGTAGGACCAAAGTCCCCCAATAAAAGCCACAACAACAAGATCTCTTGCTACCTCTTCACACCATCATGTGAATCATGGAGTAACAACAACATACTACAAAAAACTCCATTATCACATATCATGAGAGCATTATGCCATATTACAAACAATATCAAACACATAAACATGAGAGATGTCATGTGATGACAAAAATCTCTCAACCAAAATGAACATGCCTTCTTCTGCTGCATTTAATCATTGATACACAAGGCATGAATCAGCAAAACATGAGCTATTGGGTGGTAACCATACTCACCCAAGAGCAGCCAACACAACCATGCCTCCTTCTTCATTTCATGAGTGTTTTTCAAGGCATGGATCAAAGAAATAGGAGCCTTTGGGTAGTGGCAAAATTCTCCCAGGAGCAACCAACGTAACCAAGCTTGTTGGCCCATGTCATATATCTACAAGTGGTCATGCAACCCCTTGCTTATCATCCTCACCCACTCATCCCAAAGTGGATGATGAATGATGAACTGCGTAATCATGGTATCCTCCCTTTGTAGAATACCATCCTCCCCAAACTGATGAAGAACTTTGCACTTCATGAAATGTTGAATTGCACCTCCAATGAGATCTCTCAATGAGATTCTCTTTTCACCAAAAGCCCTCCAAAACCAAAGAGATTTTGGATCTGCCGCAGGTAGAAGTTTCTCTTTGAGTTGTGAGATGCTCATTGAGAAAGTGTCATCTATAAAGGAGAAAAGAGTCCTCATCTCAAGATGTCTACCATCTACCATCCTTGCCTCCATTGCTTCCTGAGTGAAGCTACCTTCAGAATGCTCCAAGAATGATGGGGCTCCTTCTTTATCACTGCTACTAAGTGACAACGCTGTAGATCTGCATGGTAATACATGTGCTGTCTCAAAGCAGGGCACAATATTGATCTCATAACCAATCATTGTACATAGGATCATGCTAGTCCCTTTTCCTGAAAATCCACACTTCAACTCAAAGAGTTTAATGTAGTCCATCAATGAAAAACTGGGATAGCTTTTCATCTCTTCCTTGATTATATCAAGGGTCCTTTGCGTTGTGATAGTTTGCTGCTCCAAATCAACATTTTGTTCTAACCCTTGGATATGCATTGGCCCTGATGGCATGTCCTCATAAGTTTCAATAAGATCTACTGAAACAATATGTGATGAAAGTTCATGCATACCTTGGATCAACTGATGTGTGGGAACCTCTTGCCAGAACACAAGAGTTCCTCCATCTGGGACAATAGTGTCTCCAACTGCTGGTAAGAGTGATGGCTGCTCTTCTCCAATTGTACCAGCGCTGGAATCTTCCTCCTCTTCCTCATGTATCTCCTAAATCATGCATGGGACTCTATGTGTCAAGGGCTCAAGACTATCTTGCAAAGTTGCAAGTGTCTCTTCTCCGGATGCAAGTACTTCTGTAGCTGGTGGTGAATGTAGTGACTTCTTGTCCAGAGTGACAAGATTGACATCCTCCTTTGTTTCCTTAGGAAATGTCTCTTTGTGACCCATCTTTGGTTTTATCACATCAAACTTCTTCCTCAACTTGTGAAAGAAATCTGAATATTTAGTCACCTTTGCATGCTCCATGTGACCAAACCACCAATCATTGGCTTCACCTAAAAGATGAAGTGCTGCAATTTTGACATCCTCTTCTTCAACTACATGATGTAGCCTGAAAAATTCATCTAACTCTTTCTTCCAAGCCTTAACAGTGCTTGAGGAAGATCCATCAAATGTAGGCAAATAGAATCTATTGTGCCTCTTCCTTCTATTGCTGCTATAGGATCATCTTTCTTCTTTGATTTGGAAGAATTCTTGGAGAGTTAGACTCTCTTTGAATGCTCTAGACTGTGCTTTGTACTCTTCAAGATACAGATTGAGAGTCTCATGAGCCTCAGGTTTTCTTCTTTCTTCATTGCTATACCATTCACCTTCTCCAAAGAAAGTGGGCATAGTAGATCTATGAGGAGATCTATAATTCTCCGGTTTTCTTCTTCACTGATAGGAAGTGCTTGGACCTTCCTCATCAAATATTCTTCCTGGATCTTCTTTTTTCCTTTCCTTCTCCATTTGATTGACCTCTTTGGAGAGATCTTGCATGGATCTAAAGAGAGGAGTGGCAAGACTGTAATCCTCCTTCATGATAGATCTCATCTATATGCTTCTTCTTTTGATGCAAAAGATGAAGTGTCCACAAGTTGAGCCAAAGGTCATGCTTTGATACCACTGTAAGATTCCAAAAGGGAGAATGCAATAATATTGAAACACAATATAAGAACTGCAACAAGGTAAACAATAAATCTAAATACACATAAGAATGCACAAAAATAGCTAAGCCATTTTATTATATAGGAGGTGCAAAAGCAAGTACAACAGTGCTCAAAATATGAGACACTCAAGCCACAAGGGTGGCCTAGAATGACCCTGCAATGATTCCCCAAGAGGGGCTGCGTAACTGCTGAACTGCTGAAAGGTAAAATGAGCTATCCTTGCTACAATTTTTGGGACTGCAACTGCCTGAAAGATATAAATTCAGATCTAGGCAGAATGGGAGCTCCGATGATGCTAAAAATGTAGATCAGGGCTCAATGATGGATTCCAAAGATAATTCAGAAAGGGTTCTCAGATCTGTAAGTCTAAGAAAACCATACTCTACATATATGAGAAACCCTTACTCTTAAGGCTTCACATATATGCTGCTGGGAATGCAGATCTGAAGATAGATATGATGATATGATGGCTGCAATGATACACAATCATATCTATGCAAGAAGTATTGATCCATTCACTAAATCCTTGGGCTAAAATCTCAAGATCTAGCTCCTCCAATATCCTCCACTGAAAATAGCTGCTGGATGAACAACAGCTTCAGAAAACTGCGCTGTAAGAGAGGGAGGCTCAATAGCCTACTGCTAGATGTGTCAAATTAGCTCTTAAATGATGGAAACAATAGATCCAATGTGAGGAGATGATCCCTCATAGGATTTCCAGCTGAAATACTGGAAACTTCCTTCCTCCAATAGATCTACAGGACTGGACTGCGCAATCCTTGAAGGGATTGCTATTGCATGGAGGTGAAACCCAATGGGCTGAATGCCAGATATAGATCTGCTGCTCTTGAAAGGCTGAATGTGAAGAACAAAGTGGTAGGATTAATCCTCCATCAGTTTCCTAGCTGAATGCTAGAAACAACCTCTCGAAGATGGCACCAATGCCTATTAAGAAAAAAAGAACAACCCTCTTCCTTAGAGATCACTCAAGAAAGAGGTGGGATTCCCACTGCAAACTCTGCTAAACAACCCAAGCCTGCATAAAAATGTCCTAAGACAAATCTAGATCTAAACAGATCAAGAAATGAATAATCCAAATCATGCCCTCCAATGTGCCTTCACCTTCATTATATAGATGTGAGCCTTCCATAGCCTAGGCCCACTCCAAAACTGCGCTGTACATGTGGAAAAAGTATCCATGGTTGACTGCGCTGTTGATATGTGTCTTCCATCATGTTCACATGGGGTGATAACCCTCTCCATCATGTGTGCATTAAATGCATCACTTCCTCCACTATCTTATCATAAGTGCCTTATGATTGTCTTTGAATGCACTATGATCTTATTTGACCTTATCAAAGATCCTCATGATTTTATATTTAAGTTCCATGATCTTATTTCACTGTTTCATCCTCCATAATCTATCTCATAAATGAGACATGATCTCCATTAGTGGAGCTGCTCCACTACTCCATGATTTTAGATCTAGATCTAGAATATCCACATACACACATTAAAAGTGGATTTTATTTATCTATGAGGTTTGTGGGTCCCTCCACCCTTTTATTTATTTAATTAAGTTTATTAAGAACTCTAATATTCCAAATATCATGTGAAAATTTGGGAATATTACATGGACTGTGTATCACGATTTGACTCTGCCTCTTTTTCACGCAGTCTACAAACACAATGTTTCAATCCTTCTGCATTGAAAATTTCGCACTTTAAAAGGGACAAACTTCTCTCCTTAAACAGGGATATTTTACTCTTGTATTATAAATTCACAGCATATGCATCAACCTGCAATACCAACAACACTTCTATTTGACTTCTCAATTGCATTGCGAAAATATACTTCGGGTAATTCCTGGAATGATCTTTATGAGATCTTCACAACTCTAATATCTCTCGTATTCTCAATTATTTGAGAATATTTAAATTAAAACTCTCACACAACTATTTCTCACTAAAATCATTTAAAAATACACAAAATTCCTATTAATAAATTAAATTATTCATCAAACATTAGACCCCCTAAGTTAACCAAAAATACAATGATTTTTTGAGCCAAATGATCCTGCATCAACAATCTTGTGATCCACCTTCCCCGTTGTTGGGCTCATTGGGATAATTTGTCTTTTTCAACCCTCCAAATGTTTGGACGTTGCAACAAGTGATATTTTTCTCTCTATTTGGCTTAGATCTTCCTTGGTTGTTGTGGTTATTTTGGTTGGGGTGTTTCACTTTGTCACTATTCGCATCCAATGATCCAATCTCTCTTTCTATAGGGAAGCTTCATCATAGGTACGAGGGTGAAGAAAGTATACATGGCATCATACTTGTATATATATTTATAGTTTTATTTTTAGCCTCCTTGTTGCTTTTTCTTCATTTTAAATGGAAATACTGTGTCCTGGTTTCTTTTGACATGAGGAACGATGCTTCACAGGTACAAATTTGTGAGGCTTTTGCAGTTGCAAATTGGGTTTTTGGTTGAATCACTTGCTGAGGGTTTGTCTAAGTTTCGTACAATATAGAAGTCAAGTCCAATGATTCTGAAGGTGCCATAGCCACATCGAAAGACAATATATATTTTTATCAGTTTTTCCATTAATGGCCAAATTGGTGTATGAACTCAAAGTTTGGAGAAAGGCACAATTGTGGGGGCTACACTTAGAAGGTTGAAAGCTCACATGAAATTCTTGGAAATAAATTTTATTTTTTAATGTTTGAAATATTAAATATTAAATGGTAATATGGAGTATGCGAAGATATATGTCCCAAAACTTAATAGTAATCAAAGTCTGACAGACAACTTTTGGCAAGGTTTTATACTAAGTCAAGAAAACATATGTTTGCAATCATTTAGTTTGTTTGCTTAGTTGTGGTACTTAGAATAAGATGGTGATGGGTTCAAAATCCATAATGGAGATATAAGGAACTTGGAACTTTGAGAAAAATTGGTTCATGTTATTAGATTGAAAATGATTTTAAAGAGGTATAAATACATGAATTATTGATACAATGATGGATTGATTGTTTAAACCCTCCTGATATTTGAATAAGGGAATTTATATTTTTAAAAACTCATAATGGGGATTGCATGTGGACTAGTGTTGAACCCAAAATTTCCTGTTTCTAACAACCTTCCAACACTCAATCCTCCTCCTCCTTCTTTTTGACTCTAATAATTCTAATTGAGCATCAATTTACAATTTCATGGGAATAACAGATACTAATAATCTTTTATTTCGTAAGTGTCATTGTTCTTTATTATTTAACTCAATATTTACATGAGCTGCTGAATTACAACGATTCTGCAGCTAATGTATGATTTCGCAACATAGTTGAAGGTTCTATGGGTTCCAGAACTCCAGATGAAGAACGAGACATATGGGAAGGTGGAAAATAGCTGGCATAATGATTTGTACCTATCTTCATGACCTGGATCAATGATAAGAGCATCATAACAACCTAATCAACGCGGAAGTCAACCAACGAAGGAGGCGAACTAGACGAGTGAGAAATTAATGAACGCAGATATTTAGCCTCATGATTTGCTTCCTTGATAGAAAATCATGAGGAAATCATGTTATATTATCGCTTGATTTTATTTTCACCTGCTGTTGAGTAGGATAGGTTCGTAATTCTCTATAACAATTATTCATAGAGGTTATAAATCTACCTCTCGACATGATAAACACAAACTTGAATATTAGTTGAAAACTTTGTTTTGCAATTATAAATTCTATTTCGTTTGATGCTCTTGCTGTGCGTTATATCAATGTGTATATAATCGCGTGAAGAAGTCACACTGTTGCCTAAATCTCACAGGAGGGCCACCTTGAGTTGTAAGCTTTTATCATTTTTAATTAGCATTTTAATTCTGCATTTTATACAATGTTTAACTAGTCCATCTAACTGATCAATTTTGATTTTGAATGAATTTTAGGATTGAGTTTGAAGCAGGTTTGTTTAATCATTTTATTGTAGGATGAATGAGTGAAGTTGAGATCTCTTATGCACATGAGCAGTAGTATGAAAAAGTGTGGATTGATTTAGGATTTTTAGTATAGTTCGAGTTGCATTTGAGTTGAATTACATTTGAGTGAAGAAGATTTCAATTTCCAATTGGTGTGATTATAGAGTTGATTTCTCTTTTTCTGTCAGAGTGATTTAGATTTAATTTCATTATTTTAAGCAAGTGTGATATTTACTTATGCAAATGTGATCCTTATTTTGAGCAAGTGTGATAATTTTAGTTTCATTTTGAAAATATTTCTTTTAAGCAAGTGTGATAAGCTTAGTTTCATTTCTATTAAGGAGGGCCATGTTTACTTTCATGTAAGAATTTTAGTATTAAAGAAACATGTGCATAACGATATCTCAATTTAATCTAGGAATCACTTGAATAATAAGGACTTCTAGCACATACAATGCACATACACTTCATCAATTTACAAGTCTTGGTCGATAATTTAAGTAGTAATTCAACATCAATTAAATTACCAAACATTTTTGCACTATTGCCGGGGAAGTATATATATGAGTCTTTTTCTTTTCATTATATATATATATATATATATAGGGAAAGAGATTATAGATGTAGATTTGTAAGAGGTAGGAGTTTGATTCCAACATCATCACTCACCCCACCATGACCTCGTAGTGCCACACCATCCACCCAAACTCATATTCCATCAATTGCAGACAGACATAGAATTCTTGAGGTACATAGATCTGAAATCCAATGTAGAGATTACCAACTTCCTCTACTGAAGCCATAGTAGAAGAATAAGATCCTACATCTCCAACAGAAGGAGTAATATTTCTATATTCAACTTGAGAACAATTTCTAGGACAAGTGCAGGAAATCCCTAGTGAAGAAGAAGAAGAAGACACCTATTTTAACATTCTATTGAGAGAAGAACCAGAGGAGAAACTGGAAAATCAAATTTTGGAACCTTATATTAGCTTTGATGAATCTCAAATGGTAGGAGAAGGGGAAGGAGAAGTACATAATGTGAATGGTGAACAACCTAGGATTGGAGGTGTAAGAAGAGGCGGAAGAGGTGGAGGAAGAGAAAGAGGAGGTGGTAGAGGAGATCCAAAACATTTTGGATTTCCCATCTTTGATGAAGATACCATAGCCAAAATGAAAAATATATCACCCTCCCTAATTTCCATGGATTAAGAAATGAGGATCTTGAAACATTTCTCTTTGAATTTGAAGTTTTGTGTGGATCCTATGACTACTTGCTTGATACTCAAAAGTTGAAATTGTTTCCAGCCACTCTTAAAGATGCAACATTAAAATATTTTATGGGCTTACGAGCACATTCTATAAGAACATGGGAACAAATGAAAAATGTGTTCTTAGAAAAATAAAAAGACTATTGTATGCCTCATAACCTTAAAGATGAAGTCTTTAAAATGATGCAAAAAGAGGATGAAAATCTTGAGGATTTTGTTGAAAAGTTTTCTTATAATGTTAAAAGGGATAAAATGGATACTCTAGATGAAGAAACTTTGAAAGTTCTCTTGTTGAAATCTATCAGAGATGAGTGGATACATCTTCTCAATTTGATGGGAAAAGGAGATATTTGTGATTTATGTATACACATTTCAAGAGGAAATACAAGAACTCGGAAAAATACAAGAGATCCTGTTATGTCTAGTATTAATATATATGAAACTGGGACAATAAGTAGGGCTAAAATAGGCAATTTGCTTGACAATTTCAAAACATATATTTTGGGGAGTCTTAGTGAACAAATAGATACCCTTAAAATACAAAACAAGCAAATGGATAAAAATGTTGCATTATCTATCTTTTGTCCAAAATTTAGAAAGAAGCATGCCACGAGAGAATTCCCTCTTGACTTAAAAGGTGTAGAAAACCGTGTTATATGTGAAAAAAATCATGATACAAAGGATTGTCCTTCAATACCAGGTCTTAAAGTTGTTTATCAAGAGGAAGTAATACCAAATCAAATAGAACCTCTTTGTTTTATTGCTAAGAGACCATGACAAAATCCATAATAAAATATGACTGAAGGTTTCAACACTCAAACATATACACAACCACCACAAAGTAATTGAACTACACCCATGCGTTGGAAACCTTGGCCTAAACCTTGGGCATGAGGATGAAAAAATCCTTATGGAAAGTATCCTTAATACCCTCAATTTCAACAACCTTACCCTGTTTTTCCACCACAATATTTTCCTTAGCCTATTCAACCCTCTCAACCTCAAAATCCAAAACCACAACTTTCATTTCCATTTCCACAAAAGCCAAATCAATTTTCTACTCAGCCACTTCCAAATCCAAATAATAAAATCTCACAACCTGTTTATAACGTAGAAGGGCATAATTTCCAAGCTTACATTATAACTCCATTAGATATAAACAATTTTCAACTTAGATCTGGTAGAGTATTGGAAAGGAAGTCACCATCTATTGTTATCCAGGAATCTGAGAAGGATGAATTCTCTGAGAAAGAAACATCTCTTCATCAAGAGGAAGATCCTAAAAAACACCACCCATGTACATTTCGATGATACTCCAATAAAATCAACTCCCATTATAGAACAACCTTCCATTTCTGTTCAAAATCCACCTTTTCTTGAAAGATTGAAAGTTGACAAAGGGGTAGAGAAACAAATTGTGTTGCATGATTATGACATGATAGATGAACTGAAGAATGTTTTTATAAAAATTCCCTTGTTACAAGCTATCAAAGCAATACCAATATTTTCAAAGACAATGAGGAAGTTAAGTATTAAGAAACTAGGAAGTAAAAGAAAAGAAGTTAAAAGAATCCAGTTAGTTGAAAAAATTGCAGATATCATGATGGGAAAGGCAAAAATTCAGAAATATCTAGATCCAGGAAGTCACATTGTGAAAACACATATTAATTATATTGAAATTCAAAACAGATTGATTGATTTAGGAGCATCTATTAATATCATGAGTAAACAAACTATGGATCAATTGAAACTTCCCGATCTTCAATATACACCTACACTATTGCAATTAACAAACATATTTGTTATCGAACTTAATGGTGTGTTAGAATATGTGTTTGTATCTTTAGATTCTTTGGAATATCCCTTTGACTTTATGATCTTAATACCGAAGAATAATCTAGGAGGACATCCATTGATTCTAGGTAGACCATGGTTAGCTAGCGGCTAATGCTTTTATAAGTTGTAGATATGGTGATATGTTTATCTCTGGTGGAAGTTCAACAAAGAAATTCACATTATATCCTCCGAAAAAAACAAAAATAGAAGTAGAGAGTGAAGAATGGATAGATGATGATAATTAAAACTTTGATATACGACCATTTTTTGCTACTTCACAAATAGATGAAGAAGATCAGATTTTGAATTTAATGGAAAATAATCAATCTTCCTCATATTGTGAACAAAATCAAAATTTTCAAGAACAATGTAATATTGAATATCTATCATCTCGTCAAATGGATTTACATTCTATGGAGAAATTTGATAATTGTTTAATAGAAATTTTTCCAGGGAAAACTTTGAATATCAACGATAATCTGGAAGAATCTCAAAAGAGAAAATTAGTGAAGATGTTACAAGAACATTCCTCTGCTTATGCATGGGAATACACTGATATGAAAGGAATTGATCTTAACACTTGCATGAATCATATTTATGTTGAAGAAAATTCTAGACCAATCTAACAACCCCATAGGAGGATGAATCCAAACCTAATGGAAATTGTTAAAGAAATACACAAATTGTTAAATGTGAATTTCATTTATCTAATATCAGACGACCAGTGGGTCTCACCATTGGTAATTGTTCTGAAAATAATGGAAAATGGAGAGTATGCATTGATTATAGGAAATTGAATAACACTAATTTAAAAGATCATTTTCCACTTCCTTTTATAGATCAAGTCTTTGATACATTGGTAGGGAAAAATTAATTTTCATTCTTGGATGGTTTTAGTGGATATAACCAAATCCAATTGGCTCCAGAAGATCAATATAAAACAACCTTTACCTCGCCATGGGGAACTTATGCTTATTGAATACTTCTTTTTGGGTTATGGAATGCACCCACAATATTCCAAAGGGTAGTTCTAGGTATTTTTTTTGATCTAATTCATGATTATGTGGAAGTATATATGGATGATTTTACTGTCTATAGAAACTCTTTTGAAGAAGCTCTTAAAAATTTGGAAAAAGTTCTCATTAGGTGTAAAGAAGAAAATATCTCATTATGCCATGAAAAATGTTTAATGATAATTACTAAGGGAATTGTTTTAAGCCACTATATTTTAGGAGATGGAATCAAAGTGGATGCATCTAAAGTAGAATTCATTTCTAAATTATCAATTCCTACTTGTCAAATGGATGTTATAAGTTTACTTGGTTTTACTAGCTATTATAGATTATTTATAGAAAACTTTACGAAGATAGTCTCTCCACCTTTCAAATTTCTTAAAATATTGTGAATTCATTTGGAATTCTGATTGCCAGAAAACTTTTGAAACATTGAAAGAAAAGGTTTCCCAAGAACCCATTTTAAGAGGACCAAATTGGAAACTACCTTTTCACATTTCAACTCATGCTTCAGATACAACTCTAGGGGTTGTATTAGGACACAAATATTTGACTCCTTATGTCATTTACTTACAAGAAAAAATTTGACTCCTACAGAGTTGAATTACACTGTAACAGAAAATGAGTTTTTAGCTGTTGTACATGCTATCAATAAATTCATAAATTATATCACTGGTTATGAAACCTTCATTCACACAAATCATTCTGCAATTAGATGTTTAATGAATAAATCAATTACTAATGGTAGAATTACAAGATGGTTATTATTATTACAAGAATTCAATATTACTATTTTGGATAGAACCAGAAAAAAAAACACAATTGCTGAATTTCTATCTAGAATCCAAAATGATAATAACGATGTTCATGTAGAAGATAATTTTCCCGATGAACATATTTTTGCAGTATTTATTAAATCTCCTTGGTTTGTAGATATTGCTAATTATTTGGCCAGAGGGAAGTTACCATCATACTTGTCTCGTCGAGAGAAAATGAAGGTTATTCAAACTAGTGCATCTTATTCATGGATAAATGAAGAATTGTAGAAGACATGACCAAGCCTAATTATTCAAAGATGTGTTAGATAGGATGAAGTACCAGAGATATTAAAAGCTTGTCATGATGAACCATGTGGAGGACATTTTGCTGATAAAATAACTGCTTATAAAGTCCTCTTAGGATACTACTGAAATTCTCTTTTTAAGGATGCCAAATAATATGTTAAGAAATGTGATAGTTGTCAAAGAAATGGAAATCCCGTTCCTTCGGATGAAATTCATCTACAACCTTAGGTACTTATTAAACCTTTTGAAAAATGGGCTTTAGATTTTGTTGGTCCAATCAATCCACCGTCAAGACAAAAAAGGTACATTCTTGTTTGTACAGATTATGTCACAAAATGGGTAGAAGCTAAAGCACTTCCTCTTGCTACTGAGAATGTTGTAGTTTCATTTCTTCTTGAGGATATTTTCACTCGTTTTGGTGTCCCAAGGGAAATTGTGACATATCAAGGTACACAATTTACATCCAAATCAGTACAGAAGATAATGGAGGAATACAAAATAAAATAAAATTGGAAGTCTACTCCATATCATCCACAAGCTAATGGACAAGTTGAATATACCAATAAAGTAATTGAAGCAATTCTTACCAAGACTGTGCATCTGAATAGAAGAGATTAGGAAGAAAAGCTTCCAGAAGCTTTATAGGCATATCGTACCACATGGAGAAACACAACATAACACACCCATTATGAACTTCTTTATGGAAAGCAAGTCTTATTTCCTATTGAGTTCCAGATAAATACTTTTAAAACAACGACTAAATTGGGTCTTGATCTATGAAAATCCCAAAGACAAAGAATGTAGCAATTGAATGAACTTGATGAGATATGATAAGATGCTATTCATAGAACCAATATAGTCCAACAACAAAGATCCAGGTGGCATGATAAGTCTATCAAAGAAAGAAAATTCCAGTCTGTTGATTGGACATTGCTTTTTGATTCAAAGTTTAAATATTTTCAAGGAAATTTTCAAACTCATTGGCTTAGTTATTATGAAATTAAAACAATATTTGATAATGGAGTGGTTAGAATTAGAACCATTGATGAAGAAAAAATAACTTTCCTTGTAAATGGTCATAGATTACGAATATATCATCAACCATTAACAAAGGAAGAGTTCATAAGGAATCTGCAAGATAATATTAATTTGAAGTTGGTCAAGGAAGATTCTTATTCCTCTCCAACTTAGCCTTCTACTTTTTTTTTTTCCAAAAAAAAATAATGAAAACGAAAATTTTGTATAAAAATGAAAACCAACATTGTTGGCATGTTTATACATAAAATATAAGTTGAAAACCAATAATTCTTGGCAGCATGTATTTTATTTTTAATTCCATATTCTTGTTCCATTTTCTTTGAATTCCTCTTTTCTCTTTTGAAAAATAAGGCAGCTACAAAATTGTCAATAATCTATAGCTTTCATGGAATTCTGCAGCTGACTTGACAGATTGCGACCATGGAAAATGAAGATCATGGAAAAATCAAATTGAATGAAGGTTATAGCTAAAACAACCTGATTACAACCTTCAAAAGGTCAAATCCAAAAATCAGTAAGGCAAAGATATGCATGTAAATATTAGTTAGATAATAAGGGGGAAAAACATCGAATTGTGAAATTAAAATATGAATGATCGTTGCTCCCACCATTTTGTATAATGATTACTTTCATTACGACATGACATTGGATTTAATAAAAATATCTATGTCTTGTCAAATGATTCCGTTATGAAACCTTGTTATCATTTGAATTTACTCCCTTCCTTCCACATATCATTCCACTTCATGCACATACCATCATTGTCCTTGCATCATACCCATTTCACTCGACCCTGTTCCATTGTTGAAAACATCTCACCTATTACCCAAATTCCGTCTCTCTAACCTACTTCATAACTGAATTCCTTCCACAACCCCGTCAAAAGAGAAATTAGGGACTAGGACTTATTCAACATGGGAGTCATTGTACGCTTAGAACCAAATGGGAAAAAAATTCTTGAAGGATACCCACAGGTAAAACAACAGTTGCAGCAAGTGCAATGGTTAGAATTTGTGGAAAATTTTATGGGCATGAGAAAGAAGTTACAAAATCCTTTGCTTAGGAATATGATGGCATTGAAGCAGAGATTGGAGACATGAAATTGGTTTTGACAGAGTCATTTGTAGCAGAAGCTACCAGATTGCCGAGAATTGGGGAAAGATGGTTCAAGAATTTGAATATTGAGGAGAAATAATGGAAATTATTCCTTAAAAATCTAGGTATGGATATATTTGTATTTAAGAAGGGAATGCCAGTCACAACCTTGAAGAATAAATGGAGAAATTTTCTATTAATTATTCAGAAATTTATAACTTGTGAGGGTAGGTTCCATTAGGGGAATTTTGAGGTCTAAAATGGGCCTCCTAAGGAAAATGTACAATCAAAATTCGTTTTATGAGAACCAATCACATTTTAGGGGATGACATCATCCCTAATGGTTGAGGTGGTATTGCTCGAGTTAAAACTACTTACTTGTCACATTCTCAATGGTGGATAAAACCTCATGGTTAACCATGGTAGTGCTCTAAGCACTTGTAAAGTCAAAGTAAAGTACTCATAATAAATGTCATTTCACACTTTTTGAATAAAAATATATTATTGTCATTTCATATTTCTTGAAAGAAACAATGCATATCCCTATGCATTTATTATATTATATTATATTATGTTATGTTATTTTTATATAGTATATTAATTACATGTTATTATACAATTTAAATAATATAAATTTTAATTAATAGCATATAATATAATTAAGAATTTATAATTTATATTTATATTTTATTTTAAGTTATTTAAGTACAAAGGAAAAATGCATTAGTTGTTCAATGATAATGATTTTTTCTTGAAAATCTCATTTTTATTTATAGTCACATCAATACAATATTTTTATTAATTTTATTTTGGTACAACTTTTGAATTGAATTTAACTATGGCTACATTGATTGTAGTGAAAAAAGTGAATTGAAAATTCATAAATATTATTTTATTGGTTTAGCTATTATTTTATTATTTCCTTAGGAGGCCCATTTTAGACCTCAAAATTTCCCTAATGCGGTAACATGTTCTTTTACCATGCTCGCCCGATGATGATTTTTCTTGATGGTAATGAAATTAACTTTCCATAATTTCTGTTTCATAGTTTGAGAAAAATGGCTGGAAACATACAAAGGAAAATACAATCCATAGATAATTCCCTGTACCATCATGGATTAGTGAAAAAGATAAATGAAGCCCATCTGAAAAGAAAAGCAGACAACTCAGAAGATTTTCTAATTAGAAATCATTTCAAGGAAGCTAAACAAGGAGTACCTAGTAATAAAACAAGAAATAGTAGAAGAAAATTTCCCTCAAACTTTAAGGAAAACTCACTTGCACAAGAAACACAACAAGAGAAATATTCAAAGGATGAAACCCATCTTGCAACTATTTTGGAGAATCTTAAATAGAAAAATGTTAGAAGAAAGACATCCAGCAATAAAGGAGAATGTACATCAAAAGGGAAAACAGAACAAGAAAAGCTTAAAAACAATTCCAGTACTATTGAAAAATCACCACCAACTATAAGAAGAAGTACAAGGCTTAACCAGCCAACACATAAACAGTCCAACAACAGTCTCTAGTATTCTTCAATTTAGAAGAAGAAGAGGAACCTGGTTCCATCTCTAGTTTCCAGTCCAACTAGAAAAACCTCAGAAATAGATCCTATCCAGCAAGAGATATATGACTACATAGAGTCCTTGGAACGAAGAAATGTAGGAAATTTTTTGAATCATCCTCAATTCATGAATTTTTTTTAAATGAAGGCATTCATTTTGATTTTCTAGAAGAACCCCAAATTATAAACACTCTCAAGTAGGAAATCTATGAACTAGAGATATTGAATAAACATTTGAAACATGAACATGAAACACGAAAATGAAAAATGAAATCAAGAGAACTTAGAATGATAAAATCTTGTTACTGGTTTATGGTACAATAAAAGTAAGAAATTCAAAACCAAAAACAAATTTCTTAAGAGAAAGTTTATAAGTTTACAACACAGGATCTTGATAAAGAAACCAAGAATGGCAGCCAATATCAAGAAAGCAAGAAAAACTAAATTGAATGTTCTTTCTCAGGCCTCTGAAGAATCTCAGTGACAAAGAAGCATCACGAGGACATGCAATGTCTTCTGTGTAGGGGAATGTTGAACCCCAAAATTGTCTCTTTTTGACAACCTTCCTACACTCCATCCTCCTTTTTGACTCTAATAATTCTAATTGAGCATAAGTTTACAAGGTTCATGGAAATGACATGTACTAATCATCTTTTGTTTCATAAGTTTCATTGTTCTTTATTATTTAACTCAATATTTACATGAGCTACTGAATTACAATGATTCTGCAGCTAATGTCTGATTCCACAAAATAGTTGAAGGTTCGATGTGTTTTGGAACTCCAACCGAAGAACGAGACATATGGGCAAGTGGAAAATAGATGGAATAACGATTTGTACCTATCTTCATGACCTATACCAATGACAATAGCATCATAATATCCAAGCCAACGCGGAAGTCAACCAACGAAAAAGGTGAACCAGGCGAGTGAGAAATTAATGAATGCAGATATTTAGCCTCATGATTTGCTTCCCTGATAAAAAATCATGAGGAAATAATGTTATATTATCACTTTATGTTAATTTTTAGCTATTTTTGAGTAGGATAGGTTCGCAATTCTCTAAAACAATTATTCATATAGGTTATAAATATACCTCTCGGCATGATAAACACAGACCTGAATATTATTTGAAAACTGTGTTTTGAAATTATAAACTCTGTTTCATTTGATTCTCTTGTTGTGTTTTATATCAATGTGTATATAATCGTGTGAAGAAGTCATCTTGTTGCCTACATCTTGCAGGAGGGCTCCCTCGAGTTGTAAGGTTTTATGATTTTTAATTAGCATTTTCATTATGTATTTTATACAGTGTTTAACTAGTCCATCTAACTGATCAATTTTGATTTTGAATGAATGTTTAGGATTGAGTTTGAAGTAGTTTTTTTTAATCATTTTACGGTAGGATGAATGAGTGAAGCCGAGATATCTTATGCACATGAAAAATAGTATAAAAAAGTGTGGATTGATTTAGGATTGTATTATAGTTCGAGTTACCAACACCCTAATTTTACCATATCGAACTACAAGGATGCTCCAACACCTTGGCTTTACAAACTCCAACTGTAAGGATGCTCACCTTGCTAGCATCAATCAGCCTCCAACACCTTGAATTGTTCTTAGGCTCCAACTTGAAGGAGACTTTAATCTCCGCCTTGCACGAACCTACCACCTTTAAGATAAAATAACTCAATTAGATATATTACATTGAATATACTTCTCAACCACTGCACTTGATCACTGCATTACATAGCTATTTCTCCAACGACACTGGCGTCGATAACACTGTTGCAATGCCTCTGCATCTGTCCAAGTGTCATAACTTGTCACAATATTATTGTCAATAGTTTAATACGAAAAATTCTCTGCAATACAAACCCTATCTCTGCTCAATGCATCGACACTACCAAAACCTCTGAGTATATATTTTGGTTAATCAAAATACTTTGTCTCTTTCATTCATACAACTAAATTGAAAAACACACACTCTTTGTGCAACATATACAAATATCATGCATGAAACTATAGCAACATCAATGTAACCAACAACATCACTAGAATATAAGACTCATTCAACCATGGAGATATCAAAACTATAATATTCTATCTTGGTAACAATGAATTCAATGATTATGGTCTAAAATAAAAATCCCTTTGTCTATTCAACCAACAATACAAAAATAATGCTACTACTCTCATGGTTTTTATTTAAACAATAAATAATAGTGGAATTGCATTAATCTGGTACTGGTTGTGACAAAAACCAGGGATCTTTACAGTATAAGTTAATGGCCATGTGTGGGAAACAAAACATGCTTTATTATCATCCTATCACGACTTATATTTCCAAAAGCTGCAAAATTATTCTTACCCACATATCTACTTCTGTAGATATGAAAAAATTGTCTCAACAACAATTTACATTTACATTGTGGCATTAAATTAAAAAAAACAAACTAGCCAAAAAAACACAAAAAAGGGACCCAATGAACCAGTCACTCCTCCATAGGCACTGGAACATTGAGATCAATTATAGCTTCTTATTCCACCAGCTTCATGCTTTGATCCGTCAATTTGAACTAAATATATTCCAGTTGACTCCGCAGTGCAATCGATCTTGTCCTCCAATTGTCAAATTCTTTCATTTTTCTTCTGTTGCTACTCCTGAATTTCTAATGTTTCCTTCTGTTGTTAATGAAGATATCCTTGAATTGTAGCCATATTGTCTATGGTTTATTCATGATATTTGTCACAGTGATCATAATCCGCAAGGAGCCGACCACGATATTTCCCTGTTCTCCCCGACACTATGCCAGCTCGGGGCCTGCGGTGGCCCCAAGAGCTTGAGACAGAGATGACTTCCTCCAAGTGGCTCTTTGTGTTCATAGGCCCAAGACAACTATGCCTCAGATTCCCATATTATTTCACAACCGTGAGCCACCACCCTTGAAAGGTCACATCGAATCGAATACCAATGTACTTAATTCTCCCCACCACCCCAATTCTCCTCAGCCAGACATAAGACAAACAACCTCAATTCGCCATGCCAGCCTCATCTGCAACCCAAACAGAGCCCACATCGGGCCTTGGAACACAATCAATACCCATTGTGGGTCTTGGAACCCAATCAGAACCCAAACAATCCGAGACCTCCTTCAACAACCCTGAATAACCATCCTGAACCTCAAACATAACAAGACACTAGGTGTTTCACATGACTTATGCCATTTCGACACATGTCCAAGATGATCTGGCATCCCACAAAAAAAAATACTCCATGAGGTAGGGGAAACAAGCATGGGGAATGAGGGTTGATGGGACAGGGCCGAGGCTGGCCAGGAATGGGCATAAACAAATTCCCAACAACCATAGACGGGATGAATTGTCGAATGGAAGGAACAAATGGGGGAAGGGATTGGAGGTGAGGGGATAACAAAGGGAGGGAAATAAATAGAACAAGGAGGGAGAAAGGCATAGGCCAAGTGTAAGGGGAGGATAGGGGACGATGGGGGAGGGGAGGAGGGGGGACAAGTGTGGAGGGGAGGAGACAAAGGGGAGGAGGAAAATTGAATGGGGAAACCTTATTATTCCATAAATTTATCTTATTCCTACTAGCCTCAACCATTATTTTATTGGTTTGTTTTTTCATATCAAACATTATGGTATTGTAACCATTTCTACGTTTCCATTCACATTTCTATTATCATCTATCATTTTGCAGGCCAAATTGACTTGCCAATCTGCCTCCTTATCTTGTCCTCTGAGAATGTGATAGAACAATAATTGACCAAAGAGGGGTCTCATTCCCTGGATTTTTTTGATAATTTGATTCAACATGTATTTTTGAGCCAATGTATTGTAATTCATATGATTTATAATTATTAGGGTGTCCCCTAGGATAGACATGTCTTTTATTCCATTTCACTGAGCCCAGGAAAGCCCAAAAATAAATCCATAAGATTTCGCCCCAGGGTTTCCTTTTGATGCTCCATCGAATTGTAATATCCATATTTTCATGCCTTGCCTCCAATCAACAAACCTTTCAAAAGACGGTCTGAGAAACCATGAAATATGAGAGGGAGGGATTGGTGCCACCGAACCAACCCAAGGGGAGATCCATGCTGATTCAACCGGACCTGAGGAAGAATCAACTGTTGGGAGGTGGAACTCCAAACAAGACGATAACCCTTTGAAGGCAATGATTCTAGTAGTCATGTGAGACGCTATGAAGATTTATTTATTTCTTGATAACCATATATGCCAACAGACATATTTTGGAAGAGAAATCCAAATATTCTTGAAGGTGTTTTTGGCCTGAAGGGAGCTCAAGTAGGATTTGGGTTAGGAGTCAAATAAATGGATTAGATCTGAGGGCCACCTGGTTCTGTGGAGAAGTGAGCCCAGAGAAACTGCCCAAACTTCTTTGGTATGCTGGAAATGAAGATAGAGGTGGGGAATGGAATCTACAAAGTTTTCACAAATAGAACATCTTGATGGCCCAATGTGGCCTATTTTCTGTAAATTTTCTATTGTGAGAATATTTTTATGAGCTGGCAGCCAACATAAAAAGTTTATCTTTGGGATTTCATTTGAGTTCCAAATTTTATTCTAAATTGTAGATTTTGGAGGGTTCTGGGCATTGAACATAAGGTGTGAGTATCCTTCTTTTACCATAAAATTGACATTTTCCCAACCCCATTTATCATACAATGAGTATGCAACAAGAGCGCAACCCCTTAATTTCATAAACAAATTATCTCTTAATGCGAACAGTTCAGCCAGGAAATTGTCCTGCCTCCAACCCAACCAACACCCCTAGAGGTCCCATTAAGATATTTGGTCTAGGTGAACAATACCATGATGAAACACATGATATTTTAGAGGGTTTAGAGATAGGTCCACTCCCAGGGGTTGCATTCCCAAAATTGAATCCAAAAATATTTTTGTTTTATATCCTTGCCCTGGTATTTTACAAAGGTTACTCTCTATTATGTTAGAGGAGAGTCTCACCAGTTTCAAAATTGGAGAGCCTTGCGAGGCTTCCAAATGCACCACCCTATCATTGTGTTGAGTGATATAATTTTCCTGCATCACCTTTGACCACCAAATATCCCTCTTCGTAGTCATGATCTAATATAGCTTGTCCCCCATAACCTTATTTATGAACATCGAATCTCTAATTCCTAACCCGCCATTTTGTTTGGGTGCTCTGATGGTTTTCCAATTCACCAAATGATATTTTTTTGTTTTGTTTCTGCCTTTCCTCCTTTTCACGAAAATTTCCCCTAGTTGGTGTATAACATACTTTGGAGCTTGCAGGGTGGAGAACAGATAGAAACAGATCGCAGAAAACATCGACTTCACCAAGATATCCCCCCAGCATTGTTGAGCCAAATCCCTCCCCAATTCACAACTTTTTATTTGATTTTTTCCAAGGCTTTTTTCCAGGCATAAGGAGCGACTATTTTTAAGAATATAAGAACCCCAAGATAATTGAAGTCCTTCCAGTCTCTTATTTTTCTGAAGCCTAAAATTTCTTATATTTTTTTGGCATTCATGGGGGATATGTTCTAGCCATAAATATGGATTTTGCAGAAATTTATAGCACCCTGAGAAGCACTAAGGAATCAATTAATATTCCCTATTAAGTGCCTTGCAATTACCACCTAGGCACCTTGTAATATTCCCAAATGGGGAAAGCAGCAATACTTGAACACAATAATGGAAAGTAGCAATGTAAATCAATGCATAAGCATGTGAGACCAATATGGGGCCACTTTATTCAACAAATCAACAACAAATAAACATGATACATTGAGGCACAAATCATACAATAGGAGCAAGCAAGCCTCCAATGAATAAACCCTCTCAAAAGTGAGATGATGCCAATATAAAAATGCCCGAGAGCTGCTACAACGCAGTCATGATGAGCATGGATACAACATGAGATCATACAATGATATAATAATACTGATATATGCCTCAAAATATGTTATACATAAAGATCTAAGCACTATATCACCTTTCCATGACAACCTAAGAGGATTTCCGGAAAATATACAAAATATATAATGTGAGCTGCAGCCCTAGGGCTGAAGGTTTGCTGCAACAAAATAGATAGGAAGATATGGCTGAAGCTGATGAAAAATTATGTAGCTCTTCTCCAATAGATCCTCTTGATGAAAGACTGATCCCTTCATTGAAGAAATCACTCCCCAAATCATGCGCTGCAACCACCCCTGCAACTCCTCCCTAAAATAACACAGATCCAGACTGAAATTGCGTTGTAGGGGATAAGATCACCTTGGCCTGGTGCTAAATGTAGCAATAAAGCCCAAGGGCCTTCTTTGCTGGCCTCCCAATAGAAGGAAATATTCCTCCATTGGAAACAAGCTTTGAAATGACCCAAATCAACTCTCCATTGCTGCACCCTGCAACTCAGCACATCTCTCAAAAGACTTGGAAAAATGCCAAAATGTGGAAATAATGCTCAGAAACTTCTCCTGAGTAGGCACTCAAAGTCCCCCGAGGATGAAGGTGGGATTCCTGCTCGGGAACACCCTTGTTCTAAAAAACACTGCAATCTTAGCTAAACAGCTGAAGAGAGCAACAAGTCATACAGACCATACACAAAATAATAATCCAATCATGCCTTCTATGACTGCCATCCCCTTCTTTATATGCTTGGTGAGCTTTCTCACCTTGGGCCCCACTCATTAAAGCCACTACTTCCATGCATGGAGTCTCCCTCAAAAAATGCGTTGTCCCTCAATGAATGCCACTCCTTCCATACCAACGCTGTTTGATTTGGTCAAAGTTGACCCAGTCTACATGCTCCATCCCCTTTTCATACATAAGGGTCTTCAATATAGATATTTAGATGACCTCCATTCAAATTAGGAGTGTTTTTATTCCTACTAAGGAGATTTATGGGTCTCCATACCCTCTTATTCTTCTAACTAAGAAGCAAAATAAAAAATTAATATTCCAATTAGCTATATGCTAATTTAGGAATATTACAATCCTCCCCTCCCAAATGTTGCTTGTCCCCAAGAAACTGCAAGGATAGAATTGAAGAGCCTCCTATCCTTCTCCTATAGCATCCTCATATGATAAGTCCTCCAATGAATAAGATGCTCTCTCATCAATGTCCCCAAATTGCTCCTCCCAAGTGTATAAGTAAGCCTTTGGTGATAAATCCAAATGGCTCTCATCATGAAAAGGTGGGATATCCATGGAGGAAACTATATGTGGTCTAGAGGCCTTCTTGAGGCATGGAATCAGAAAATTATTGGGAACCTCCATTCCCATGTGAAGCTCCGAACCCCAAGCTATCATCCACACAAAGTGAGTCACCCTCCAAAATGGTAACTCATGGAAATATTCTTCCACTTTTGGCTCCTGCAATGTAGGTGGGCTGCATACATGAACATGATATACCAAATGGAATACCCCACGCTGTCTCTCTCTCCACTTATGAAAAGTGTAGAGCTATTGTTGATATTGGGCTGCAATAATGTTTCCCTCAAGGGACAAAAGGACAACTGGATCTCCAAAGACCCTTTCTCTAGTCTCATGAATCTTGCTTGCCCAAACCTTCCCATAAAAAATGAATAGCACATCATCACCATATGGCATCCAAATTAGAAAGATACTGAGTGCTATGTGTAATGATGGATGGTACCAGTGCTTTCTCCAGTGGATACATCACAGTTTTCAATAACTGTTGTTTAAGACCATCATGTGGAAAGTTGTCTCCCAACAAATTGCTAGTTGTGCATGTTTTCTCATCTACTGGGAAGTATTAAATGGAATTATATATCAGTTTAGCATGGAAAGAATAACACAACATTTTCCCAAAGTCATCCAAATAATGGATTAATCCATCACTGATATTGGTCTTAGAAAGACCATGAAGCCAAAATAGAAACTTGCCCTCTTGTGGAGCAATGTACTACACATATATTGCAAGAGAATGCAAATATTTTGTTAGATGAAAAATAATTACAAAAATACCATTCTTACCATGCATTGTGAGTAGGCTGAAAATGAGGTCCATGCATGAGCCTTCCCATGAGAATCCTCTCATAGTGGTCTGAAAAGTGAAGGGATGCATACTCCCCTTGGAACACTCCATTAATAGATACATACTCCTAAGTGACAACACCGTTGGCATTTGTGATAGGGCTCTTGTCACCTCATGACTCCATTCTTTGACATGCCACATGCCAAAGTCATCCACCATAATGCTGCTATAAGTGGGAGATTCCTTCCTATGTGGAAGTAACTCTTTATTTTCCAAAACTAAGGAGTATCCCATTTGCACCATGATTGTGCCACCATCTACTCCTGAAAAATCATGCAAAGTATGGGAGAAAATAAACCCATACTCTCCCAAGAGTAACCAAATCAACACTAGCTCTTGCTGCCTCCTCATATCCACATCATATAGGCCATAGAGTGAAAACATGATGTTTGCAATGAAAAATTCCACACCACCCCAATGCAACCAAACACATTGCTGCCATATGATGCAAGTGTCATGCCATGTCCCAACTATTAACATACCCTTAAAGATAGGATATGTTACATGATGGCCAAACTCTTGCAAGAGTAGCCAGCGCAGGATTGCCTCCTGTTGCTCTGTGTCATAGATCTGCAAGTGGCTCACCAGCCTCTTGCTCATCAACATCATCCATCCAACCAATGGTGAGTGTCTATTTTCATGCTCCAAATGGGTATTCCTCCAATGGAGAATATCATCCTCCCAAATCAAATCACTATCTCTACACTTCATGGGATGTTGAAGTGTGGCCTCCTGGAGATCACCATATGAAGGCCACTCATCATTGACCATGTTGAACCCATAAGGATCCAAATATGATGAAGGAAAAGTATTCTTATTGAGCTGTGAAGTTACCATCAAGAAGGATCCATCATAGTAATGGGAGATAAGATATTTCTCATCAACCATTTGCGTATCCCTTGCTACACATGTAGAATGGTCATTGGAATGCTCCAATACTGTTTGGGCCCCCAACTCATCACTGCTGCTCAATGACAGCGTTGCTGATCTCCATGATGGTGCATCTGCTATCTCATGATCATGCTCAATGTTGAACATATAGTTCTGCATTGTATTGTTTAGGACAATACTCATCCTATCATCCATAAATCTACACTCCAACCCCAAGAGTTGTGTGCAGCTCAATAATGACATACTAATATGAATGTACATCTCCTCCTTGATACTGTCAAGGGTCCTTTGCACAGTGATAGTCTTCTGCTCCAAATCAACAGTGTGTCTTGACCCTAGGTCATGCAATGGCATGTCCCAACAACCTTCCATAAGATGTGCTGAAATAATAGAAAGTGGAAACATTTGCATACCTTGTTTTTGCTTAGGAACATATTGTACTACTACAAGGGTTCCTCCCACCAGTGTGATGACTTCCCCAACTACTGTTGATGATGATGGATGCTCCTCTACTGCTGCACCAATGCTAGTATAAATCTCCTCCTCCTCATGCATATCCTGAATAATGCATGGGACTCTAATTGTCAAGAGATCCAGACCACTTTGCAAAGGTGCAAGTGTTCCTTCTCCTGATGCAAGGACTCTTGCAGCAAGTGGTGACGAAAGTTTCTTTTCTTCTGATTTCTTCTTGTCAAACTTCTTGATCAACCTTTGAGTAAAATATGCATAAGTGATCACTCTAGCATGACTCAAATGGCTGAACCACAAAATGTTTGCTTCACCCTCAAGGTGCAGCGCTGCAATCTCAACAACTTATCTTTCTACTACTGGATGTAGCCAGATGAATGCATCTAACTTTCTCCTCAAGCCCTTGCTGTGCATGTAGATGACCCATCAAAATTACACAATAGGAATCTATTGTGTTTTCTTCTTCTATTGCTGCAAGGTCTCCTTTCTTCTTTAATCTGAATGAACGGTTGGAGAGTTAGGTTTTCCTTGAAAGCTCTTGATTGAGATTTATATTTTGCAAGATACTCACTTTGAATCTCATGATCTAATTTTCCTCCATCTCCATGTCTTTCACATTCCTCTTCAAAGAAAGTAGACATAGTGTATTTCTTTGGAGCTCTATGCAATACCGGTTTTCTCTTCTGTTGATAGAAAGTGCATGGACCTTCGTCATCTTGAAACCCTATTGTGGTTTCATTGGTTTTCACCATTCTCCTTTGCTTGAACTCCTTGGAGAGGCCCTTCATAGATATGAAAAGTGATGAGACAAAGCTCATCCCTTCCATCATTCTGATCTCTTTCTCCTTCTTCTTACTCTCCTGATAGCATAATGGTTGAGATCCACAGGCTGAGACAAGATTATGCTCCGATACCACTGTAATATTCCCAAATGGGGAAAGCATCAATACTTGAACACAATAAAGGAAAGTAGCAGAGTAAATCAATGCATAAACATGTGAGACCAATATGGAGCCACTTTATTCAGAAAATCAACATGCAAATAAACATAATACATTGAGGCACAAATCATACAATAGGAGAAAGCAAGCCTCCAATGAATAAACCCTCTCAAAAGTGAGATGCTGCCAATATAAAAAATGCCGGAGATCTACTACAATGCAGTCATGATGAGCATAGCTACAACATGAGATAATACAATGATATAATAATACTGATATATGCCTCAAAATATGTTATACATAAATATCTAGGCACTATATCACCTTTCCATGACAACCCAAGAGGGTTTCCAGAAAATATACAAAATATATAATGTGAGATGTAGCCCTAGGGTAGAAGGTTTGTTGCAACAAAATAGATAGGAAGATATGGCTGAAGCTGATGTAGAATTATGTAGCTCTTCTCCAATAGATCCTCCAGATGAAACGCTGACCCCTTCACTGGGGAAATCACTCCCCAAATCATGCACTGCAACCACCCCTGCAACTCCTCCCTAAAATAATGTAGATCCAGACTGAAACTATGCTGTAGGGGATAAGATCACCTTGGCCTGGTGCCAAATGTAGCAATAAATCACAAGGGCCTTCTTTTCTGGCCTCCCAATGGAAATAAACCTTCCTCCACTGGAAACAAGCTCTGAAATGACCCAAATCAACTCTCCACTGTTGCACCCTGCAACTTAGCTCATATCTCAATAAAAATTGTGCTGTAGAAGAAATATGTACCTTGGAAAAATGCTGGAATGTGGAAATAATTCTCAGAAACTTCTCCTAAGTAGGCACTCGAAGTCCCCTGAGGATGAAGGTGGGATTCCCGCTTGGGAACACCCTTGTGCTAAACATCACTGCAATCTTAGCTAAAAAACTGAAGAGAGCAACAAGTCATACAAACCATACACAAAATAATAATCCAAACATGCCTTATATGGCTGCCATCCCCTTCCTTATATGCTTGGTGAGTTTCCTCACTTTGGGCCCCACTCATTAAAGCCACTAATTCCATGCATGGAGTATCCCTCCAAAATTGCATTGTCCCTCAAAGAATGCCACTCATTCCATACCAGTGCTGTTTGATTTGGTCAAAGTTGACCCAGTCTACATGCTCCATCCCCTTTTCATACATAAGGGTCTTCAATCTAGCTATTTAGATGACCTCCATTCACATCAGGAGTGTTTTTATTCCTACTAAGGAGATTTATGGGTCTCCATACCCTCTTATTCTTCTAACTAAGAAGAAAAATAAAAAATTAATATTCTAATTAGCTGTATGCTAATTTAGGAATATTACACGCCTCCCAAAAATATTGTGTCATCTGCAAACTGTTCATGATTAATGCTTTTGATTCCTTCTTTATATATGATTCCTAGGAGGAGGGAAGCCTGATTCTTTTCCAATTTTCTGCTCAATACATCTGCCATTATGATATAAAGAAAAGGGGAGAGAGGGAATCCTTTCCGCAACCCCCTGGAGGCTTTGAAGAAGTCCTCCACTCTTCCATTAAACAATGAAGCTATCCAAGGAGATGAGATACACAGGGCTATCTATCTTATAAAGGTTTCATCGAACCCCATTTTTCTTAAAACTTTCATCAAGAAGCCATGTCTAACCCGGTCAAAAGAATTTGACATATTTAACTTTATTATCATACCTTGATCGCCCCTCCTCCAACTCAAGTCAATGGCCTCTTGGATCAAGATGATATTATCAAATATGTTCCTCCTAGGAGCAAACCCACCATGGTTGACCAAAATCAACAAAGGAAAAAGATATTTGAGACGCGGAGCCAAGAACTTCGAGAATATTTTATATTATACATTGCACAATGATATAGGCCGAAATCAAGAAAAATAGGATGGATTCGAATCTTATGGGATTAAGTCAAGAAAGGAATTATTTATTCCCCCTCCCATGACACCACTCTTGAAGGAAATATAGGGCCTTTTCAATCACATCCCAAAATGTTTGATAGAAACTAGTCGAGAAACCACTCGACCCAAGGGCCTTGTCAGGGGAGAAAGAAAAACCCATTGCCTTTATCTCCTCAACAGTAGGAATAGAGGCCAAAGCTTTGGTCATGTCCAACATAACCAAGGAAGGAATATCTTCTAGGAAATAGTCCTCATCCTCCTTGTCTCGCAGAGGGTCCTACCAATATAGGAGGCTATAGTGCTCCACAACAGCTCTCTTTATTTCCTCAAAATTCTTTAATGTCTACCCCCATTAGGGGAATTTTTGGGTCTAAAATGGGCCTCCTAAGGAAATTATAAAATCACAGTGGAAATAATAAAATAAGATTATATTACATCATCAAATTTTAGAGGGAAAAACAAAAAACTACTTTTTCAACTTGTATTTTAAACTTATCTCCCTATGGGTTTACTCAATTTTCGAGCAGGAACACTCGTTGGATGCATAATTTGATTCGTCATCCAAGGAGTACCCATGTTGTGTACTTTTGATGGATCCTGCTACACGAAAAATGAGAAATACATGAAAACCATGATTGCAATCATGTTTTTTCATGTATTTCTCATTTTTCGTGTAGCAGGGTCCATCAAAAGTATGCAACATGGGTATTCCTTGGATGATGAATTAAATTTTGCATTCAAAGAGTACTCCTGCTCCAAATTTGAGTAAAATCATAAGGAGATAAGTTGAAAATACAAGTTGAAAAAGTAGTTTTATTATTTTATTATTTTTTAATATTTTTACTTTTTTACCCCAAAAATGGTGAATCATCCCCCATGGTTCACATCATCATTTGAATCCTATTGGTTCTTATAAATTTTATTTTCATTGTATATTTTTGTTAGGAGGCCTATTTTAGACCTCAAAAGTTCTCTAATGTCATGATTAATCTGAGCAATGTTGTTTTTGGATTCCCTGAACTTGGCTTGTTTGTGGAAGAACTTGGTGTTTCTATCACCGGACACTAGCCAATTGTTTCTTGATTTCAGTCTCCAATACTCTTCTTCTCTTCTAATATTAGCATGGAGAGAATTGAAGGCTTCCACCTCTTTTTGCAAATATGATAGGTCTACCTGAGAGGATTCCATTTCCCCTTGAATGGAGGCAATATTTTCTTCCATTTCCTTTATTTCATAATGTCTTACTAATTTGTTTTCCCTTATCCAATTTTTAATATCTTCTTTTATTCTCTTGATCTTTGATTCCTAAATAGTGACAGAGCTTCCCTCCACCCATCCCGACCACGAAAGGGAGACCATATCCCAAAACCTAGGAGAATCAAGCCACAATAGGGAGAAACGAAAAGGGATAGGGCCAAGGTTGAAGGGATGGGAGATCAGAAGGTTGATCGGGAGATGGTACGAACCACACCATGACAAAATGGAGGACTTGAGACAACAACCCAAATCAAGTAGACTATCTAAGGCTAGGACCCTATCTAGCTAGGATGAAAATGTGTCCCAACCTCGACCATTTATTGTTCCAGGTATATAAATTTTTTTTAGGCTTTACATTGAATAGATTTAGGGAAATAATAAGGTCCTCCATATTCTCCTGGAGGGCATCCCTTACTATTTTTCCACCCCTTTTTTCATGCAATTTCGACTGAAGTCATATTGCTTTAACTCCATCAAGGATTTCCAACATCTCGTTTCTCTCAAAAGTGGACAGACATATATAGATTTATCACGGTAATTGTATGATGTAATTATAAAATGTTGAAAGTAGTTGCTATCCAATGGGTGGATTTTAAAGAGCATGCCAGATGTAGCTTCACTAGATTCCACATTGTAAAGAGCCCTCCTGAGGCTACTCTAGAGCTTACTACTATTATGCTGCTCTGGTTCCAAAGTTTACTTTGAAATGAGAGAATTTATGCCATTAGGGGAATTTTGAGGACTAAAATGGGCCTCCTAAGGAATTTATAAAATAATAAAATAAGATTAGATTACATCATCAAATTTTAGAGGGAAAAAAGTAAAAACTACTTTTTCATTTTTTATTTTCAACTTATCTCCCTATGGATTTACTCAAATTTCGATTGGTAACACTCCTTGGATGCAGAACTTGATTCCTCATCCAATGAGTACCCATGTTGCATACTTTTGATGGACCCTGCGACACAAAAAATGAGAAATACATGAAAAACGTGATTGCAATCACCATTTTTCATGTATTTCTCATTTTTCATGTAACAAGTCCATCAAAAGTATGTAATATGGGTACTCCTTGGATGAGGAATTAAATTTTGCATCCAACGATTACTCCTTGGATGATTCACTATTTGCAAATTGATTGATGCTTACAAGTTTGAGTTTTCTAGAGGTGAAGGGAAAGCTACTGTTAGCTAAGTCCAGAAGAGGATAAGAAGGAAGAAGGCTTAAGGCATTCTCCTTACCCAAAGGACCTCAAGGAAACCCTTGAAGCACAAGAGGGATTGTTTGTTAATAAGTTCTTGAAGATTGTTTGCAAAAGGCTACTTGAAGAAGGGATACAAGCTGTAGAAAATATCTTGAATCTACAGTAACTTTTTTTTTGAAAGCTTTGGAATTTTTGATTGAAGTTATTTTGTTCATTTACATACAGATGAAAACTTCATCAAGTGAGGTTTCTAAATCCTCCTCTTTCACGATATTCTTCGATGAAGAGATGAAGTGAGACTTCTACATCCTGAAGGATATGGTGCAAATTCTGTATGAAGATAGAAGAGAAAGCACTAGACTTCATGAGAAATTGGTTGCTATGAAGCAAGAGAAAGAAGGAATTCTTCAAAGAAAGTATGAGATGGAGATGCAGCTCCATTAAGCCAAAGAGGCTTTGACCAAGAACATGCTTGAAGCAGAGGTAATTCACTCAAATTTTTCTTCAAATACCTCTTCAGATAGATGTGTAGGTTCATTTGAAAAGCACACTAGAGGCATAGGGTCCAAATTTATGTTAAAAATGGGCTATGGAGGCAAGGGTTTAGGAAAACATGCAAAAGACATGATTGATCCTATTTTGGTTGAGGAAAGGCCTAAGGAGTTTGGTCTAGGATATGTTCAATCATATGGAGAAAACTCTACAACCATGAAGGCATTTGAGACAACTTCAAAAATAAATTTTGTTACAAGTTTTAAACCATAAACATGTCAAGTTTTTTTTCAAGTTGAATGCTAATGTTTGAAGCCTATGTTGCAGCAAGATGTGTGTAGACTTGCAGCTTATGGTGAGCAAGAGAGTTCTGACAGCTATCAAGACATGAAAACTGATGTTAGTGTTCAAAAGAAAGCTGGAACCTCTACAAGTTCATCTCCTCAAGAAGGTAAAAAGGATAGACATGCAAAGAAGCATTTGAGGTATAATTCTTGCCATAGTCAAGTTGATTATGTTAATATTAAGCATGGAAAATCTGCATACTTGAATGGAAGAAAGAGTTGTTTTTCCTTTTGTGGTCTGTGTAACCATGGTGTTTCAAGATGCTGGAAGAGATTGAAGGCATATAGGAAGCATTTGAAGGAAAGGCAACTTGCAAATAAGGTGCAAAAGACTTGCATAGGGGTCATTTCGTTGCCTAATGTTGGACATTGCATCCAACTAATCATCCCAAGCACATGAAGCAAGAGGATAGAAAGACTGGAGAAAGTGGAACCAAATATTCCATTATTGATGTGAGAACAAATGTTTCACATGAAGAATATTTTCAGCAGAAAAAATCCCCTTGTAAGTGGCTTGGTAAGAAGTGGTTTGACTTCTTAACTCAATAAGACATACATTCATTTGTACATATGAAAATTTTAGTCATGTATGCGTTTCTTTTGGAAACTTATGTTTGTTTGAGCCAACTTTGATGGATGATCAAAGAAATGATGTTCAAATACCTTCTATAAATTTCTCGCCAGAACTTTCTAGATGAGAAAGGAAGACACATCTCTTGACAGGAGGACAAGAGCATCCAATAAGGGAAGTGTTGACTACATTCGAGTTGGGGCTCAAAGGCACTAAGCCAAGCAAGGAAAAGTGTAAAGAGGCTGGAAATTGAGGGTGTTGTACTCTCATCTACTGAATAGATTAGGTAATCAGTATTTTGGGGTCCAAAATATTCCTAATGGGGAGGAGTGATCAGATTTGGATCAAGGATCTAAGTGATAGCTCAAATTTCAAAGTGTTTGAAAGTGTGTCGAACCTGAGTGACCAGATAGATCTCATTTTCTTGATTCTGATGCCGTGAACGGTTCGAAAAACCGACACCGTATGAAGAAGTTATCACAATTTGAGAAGTCCAATAAACTGCAAATTTTGGCTTTTGAGCAGGTTTGACTGGGCATTTGTACAGTCAGCAAAAATAATATTCCAGGGAATATTCCTAGAATATTCCCTAGAATATTCCTTCTGGGCCAGTAAGTGGGTGAAAAGTGGCACCGTTTCATTCGAAAATTGATTGTACGTTTTTTATTGGCCAATGAGAGGCTGCCACGTGGCAGGCCAAGAGGCCGCCACATGGCCCAGGATTGGTGTGAAAAATTTTTGGTGGAGGGTTGGAGGATCGATCGCGCAACCTCACACATAGCATGCCTGCATCTTACCATCTCTACTACCTTTGGTTCTTAACATATAAGGTTTGAAAATTTTATTTAAAGTTTAATGGTTGCACATTTTGGGGTCCAGAGGGGCCAGCCCCTCCCCACGTGGCCGAAGGCCAAGGGCTTAAGCCCCTAACCACTAGCGGCTTACGCGTTCACATGGTATGGTTTTAAATGCCGACAAGTTCGTCGTCAGTTCCGCCAGCATTAAACTCCGAAACCGTATCAAATGCGCGATTTATGTTAACTCCAATGATTTACAACTTCTTCGTGGGGTTATGTTGACATCCTCCACAATACAAGTTTAAAACAACATTACCCCAGTTTATGCGTAGTTCCCGCCGAAGTTTATGGTTTGAAGACAGCATGGTTTGGGGCATGTGCCCAACCACTAACCTGACAGTTAATTTTAACGGTTTATTCAACGGTTAGACTGGCGAGCATGCCATTTTTGGAAAGTTGCTATTTTTGACTGCAGTTTAACTTAAGTTTCCCAGATTTAGTGGAGTTGTTTTAGGGGTCACTGGACAAAAATTTATTAGGCTCTATCTTGAGAAAAATTCATCCATTCTGAGAGTGTGAATAGTAAATTTCAACTTTCTTGGACATTCCATACTCATTGGTGAGGGTTTCAGAGCCATCAGAGGACTTCTGAGTGAGATTTTTCTTCATAAAAGTTCCAAGGGCCACTACGGCCACCAGGGGCCAACAACAGAATGAGTCCTAGCCAGTGCAGCTTGAGGCCTTATTCAAGAAACCAATAGTCATTTTTGGATGTTTAAGACATTATGGAACTAATGGTGAGGTTTTTAGAGCTAGTAGAGGACTTATGAAGGCCGAGATGCATCAGAGAAATTCCAAGGGCCACTATGGCCACTAGGTTCCAGCAGGAGAATGAAGCCTATCTAGAGCAACCAGTATCCATTCTCAGCAAAAATGTAGTCTATTCTGACTATTTTGAACCTTATGAATTCAATGGATTGATTTGTAGAATATTTTGAAGAATTTTGAAGGTCGATATGCTTCAGAGAAGTTTTCAGTGACCCTAGAGCCAGGGGGTGCCACCAGGTATTGGAGGCGAAACCAGAGCAACCAGAGGCCAATTTATGCAAGTGAATAGTCTATTCTTACTATTTTGGAAATTTTTAATCCATTTAAAGGATTTTAAGAGCCATTTGGAGACTTCTGAAGGTCGAGAAGCCACATGAAAGTTTCGGTAAGCAAAGGGCCATCAATGGATGGAGGCCTAGATTGGGGAGTTAAAGCTCATTTGGAGCAAATGAACAACGTATTTTGGAATTTTGATATATTTTGGAGACAATAGGTGAGTTTTAAAGGATATAAAAGGACTTCTAGGGAGTTTGTGAGAAATATAAGCTCATATAAGCTTAAGGGAACTGAAAAATGAGGTCAAGTCAAAGGAAGCATAGTTCTATTTTCAGCCATTCCAGGGATATGGTGGTATTCTAAACCCAATGGTACAGTCCAAATAACCATTGGAGTTGAGTTAGTAACTTGTTAAACAAATTTTCATCATAATCCCAAAGAGCCAAGTGAGTTGACAATGGCTCAAGGAGACATAACCCACGATATTTAGGTGAACTCCTATATTTAATTTGTTGTGATGTGTTGATTCTTATTTGTTTCACTTTATGGTTGATGTACATGCTTAATATCATAAAAAACAAACGTGTAATTCCTCACACATAAAGGATTAAAATAGTTTAAAACACATGCACCTGAATCAAGAATACAATTCCGCACAGTCAATAATAAGCTAGATCTTAATTTGTTTAAATGAGTGGGATGTGCTTGAAAAGCATAACAAGTTATCCACCCATTTTCAGATCATCTGTAGGAGGTAGGGAAGATTTACCCACACCGAGACTGAAGAAGGAACATGACATTCTGGATTAAATATTGGGCTCCACATGTCTAAATAAATACCTTGAGTGCCCATGGAGTATCGATCGCTCTTGAGCACCAAATCCCTATCCAGTCGATTTTCAAAATAGAAGTTATAGAAAAATTGACCACAGAAATAAGAGACTACCTCACCCGTGATAAGAGCATTCCGGTTCTCTCAATTTAAGCTTTAACCATCCTTAGAGAAGGCCAAAGCCCCATGAAATGACCTACCAAAACCTGGTCAGCCAGCTGCAAGGTGCGAGAGCGAGCCTGTGGGGCTTTGGATTTCATCAGACATATTGAAAAGCTTCAAAGGGCCTTGTTTTCGAAACTTTGGAGCAAGAGCCAGCATGGAGTTAAATTATTCAATATCATCTAGAACTAGGCCTGCCTGGGTTAGCTCCGTCATTTTATTCCAGTCCAAGCAAGGCCTACCTACCCAACACAAATACCACCACGAGGAAATCCCCCAACAAGGAAGAATCTCACAGAGGGAACAAAGGCATGAAAAAAATCCCCACCACCATGAAGGGAGTAGCACTGGACACTCAACAAACCAACCTGCAATGGGCAAGTCCAGGCTCAAGGCCCTCAACAGGAGGCCGAGATCACAACCTCCATGAAACCAGAGTGACACACTATCGTAGAGCCCTTATAGACTATTACCAACAAAAGATAAGAAACACTACTTATCTCATGTTGTAATATAATCTCAATAACATATTGTGAATAACATTGTCAAATCACATTCCCTTTAAATCCTGAAAATACCAAGGTTAGGATAAATTAAAACTTTTGGTGACTTTTACCAAAGACCTTCAACAAGGTATATTGATTTTTCAGCTAGATAGTGATAAAACTTCTTGTAACTATAATACTCCTTCAAATATTGGATACTATGATAAAATATCATGCCCTAGTAGTTAATACTACCATACTTGATTAAGGATACTTTGCACATTCTTCCATCATGTTTTTATAACAGTAATAATTCAAATTTTACATAAGTACATCATCAATATTCCTAACTTCTGGGTGTATCATGTTCTGTCAAATTGAATTAAACCTCTAGTAATATTTTAATCTTGCCACTGTCACTCATTGAACTTGATGGTAGTGTATTCATGTTTTCCCTTAAACTTCTCATTAAAGGGTCTTAAAATAGGTCTCTAATAGTCATTTTGACTACCATATATATTGGTCAAATATCGACCCTTAGCTGCAACTTAAACTCAGCCTCAAGAAACCCTTCTACTGTGGCTAGATTAGGCCTAAAATCGACCTCACTATGGCTCTTTTTGTGGGATAAAACAAGCATAAATAAGCCCTATAAATTTTCTATCAAACTCAGAAAATAAATTTAATTTTACCTTCACACTATGCTTGAAAATATCCCTTAAATCTTGATCTTATTGGCCTTAGAAATGGCATCAAACCAGGCCTTAAGATAGGTCGAATCTTGCATCAGGATAGCCTAAAAAATAGGCTGAATACAACTCCAGGAAAGCCCACAAATTTACTTGAATGGAATTGGTCTATTCCTACCTTAAATGTTCCTCAAAATTTTCTTCTAAACAACCCAAAACTAGCCTTAGAATAACCTTAGGGATGACTAGATTTTGTTGCCTTAGGAAAGACAAATTCTTGCCTCGAAAAAGCTAAATTTATTCCTTAGGAAATGGCCTCAGAAGCTCATCATTAACCTAGTGAAAACACCAAAAAGAGATAAATAAATAAAGCATATAAATCCTTTGAAACTAAGCCTCCTTCAGATTAGCGTGACTCCACTTGGCCTCAGACAATTTCAAAGAAATTACATGAGATAATGCATGAGAGAAATGACTGCCTTTGGAGGGAAACCGAGTGCCTTATATATAATTAAAGAAGGGGCATCAAATGAGGACCTACCTACCCTAAAAATCCCTTAAAACTTGGAGCCTACTTGACCAATGAGAAAATATTAAATCCATAAATTCAAATTTATATGGAGCCAACCATAACTAATTTTTTCAACCATATTCATAATACAAATTCCTCCTTTTGAGACTGATTTTGGTCAACACTTGTAGCTGCCAAGGCTAATATATTTTTATTCAATTTTATGCCAAAGTTTGGACCAAGAAATAATTTAGATTTGGGCACCATGACCACACTTTCGGGGCTTCAAATTTGATAAGGCATATCTCATCAACCATGAGTTACATGGTGTGCCACCCGTGGGTAGTGCATATGGGATAATTTTTTTCTCATAGATGGTCCTCAGTCGGCAGTAAGCGGACCCTTACAGTCCCCAAATATCTCAATGTTCCATCTTCTTGGACACCTGAGCCAACCATGTGGTCCCTCGCACATCTATTATGAATGTATGTTTGAATGTGGGCCTCCTGATCCCAAATATATGTTTTTTCATTGGTATAGTTGAGTAGTTTTCCTTAGTTGTCATGGGAACTTTTGGGCATGAATTGGTGGGGGGATTTGATGGAAAGAGTGGGTTAGGTTTGTATTCTTGTCTCTATTTCCCGATTTCGTGGTTATCCTTGTATCCAAGTCCTGTGAGATCTCCTTTACTGGCCATTAGATTCAAGGTTGGCACTACATGGGAAATCCTGATTTTAGTTATGTAGTCTCGCTTCCTAACACCACCTACATTACTCCCTTTCCACTCATTTGAGCCCCATTCATCTCCTTTCCCATCCGGGTCCACATGTATCCACTGGGTCCACATAGGGTTAACCTTCCCTCCCCTTTTCCACACCTTGGGTTAGGCCTGGAACAATGCCCTGAAAGTTGATGCAACTAAAAGGAAAATAAAAAATCATAATTTGGCCACTCTAAATAGGAGATACACCACAAAATGAAAAATATGGCTATGAAATATGGATTTAGGACATGTAAAAAACCCAAACGTGAGCTCTACCATTTATCTATAGCCATCACCCTGGTTCCTATGGGCCTTGGATAAGCCCCGCAACATCATTACGAAACCCATGATTGTCCCAACGCCTGGTGGGTGATGAAATGCCCCGCCTCATGGGGGTATCCACTTCTATATGTTACACATCATGCTCTCGATACCTTGGAGACCTAAGCAGTTATAAAGAAAAATCAATTAAAGGTAAAAGGGATATGAAGAAGGGTGGAAAAACAAAGGTCGAGGTAACTCATGTACCACGATTTTATCCCTCCTACACTCAAATACCGAGGTGTGGGTTTCCCTTGTTATGGCTACCAAATGCACCTAGACATGTGAACTAGATGATTCCCCTGATCCCTATTCCATTCCATCATTATATAATTTTCCACCTACGTATTAAAGGATGTACTATGGACATGCCACCCCCTTTAGATGTTGAAACAACCTAATAGGGTCCTTGGGTAACCCCCTTTTAAAATTGGAGATAATTGTACTTTGAAAAGGCCACTATGGAAGAGCATTCCATCATGAAGTGCGTCATTGATCCCATGACTTGTAAGCAATATTACTTGATTATTCTAATGATTTATTGTATTGGAGGGCAAGGGGATGCATTGGACCTTATGTAGGATTGCAGGCGGGTCTTCATTTAGGGCTTGGTTTCCCTATATAGGGTCCTATCCCTTCAGAGGGCTACATTGGAACTTGTAGGGTGAGTGTTTAGAGTCATGGGTATCCATCATAGAGGATATTACTTCATGGATCCCAACAACGTTCATTGATTTCTCGTGTTCCACCTTTTGGATGAGGATGATGCACCTGGTCTACCATGCCAAACCGATTCTAGAGTTGCACCATACACTTGGAAAATGTTCGAGGATGCCTTCCACTACATATGGAGGGCTTATTTCATCACTCCAACCCTTACAGATGGTCTACATGCATATATGATCCATTTGGAGACCCATGAAGATGTACTTGTGCCCCCACACCCACTTGGGAGCACCACAAGTTCCTTATTGGATAAGAAGGGGCCACCCCCTTTTCCACTATGTTTGGAGTCCATTTCTTCGTCATGGAACCCTTTGGACTTCATTAGGCCGCCTCAAAGGCCCAATGGCTCACTTTGTTGACCATTTTACCCTCTTGAGAGGCTTATCTTTACTTTATTGAGCTATTTGGCGAGTTTGTCACCCAAAGTTTTGTTATTATGCACATTATTTGATTTTAGGGGATGAATTAGGACATATTAACTAAATAAAATTCATTAGGAAGTGTATAAATACAAGTGTGATGAATCATTTTATATCATCATCACTTGTATTGGATAATTATATCTTATGAGATTTTTGCTATTCTTTTTGGAGGACAGAATTGGATGGATGGATGAATTTTGATATTTGGATATCTTCAATTTGTCTTAGAGCTTCTATATTGGCATATTATGATGATTGATATACTTGTTCTCACATGTAGTTCTCTTTTAATTCTATTTTATCATTTTCTTATGTCATGTGAATGTTTCTGGGGAATTTTTCTATAATAGGCTGAAATTTACTGCTTTTCTTGTGTAAAATGGTGGAAATTTGTCTTTTTATAGTGTTGCATCATGTCATGGTCCATGTTTGAATAAGTGAATGTTCATAGAGATATTTTGTTAAAATTTTATCTTTATAATTCATCAGATATTGCATATCGAAGTATAAATACCTTGAAGCAATTGTCTCATGCCCTAATTTCCATGCAAAATTATTCTAGAGGCATCCTTGATGAAGCGAAACCATCCCAAGAATTGAAATATTATTGACTCCATTTCTCCCAAAGGATTAGGTACTGATTCTCCATAGATGATGACCAAAAATCACATTATTGATCACATATTTCTCCTTCTTCTTGGCCTAGCCTCCATATGGGAACTAGGGCATCACATTTCCCACAAGTTACCCATAAAAAATTCGATCTCCTAGCCTCTATTGCATTGTTGTGTCTCCTAGGAGCCCTCCAAATTTGAAGCCATTTCGAAAACAAGATCTTGAGATATTTAAAGCCCTAGCTCTAAGATTGATTCTTTCCCTTTGTTTCCCTTGGATAGTGACCTCATTTGGATCATTGCATTAATATTTCTTCTTTCATCCCCTTCTCAAACTCAATTAGGTCAAGCACACCCTTTATTGATCAAATCCACCAACTTGACATAATTTTGGGCCCACTTGGTCCTGTGTGGTCCCATAACCTTTTGAAGATAATTTCACAAATTCCACTTGGAATTTAAGTTTTCACAAGGATTTCTTGGACTAGGCTCCTCCTCTACAAGTATTATTTTCAAACTCTAGCCCTTGAAATCCCCTTGTCACTTCTTAGAGAGCCTTTCATCTTGCTTCTCAAGAAATAAAACCACAAAATTGAGTCTCTCTCGTGAATAAGCCCTAGGAATCACTCTTTATCCCTTCATCGATTCATTCATATAGTGATTCCCTTCATATCGGGTACCCTTCCATTGGTGAAAATTTGTAAAGAGCAAGGATATTTAACTGAGGTGACAGTGGAATATTTATCCATTGTTGTCCTTGACCTAGTAGTTGCCCCTTTAGGATCCCCTCCTATGACCCATGTTAGTTTGAGAGGTAACACCACCCATCGTTAGAAAATACATTATGGGTATTGTTAGACGATGATAGTTCTTCTTACAAATTCACAAATTTTCCCATTCATTTACCTCATCAAATGTGGGGCATCTTGATCACACCATAGGGGATTCTAAGCTTTTTGGCTTCCTTCTCTTTTGGGGTTTATTTTCCATTTGAACTTCAAATTAATGCAATCATTTGACATATATTAAAATTGTTCTAGATAAAGCGTTCATGAAAGTACTTTCCGTCTTTATTTCATTTCTTATAGGGAGGATGCAATCTTTATGGTGATCACCAATGGCTTCTCTTGACATCAATGACAATGCCATTCAACAATCTCCCCCTTTTTCATTGATGGCAACACTAATAATCCCCCTACGATTACTGCTCCCCTTGTCTCCATGATTTTGATCTTCTTCTATTGATTTATCTCCCCCATTGACATCAATGGAAAATGGGAACCCCACCTAACAAAGTATCCCTTTGTCTTCCTGTAATTTTCCTTTATCCCCCTGACAGTTTATGTTCCCTTGAATTGTTGTGCCTCTCACGACTTGCCATTATGTGACTTACTAATTCCACTTGTCAATGTGCTCTATTGAAAATTCACCTATATGACAACTAGTATTTTTGCAAATCTTTTGAGCTCGATCTTGAAGTGCGACAAAAATTTCCATGACTCTGCTTTTCAAGTCTAATACTCAACTATAGTCAATGCTAATGAATCTATCCATAATTTTGATTAGTATTTTGACAACTTCTTTACGTCTAACATCAAACCACTGTAAGTATGCCATTCCAGCTCAAACTTCCCAAGGGACAGATATTCAAATCTGTAGTTGTTACTATTTAGACTTGCCCTTTTCAACATTCCTAGTACTGGGAATCTCCAAGAAAATATTCTTTAGAATGGTATATGAACCTGCTATGTTGTAGTATCATTTTGAATCTTGACATCTTCCTTTGTATCTGTAGATTCATAATCATATTGGGAATTTACAAATCCCATGAGCATGACCTTTGAAATTTCTTCATTCACCTGTTCTTATTTCTTTTGTTTTCTTCTCCAAACCTTCTTGTACCTAATATCAGTGTTTTCCCTTATGGAATACTTCATCATGCTTCCGCAATCATGAACTATACATTGATATTTATGGCATTTGAAGCATTTTATATGATACTTTAAAGATGGATCAATTCACGTATACTTTTTGATGATGGGGTTATTTGGACACCTTTCTTGTGTTACTGCATACTTTCTTCTACTGTTCTGATAATGACATTGATAATCATCCCTACCATAAGCTTTGCAATCCATAGCCTTATGTCCAAAGTTTGTACATGAAAAAAATTACCCATAAAATATGTGTACCTGGATGAGATGTCTTACCTTGTGATCTTCTGAAGACATTATTTCTTGGAGGAGGTTTAGTTCTTTGTTGATCCATGTCCTTGATTACCTCAACATGAATTTTTGGAGAAACAAAAACTTCAATCTTCTTCTGTCTTTCAGTTCGATTTGGAGTTTAAAGGATTTTTCTTTCAGGTTTCTCTTCAAGCTTTCTCTGTGGGGGCGTGGAACTTGTGCCTTCATTGCATGGAGCTTCACCTGCTTCTTTTTCCATCATCTTTAAGTGAGAAATTTATTGATCCTTTTCATTAATGACATGATTCTTCTTATCAATATCTCTCAATTGTTCCTTCTGCCATTCCTTGAACCTCTTTATTTAAGCTAGAGTTGTGTCAAGTTCTTTTTTATTTTGAGTAACTTCTGTGTCATAGTCCTAAACCTAGATTTTCAAGTTTTTTTCTCTCTTTTTTTCCTCGTCTACTTGAAGTCTTAGTAGGGAAAATTCTTCTTCAAGTATATCATTTTTATTCTCTACTTTTCTAAGATCACTCAAGGAATTGATCAATTCTCTCTCCATGTACACTTCTGCTTCTTCTTCTTAATCGTCGCCAGATTCTTTGGTCTGATTATCTACTCTATTTGAGTTAATATCATCATCATAATATTCATCTTGACCCACTTGATTCTTTAAGTAGAGATTTCAAACCTTTTTCTAATTTTTTTTGGCTGATGAGCATTGAACTACTTTAGTTTTCACAGAATCTGACAAAGCATTTAGAATGAAATTCATTGATTTTGCATTGTACCTTCTTGATTAATATTTTGACGTGTTTCTAGAAATAATTGCATCCCATATATAATTTCCAAGAAATTTCAAATGAACTTCCATTCTGGTTTTTCCCATATTTCATATTATGTTCCATCAAACAAAGGAGTTGGACCAACCTGTTTCTCTTCATCAGTTGTAACATATTCTAAAAATAGTGCAATACTAGAGACTTCCTTTGATCATTTAGACGTGTGCTTCCTTGAATTTACTGTATTTGTTCTCCTGAGATCTTCCTTCCAGCTGTTAGGTTGCAACTGATGGAACCTGATATGATACCAATTGTTTCAATATTGAATAATACTGTGTAGAAATTATCCAAAGGGATTCAATCTTATCTTGTAATGTACTAAAAAAAAATACTGAATCCTTCTACAATTTGCGGAAACCTAATATGATCATGCAATCACATAACAGGTAAGAGAAATAAATAATCAAGCGCACAACACAAGTTGTATATGGGGAAAGAAACTGCTCAAAACCCCGCTATTTGTATAATGAATAAAGTCAAGACTATGAAACAATGCAATGATTTTCTCTCATCAAGAAACTTTTTCACTCTGCTGACTATATCACTTTGATCTAGGAAGAATCAGTCAAATACTTCACCAATTATTAACCTATGTCTAACCAACCTTTCTCAGGCATTCCTGGAGGAATTTTCACCCTGTTAAATAGGAAATTTCGAAGAATTGATTGTGCAATTAATCCAAGGCTTCATGATGACTCTATACATGACTTGTATAAGTTTCTAAATATACAACTGATAGTTATCTTCCCTTTAACCTCACTCTCAACTGAGGATTCCTTAGAACCGACATGCAACGACTATTTATAGCGAATTATCAGTTAACTGGTTGATCACTCCCTATGAATTAAATCATATTTAATTCACTTGACCTCTCACTAGCTCATCTCTCAGTTAGAACTAGTTGAAATATTTTAAACTCAATTAATTGAGTTAACTAATTACAACTGACAAATAACTATAACTGGAACCCCTAAAATCACGGGAGAACTCTACATACCTCCTCTATGGCCCTGAACTTGAATTTCCTAATCTAACTAATTCTTCCTGACTTAGTTAACTAATAAAAGATTCCATGAGATGAAATTACAATTTCTCTTCAAATTTAATTAAGATAATATTAAATCAGAAGCCCCCTTTGGGTGCCATTTCTTTGTGCCATTTCAACACTCCCTCTCAACAAGAAAGGGATTATTTGCTACCCGATCCTGTCTCTGTGGAATTAAAATTTAGTTCTTGCATCACCTTCATCAAGATGTCTGCATCATGGTCCTCCATGGAAACGTAATCTAATGACATAATCCGACTCTCCACACAATATCTGAGATGGTGATACCATATGTCAATATGCTTGGACCTGTCATGAAAAAATGAATTAACCGAAATTTTGATGCAACTCTTGTAATCAAAATGTATTATCGGTGGATCCATCTATCGCAAAACAAACCAACAAGTATATTCCTCATCTAGATGGTCTCACATGTTTCCTTCTTGAGTCCTGACTGCCATGTACTCTGTCTCTACTGAACTAAGTGCAACTGATATTTGTTTCCTACTGTACCAAGAAACTGCTGATGATCCTATGTTGAAGATGCCTCCTGTTGTGCTCTTCCAGTTGGATGGAATCCCTGCCCAATCTGCATTGGTGAATCCTTGAAGCTTCACTCCCTCTGTCCATATGTACCATAATCCATACTCTGTAGTGACTTTGAGGTATCTCACCACATGCTTTCCTGCCTTAAAAAATATTTTGGTAGGCTTAACCATAGATTGACTAATCTGTTAACTACATAGCATATGTATGGTCGTGTTTTCAAAAAATACATGAGTGAACCCACAAGCTGTCTGTAAACATTAGCATCCACTACTTCGCCTGAAGTATCATCCTCCTTCCTCCAATTTCCTGCTAGAGGAGTCTCCATGGGTTTGCTACCTTCGATGTGGAAATTCCTGAGGATCTCGTTGAAATAATTTCCCTAAGATATGAATAGCTCCGCATCTCTTTTCCATATTTCAAATCCCAGGAAATAGTGCAAGAGCCCCATGTCCTTCATCTCAAATTCTCTTGCAAGATCCTATTTGCAAGTCTTTATGAGATTCTCATCACTTGTTAGTATCAGATCATCGACACAAATTAAAATAACCAAAAGCTTACCATCTACCACAATCTGATAAATATTCACATCCACTGCACTCTTAATGAAGCCCAACCCTGTGAAATAACTGTTGATCCTTGTGTACCAAGCAAAAGGTGTTTGCTTCAGCCCATACAATGCTCTCTTGAGTCTGCACACATGCGACTCCTCGTCTAAGATCTCAAAACCTTTTGGCTGCTCAATGTACACCTCTTCCTCAATAAATACATTGATAAAGTTTGTCTTTACATCCATATGATGTATCTTCCATCTCATCTGTGCTGGGAGTGCAAGGATGGATTTGATAGATGTGTATGTTGCAACTGGTGGAAAAATCTCATCATAGTTATGGATGCCTGCTGGTAGTAGTGGAACTACCTGTGACAACATAGTCCATCTTAGAGGAAAAATCATATATAGTATTTATCTCATCCTTATAACTGATATTAACAATTGGTTGTCTAAAATGGCTTGAGTATTTCACAAAGTTAAGTTATGAAGTTTGTAAGTAATAGTCTTTCTTTTTATTTGTTAGAGAAATTTTTATAAGAAATATGAACTCCAACATTCTAATCTTTTCATATTAATTCCTTATGTTTTTTAATCTCATTGATTTATTTATAAATAATTATTTTTCCCAGTGCATCGCCAATTGTTGTAGCAAACAACAACCCCCCCATATTTATTCGTCTTTCAGGCATAATAAATAATGGGGACCCTTTAGTTTTTATTTGTTTAATAATAGGACAAAAAATAAATAAGTTAGAAGTCAGTTTTGGAATGATTTTTAAAAAGAAAACTTAAAGTTTCTTTGATCGGGACAAATGTATCAAAGGTACTTTATCAGAAATTTTTTTAATAAACATTATCAGAATTATATTTCCCGAAATGAAAATCTCCAAGATTTCGAATGCATTGAAAGCTCACGATTATTTCCATTAAGGCTTTTAGTTTATCGACGCCATCTATATCCGAACCCTTTTATAAAAGCGCTACAAGATTTCAAATCTTCGAGATTTAGTTTCCTCAGGCTCCTTTCTTTTGTAAATAAAGAATTCCCATCATTGCATTCTATATCAAGGGACTTGTATATCATAACATTCATTTAATAAAACTTATGAGAAAAATGGCTTCCCAAAAAACTCTTATGCAATAAAAAATTCCTATCGGAGCCTTTATATCTTGGTACATCTATATCGGTCCCCTCTATCTCAGGGCAGCGAGATATCATAACCTCGTTTTAATTTCACCCCCGATATTCCTACGCCGAAATCCAACATGGTAATTTTCACATGGCCTGACATATTTTCAATTAAATGATTTATATCTTTTCATTAAATGATTTAAAGCAATATTAGTGGGTCTTGAAAAAATAAACATTTTACATTTAATTAGCTTTGATTCATGTTTCATTTAAAAAAAAACAATTTTAACACTAAGTTTCTATCTTATTTCGTTGAGAGTTGTTTCTAATAGTTTCTTTGCTAAATTTTTGCGACTGTTATTCTACAAGGAAATTCATGTCCTCGACATATTGAAGAAATAAAGAAGGGAGGAAAGAGTAAAAATAATACCCCTCCACAACAACCTAAGGGACTGCTCATGGAGGATGTGGGTGAGAAAGCTCCAGGAGCGAGCCTGTTCTCAGACATTTTGTGTACCATAGATGTTGGGTTTTCATCTTGGGAGGAAATTTATCATCGCTTTGAAAGAGAGAAACCAAAAATCACTATAATGACGGTTACAACCGATGATAGTGTCCTTGTTTCAGAAGCCACTCCAAGTGATGCTGCCAATTCTTTCCTTCATATAATTGCAACCAGGCCAAGACTATTTCCTTACACGAACATGATCCATTTGGTTGAGGAAAATTTGGATATTTATGATAGGCACATTCAGACTAAAATAGGCACAATCATTGGGTCTTTTACAAGAAAATATTTGCAGAGCATGTATCATTTTCCTACTCTGTAGTATGTATATAATAAAGAATATGTTGAAGCTTTTATAAAGGAGCATGGACACTTGTTGGAACAAATCAAGCCTTGGATAAAAGACCTGAACAAACATAAAGCAGAGGAAATTGGTAAGTACTCAATCGATTCTCTCGCTATTCCTGTTGTAACTCCTAGAGACAACCCCGAGTTGCTAAACGACCAATGCCTAGGACATCTTAGGATCAGAGGATTTATATATTTTCATTGCAGCATCCTTTGAAAGTATCTTGAATATAGTTCATGAAAAAAAGGTTTAGGAATGATGAGGGTTCTTGGCATTTAGCTCATGTAGGCAACTTAGCTCAAAATTGGTTTCAACAGAATCTATATGCTTGAGGTGCCTCAATGGGGCCAAATAAAAACTAATGAACAAAACTTCATATTAAAGAGTGATGAATTGAGGAATTTATCAAGAGAATTATGGAGATATGGGCTTAATCACTATAAGAATCCAATTCTCCAAGAGTTAGAAAGAAAAGGTGGCACACGAGAAGTATGTGATGGTGGAGTCTCATGGAGTGTGGTTTTAAGGCTGTATTATAGCTTAATACATGAGTGTCATCCTTTCTCTATGAGAAAATATACAAATTCATGAATCAAAGTAATTACATCCAACGAATTTCACACATGAGTCATCAGAATAGCAAACTTAGAGATGCAGAGTTAAGTAAACAAAAGAGAAACACACATATTGTTCATCAATTCAATTGGAGTCCAATTGGAAACAAAGTTCATATTATATTATCCTTCAATTTTTTTTTCTCCAAAATATGCATTTCAGAGCTCAAAATAGCTTTTACATGAAAAATTACATGGTATGACAAAAAACTTCCACAAAATTCAGAACCCTTTGTTTCTATCTGAACTTCCTTCTTATAGAGTTTTCTACCGGCTCTCCTCTCGATATTTCTTCTAGATATGCCAATACATACATTATGATCAAAACCATTATGATAAAATCTAGAGCGTGCTTCGAGAATCACTCCTTTAACTGAAAAACCAACAAAAATATTAGCAGTGAAATCGTAATTTCATTATCTAAACATAATAATAATAAAAGTAAAATGGACAGGCTAGATCCTGAAATGTCTATCTAGGGCAGCACGGGGTGGCAGAAGGTCCTGTGGGACGTGGCCACATAGGAGTGGAGGATGAACCTGAATGATGGGATGACATGGGCACCCTCGGCTGCGAAGTGGACACTTATGGTGGATGTGCTTGCTCGTAGCATCTCTGCCACATGATTTCTGAGGGAAATGGAACTGTGCTGAAAATATCAAAAAAGGCATGGAGCTGAGTTAATTCAGAATAATCTAGGTTGGCTGAGAAAAGTTGCTTTACCTTGGCCAGTAACAGAAATTCTTTCTGGAGGGACCCCACCAAGGTTTCAGCCTTTAGTCAAGATGTCTTCTCTTGATATGAGTCAGCTTTACTCTTGATCTCCACCATTTTTTTTCATAAGTTTTCCAGGGGATAAATGCGCCTAATGGATCCCAAAAAGATGGAAATCCATCTTAAATGACCTTGTTCGACTCATTGTCAAAAACCTCCACTCCTTTGGAAACTATTCCCATACAACCGACAACCTTAGCTCTAGCGTCTTCCCTCTATATCATCCTCATGATGTCCATTACTGTCCTGAAATGGTTCACCACTCCACACATTCCTAAATCCTCAGCGGGGAGTTCATTTATAAACTAAATATAACCCCGTGCGATCATCACATTCTCGTTTCCCTCTCGGTGACCTGCATCCAATTGAGCATTGTTGTCGCAGCCAATGATTTTCTTGTCATTATCCAAATCAATGTATTCCCAATGATTCTTTACCTCCTTTATTATCTCACTCCAGATCATATGGCTTGCCTTTACCAAAGACATATTACCTTTGAGATGAGCCTTCAGATCCTTGACTGACTTGTTCAGATCCTGAGTCTCCCTTCGAGCCGCATCCATCTCCTTTTGTAGAGACGATATTTGTTTGTCTTTTTCAATCAAGACACTCTTCGCCTCCTCCACCTATTTGCCCATTTTCTGAGCTTCGTCTTCTGAGACCTTAAACTATAATAATTCCTTTGTCAATTTCTTTGAGGGGTTCTGTGGGTCTTCATGTATCGGTATTAGGCAGATGTGACTAATTTGTAACTGTTGTAGCTCGACCAATCTTGTTTTCAGATCTGCTATCTCGTTGCTCTTCTGGAGGATTATTCCCGAGAGGGATTATTTCTATTTCTCAACTTGAGCGAGTTCAAACTTTTGAATATGTTCAGAGCCGAGGATATTCATCTTCCGTCGTAACTCATGTACCTCCAACTATGCCTTTTTGAGAAGAGTCTGCATGATTGTCTCATGGTTAGCTCTCTTCTCCTTTATCATGGTCTTATATTCGGAAAGCTTCTTTGAGAGAGATTTGGAGTTTTCCCTCTCCATTTTTATGGTCACTAATGTCTTATCCAACCCATTATGAGCCTTTTCCAGTGATAGAGTGTCCTTCAATACTTCGTTATGAAGCATCTCCCCAGTTTCTTTATGGAGGTTTAACTTGTCTAGTAATAGAATAGAGGCAAAATCAAGTATCAACTCTAGAGATTTGTATTTGGATCTAGGGTGGAGGGGATGAGAGGTAGAATGTTATACTGCAACCACTTTTTAGCGCAAGGAGTCACTCCTTTACTGCATAAGGAGTAAGCCCTACACATCATAGTTAATTTCAAATTTTAAAGGGTTGTTTGAGTGGTGGATGGATTCTCAAAGATTTTGAAATGATTTTTTATATTCTTTAAGAATTTCATGCATTTGGAAAGCTGTGACAAGTATAAATTGTGTGGTTAAATTGGTAGTATAGGGAGCAAAGTGTACAAATGGAGAATATGGATAGCTGGTACCTATTCTAGGAAATATTCCTATCCTAAATCAGTCACACAACTATGATGATGACTATTTACACAAAATCTATTTATGCAAAGTAGACAACATTCAGAAAATAGATTGCATGCATAAATTATTCCACAAATCCTTTATGAAATCTTCACTGACATGTTCTATAACACACATATAATTTGCAGAAAACTAAAAGTAGATAATTTAATGTTAAATCCTTTAATTGTTTCTCACTCACACCTTAATAGTTGTTGCAATTTATATTTTATAAGAAATTAATAAAGAAAAGAGACACACCACAAATTAGATGTTCCTTGAGTCACAAAATCCTCTAGCATGAAGCAAAATGGATTTTTATTACATTCATTCTTCAGGTAGACCAACATCCAACCTGGAAACGGTATTTACAAGTGGTATATATAGCAAGAGAGGAACCAACTCCATCTCTTTTAAAAATAAGGAAACATTAATTCTAACATTACATAGGTGTAAAAAGAAATTAAAACCTTATCCCATCAAAATATAACAGAAAGGACAGATGGAGAAGAAAGAAGAGAAGAAATCTGGGCCGAAATGTTGAGTTTGTTGTCACGCTTCCCCTTTTTCTTTTGATTTATCTCCTTGTGTCTTGGGTATTTAATAACCATGTAGCTTCATTTAATAATACCTCCAACAACCTCATAACCAAATTTCACCATCACTTGTATTCTCCATTTGGATATGGGTTCTTATCCATCCTTAACTGGCTCAGAAAAATTTGCTAACAGGTGTCAAAATTCAGTTAAAACAGGTGCTATAGGAAATTTTGGTAAAAGCCTGTAACTGCACAAAGTCTAGAATGCTAATAGAAATTCTAGTAGTGCCCTGTTTCTTTTTCAAAAATACACATAAAATGATAAAAATCCCGTGTAGATTTATATTCCTTGACACCTAAGCTGATGTTCAAAATTGTAACTAATAATAAAAAAGGTACTTGTATCAAAAAACCTTTTTCCCTTCCCTCTATGTGCGATGCAGCTTCAACAAGATTATCCAAGTCTATTTTTCTGTCAGTAGTTGATCTAGAACTGGTTGCTCTTGTGGCTACTTCCTTGACAGTGGATTTCTCCTCCTTAGAACCCTTTTGTATCTTTCTTCTCTTTGAGCACTCTGAGTGCTGCTCTGAAGGGGTTTTTTTTTTTTTTTCTTCATGGATTTCTCTGTCTTTGACCCTTCAGATTTACCTTCAATATCAATGACCTATGTCATTAAGCTTGGATTGTGTAGAGCCTTGGACTTAAGCCTAAACTTGTTGTTGTCTCTGGTATTCCTCTTTCTAGTACCAACAATAGGTTTCACTTCTTCTTTCTTGTTCTTACTGCTGATCTCATATCCAACAGCCTTGAGGAGTTCTTCATATGATTTTGTAGGCTGATACTCTTTCTGCATCGTCTACTAAATATTTTCTTTCGGAATTTCCGGTAGCATTTGTGCTTTTGATTTATATGTAGTTGCAGACCTTCCTCTTCGGGCTCTAGTGTAGACATTAGGAAAATGAGGAACATGGGGCACTATTTTCATAGATTTGGGTTTGCTTGTTGAGGAAATCTCTCCCTTTTCCAACTTTCTCTCAACTTTAATTGCAGAAACCTTTTCTTTCTTACCCTTGGCCTTCTTATAGATATTTTATTTTTTGGCCTTTCTCTTTGTTCTTCTTTTTGCATGTTGAGGGTGTGGTTGTGAAACTGGAGGTGTAGGTGCAGGTTGGCCATACCTTATAAAACAAAAAGTGGTCCCAAGTTTGATTTCTCTTCCCTAACTCTTCTTCAACTAGAACTTTGATTAAAGCTTGATGGTACAAGCTATAATTTGAAACAACAATGTGAGTTTGAACACTTGATGACATCTTTGTTAGGCTATTCAACAAGAAATATGGCAGATTTAATGCCTTCATACCCGCAACATGAAAAATAAACGTCATGTGATAAAGGAACACAACTGTATAACTCCTTTCACAAGTGAGGTATATTTGACAAGCTTAATAGCTTCTGCATAGTAATTCTTGAGATAACTGCTTGGAATTCCCTTCTCCCAAGTTGGATCTCTGTGTTCATCTTTGAGGAAGCTATTGAGATCTCCTCTTGTGATAAACTTCCCTTTAAACCAACTTTCTCCTTCCTGTGGAAGGTTAAAGGCTTCAATAATGGAGTATTCAGAAACCTGCAAGGTAAGGCCATAAAATGTGGCTTCTTGTCCATTAAAAGAGTTAGCAAACTCTTGAGCTACTCATGAGTGAGATATCCCTAACCTGGTGCATATAGAATACCACCCTGACTGGATAAATAAGTTTCTTACCCTCAAATTTTCATCCACCAGGTCTGCACTTTGTGACTCAATTCGATTTATTTTTCCACCTGTTTTAGTCATCTTCATAAAATAATGACTCTTTCTCTTGCAATTGATAGGTGGTAGAGTTGGAGGAGTTTTACCTTGGAAGTGCTGCTTGTATTCACCTTTGGAATCCTTTCTGAAATCCACACTCCTCCTCAAAATAAGACTCTCAACAATTCGATCTCCAACTGTTAAAACTTCGAATGACAGTGCTCCTGCTTTTTCGGTGGTTGGAAAACCAAACTATGGTTCATCACCCCATGAAAATCAACCTTAATAATTAAAAATATTCCTCACCATGATGTGAACCATGTGATAATCCATCATCACCTTCAATTGGCTGTGTATTTCCATATGGAGTGCTCCAGATGTCTTGATACAAGCGGATCTATGACTAATAGTCACCTCCACTGTATTTTATTTTAATTGGCCAAAATTTCTGGCAACACTACTGTGCGACCAATCAAACAGTTATGGCATTGAGCGTAATGACCACAATATCCTCCGTTCAGAAAAACATGTAATTTTACATACGTCTAACTATCTTGAGGTTGACATGCAAGACAGGGTAACGGGTAAGTTTATTACTGCGTACACATAGGAATAACATATATCATGACTTGAGTTGAACTAGATTGACTGCATATGACACCTATAATGAGATATGAAAAGATTTAAAAAAGATTTGAGGGGTATTTACACTACAAATCGTGGCTTGGTAAAAGCAGATGCAATTTTTCGTTTATTTAAAAAAAAAAGAGAGTATGCTTTCGGAAATTCCGGTAGCATCGGAATAAAAAAGAAAAAGACAAAAACAAGAAAATAACAGACTGTCCAAAAAGACTAAAACTGGTGCTTTCGGAATTTCTAGTAGCGACAAATTTTTTTATTTAGTTTTTATTTTGAAATTTTTTGAAGTTTAATCCTAAAAACAAAAATATGAAATAGACTCATGACTTAGCAAAGAACTATGCTAAAATTGGCTCCACAGGGGATAGAGCTCTCCCTGTGAGGCTCTAGGAATATTTTGTAGTTTTAATGCCTTGTCATTTGGCTATGGAGTCTTATTATGAAACACACCGGTATTTACAATGAACTTAGGCTACCCCCATTGAATGGGCCTCCAAAAAGTTCTGTTCCATCAAGATGTTGCAACTCAAAAGTTTTGTTCTACAGAATATTTGATATTCTAAAAGGACCAAGCCATAAAGCATCAAATTTGGAATTATTACATGGATCTTGATGCTGTGCATCCCATTTCAACACTAGATCTCCAATCTGAAAATCTTCTTTTTTAGTTCCTCTATCAAAAAATTTCTTTAAAACTTGCTGATATTTTCTCACCAAATCATATTGATGTTCTCGATTTTGCTGCACTTCTATGATTTGATAAATTCTCCTGGTCATGTCATCTAGCTTATCTTCACGATCTTGTAGAAATTTAGCCACAGGAATGGCCAATTGAACTGGAAAAAAAAGGTCAATTCCATAAACCATTTGAAAAGGTGATGTATTAATAGACTTTTTGATTGTCACCCTGTCTGCCCATAAATCAAACTTCAGTTTTGAATCCCAGGCTTTCTTGTTTTTCTCCAACAATTTGGTGATGATTCTTACCAAAATTTTGTTTGATGATTCAACTAAACCATTCCCTTGAGGATAGTAAGCTTAAGTGAGTGAGATGAATGCCATAATCTTCATAGAAATTTACCAATGGAATGGATTTAAAATTAGTTGCATTATCTGCTACTAACCTTGATGGGCATCCAAATTTGGTTATGATTCCCTCCAGAAAATTAATGATAACTTTATGAGTAGCATTCTTGGTAGGTATTGCTTCAATCCATTAGGTGAAGTAATCAGTTGCAACAAGAATCCAATGATGTTGTCTGTTACTGTCAACTTTTGCATCCTGCCACCAGTGATCAAATGGAATCTTATCATGTCTTGTTAGGGTCTCGTAGTCAAATTTTTTGTCATTCCATTAGGTCATGATGAAAAAATTGGTCACTGGATGTATATCTATATCTGTTTTTACTCCTTCCAAATTTTTACTAATTGTTGGCTCATTTCACCTCTCAGCTGAGTGTACCATCATTCAAAGTTGTCATCATCATTACAGTCATAATTATCATGATCTCATTCATTATAGAGTCTCCATTAGGTCTTTAGGGTTCCAAGGTTATCAAACCATCATTCCATGCATAAAGTCCAGCAAGTGGAGGAGTGACAATAAAGTAATTTCGTCAAATAATTGATTTCAAACAAAAAATGTAATTTATGTTCTTAATTTGTAATAAGTACTTCAGAGTTTCAAGTAGCTGCAAATGATCAAGTTCCACTAGCAAAAGTTTCAAGGTTCCAGGAAGAAGTTCATTATTCCAAATCCACCAAAATTTCAAAATTCAAATGATCAAGTTCAAGGTTAAAAAAATAGGCAAATAAAAGGTTGATTTTGAAAAGTAAAATGTGGGTCTATGATCATTTAATGATTTCAATCCAATTTTAAAAGGCCCTAAAATACAAAAGGGCATTCATTCTCACTCTTCAACATCGATCTCCTAACTTTCCCAAGTCAAAAAACCAATTTTTACTTCAAAAAATCGAGTTCCTCATGTGGCGCTGCACTTTTCCTTAAGGTGCTACGCTATTCTGTGGAGCATGCTACACTTTTCCTTAAGGTGCTATGCTTTTCTCTAGAGCTCCTTGCACTTTTCCTATACTCGTTGCGCTTTGTCCAGTGAAGTTTTGTTTTGTGTATTAGAGGTCAAGAGGGATTGCCAATGGTTTCTCCAGCTCTACTACAGTCTTAACATGGTTGCAAGTGAGTAAGTGTGTCCATTTCACCCCTCCTTTCATCATTTTTCTCATGATTATGGTCAGAAAATATTTCATCTCTCCATCGCTGTGCTTTATGGTATACATGGTTTTACTATCCTACAAACCCTAGGCTCCCTACCCTAAATTATTTACATTTAAATTAACCCCTAAGACCCTAAATCCCATCCCAATTTCACTCCTAAATCCTATTCCCTAAAACCCCACCCCTACACTACACTTTTCTAGGCAACTAGACTATACCATTGTAATCAAATTTTCTAGTCCATATCCCTTGTCATTTTAACTCCCCTCCACCTCCCTAAGTTTCCTAACTCCCCTACACCCTTCCCTAAATTTTCCCACGGCTATCCAAACTCACTAACCTCATCATCTCATTCCCTTTTCCTTCCCCTTCTCCCCTATGGTTTCTAGCAAATTAAACACCATGGAGGAAGAGAGAAAGACATACAACAAAGGAGGGATAATCTTAAGGCTTGAGCCATCAGACACCAGGGAGTTGATCTGATCACCCCTAGCAATCAAATGCCTCCAACATGTGGGTTGTTTTGAGTTTTGTGAAATGGTCCAAAGAGTGCAGAGCCATCCAGATTTGGACAGGATCTTCATAAAAAACCTACACAAAGACCAAGTCACCATTGCAAGGGTGACATTAACCATTTCAACAGACATTATTGCAGCAACAACAGGGATACCTAATGTAGGTGAAAAGTGGTTCAAAACTCAGGAATTGGCAGCCCAACTTTATGAACCCTACCTCAAAGCACCATACAAGGATAGCATAAAGAAAATATTACCTTTTGGCTAGCTATTTAATATGTTTGCTCCCATGATGAAAATCACAATGAAGTATTTCAATTGCGAGGGAAGATTCTCTAGACTCTACAACTACCACATCAGGTTACTCATGCATTTCACTAGGGTGAAGCTTCTCAACATTCCTTATTATTTGTATAGGAGTATTGAAAATATGGCCTAAAAGGTACATCATAGATAATATGAGCTCCAAATGAACATTATTTTCCATCATTCACTCTTCAAAATCATTGTCCTTCATCACCTCTAATAGCTGAACATTGCATGTGAAAATTTCATTGAGGTAGAGGTCTTCACATCACTACCCAATCAACCTGTTGGACCTATTCCACCATCAGCATCAGTTAATCAAAGAGAAATTAGGTCATCTAGCAGGGATGTAGTTATGAAGAGAAAAAAGGAAAAAGAGGTCAGAACTTATCAGAGAGGACATAGGCAATTATTTTCTCCACAAATTGTGGAAGGGGCCTTGCCTTCTATATCAGCAAAGTAGGGATATCATAAGCAGCATGGGACAATTGTCCAAGAGAAATAATCCCTTCACCATGACATTGAGATGGTGGACTTGGAGTCCCAAGATTAACAAGAAAACCTAAACCTAGTCATCAAAGAAAAATATGCCAAAATCAGAGAGCTACAAGAAAATTTGGCAAGGTCCAAGTTTTTTTATCTCCTTCCTTGAGCAAGAGAACAAACAGTTAAAAGAAAAGAAAATACTCTTGGAAAATGACTTGTTGAAGACTAGTAGGTAAGATGTCAAAGGAAAATCAGTGACTGGACATGATAATCCTGATGAGGATGACGCTCAAACCACAAGAAAAATACCAAGAACAAGGGGCCTAAAAAGAGCATTGGAGCTAGAAAAACATCAAGAGGCACTTCTTGTAGAGGAATTCACCTTTGAGGAGAGGATTGCCATGGAAATCAATGAAGATAAGGAAGTTTGGATTGAAAGAGTAAACATACACCTGGAGAAGCTCCTTCACAAATCCAATAAGGACAATTAGATGTTGAGGCACATGGCTGACCATTACCATACAAGAAACAAGATTTGTAATGTCAAGGTTAAGCAATTGCAAGATATGCTCAAGGAAACCCTAATCAACCAAAAGAAGAAGTGCAAGCTTGAATTTCTTGCTGATGCTTCCTTGGTTGCATAACACACTTCATTAGGACCTCATTCAAGAAATATGAAAGTTTTCAACAAGTTTTTGGCAATTTTGGCATTTTGGTTGAATTTTACTAGTTTTTTCACAGTCAAACTCCAAAAAGCACAACGTGGGTCATGCTACGCTTTTTCTGGAGGCCTCCAAATGGTGAAAACTAAATTGGGTTGGAAAGATAATGGCCTTTAAGTCACATTTTGACTCCTGGAAATAAAAAATATAAGCTTTTGACAGGTGGAAAAGCCCAAAAACATCATAAAAAATACCTTTCTTCCAGTGTTTTCAGCCACACACTGCGCTTTTTGACTAGTCTTGGGAGAATTGACTTTTGAGGGGCTGAACATCATCATTTTCAGTGCTTGAGGAAATTTTGGACAACTAGACAGGAACCAATTTCCAATGAGCTATCTTGAGCTCAATTTGGACTTCAGCAAGGCAGTCGAAAGTCAGCTTGAAGGTCATGTTGCGCTTTTCTTAGGGGCACGCTGCGCTTCTTGCACTCACGCTGCGCTTTTTCCAGTTGCCTGTTTTCCTTAGAAATTTGAATTTTTCTCAGTTGGATGATGAATTTCATGAATTTTACTGATGTAAATGTGTAAATCTAATGTAATTATGTATTTTATAGTTACTTGAGGTAGATACATAAAGTAAAATTGTATTTTTGTGTCAAATGAATCAGTTTCATCAAGATAGGAAGAGTTTGTTGACCTCCCTAGTCATTAGGGTTCGAGTTGAGAATTTTGGGGAACAAGCTTCAAAAGTCATGGATTCGACCCCTAAGAGTGGGAGAAGTTTTTTTTGGTCTATATCTTTCATTTTCTTTGTCATTGCAAGAGTTAGGTGCTGTGTAATTGAGCTTTGGAACACTAGTGTATTCAGTCATTCTGGCAAGAACTAATATACAAAGTTTGCAACTATTGTGGTGGGATTCATGTGGTATGTGTTTTAGTAGTGTTAATTCTTATGTTTTCATATGTTTGAAAGTATTGTGCCTTCCATATTTCATTTCCATCTCTTATGTGATTGATTTCTAAGTTTGATAAGCATAATTCATTATTTTTATGCTCCGTTTTGGATAAGTTATCACAGTTATGTTTCAATTTCTTCTGATATAAGTGAATTCATAATTCATATGCTCATTTTGAAACCCTATCAGTCTATCACACTCACAAAAATACCTTAAAATTCTAAAGTGTGTGCCTGCCTTGCCCCATCACATCTTTGCAAGTCTGATTTTCAGTGCCCTAACCTAGTCTTTCCTAGACCTCATTTGCCATCCAACACCAAATACAAATCAATCAAACCCTAGAGAATACAATATCTAGCCTACAATATTCATTATCCATTCAATTTGGCTATTATATCATGAAGAGATCCCTCTCGAGCCTAGTAGGGCTAGCTACTAGGTCAAAGAAGTTTGTGGTTACCTTTGCTTGTCTCCTTCTCAGCCTTCGGAGATCCGGTGGAGTGATGACACTGTCCACTTGAAGGTGGATGAATTTCTCCAATGAAGGTGTAGAAAAAAATATGGGCTTGAGATGAAAATACTTCAAATGTTTCTTACCAGTTAATTTTTGACATTTTTCACATGCTCTCACCTCAACACATACATCAGAAAACAAGCTAGGCCAAAAATAACCATCTCTAAATATTTTGTATGCAATAGGTCTCCAATAGTGATGGCCTCCACACACACTACTATGCATATCAGAGATAAAATTTTTGGACTCATCTGGGTCAATGCATCTCAACAAAACTCATGTAGGATCTTTCCAATATAAACAATTATCTTTAATGCAAAATTTAACAGTTTTCAACTTCAAATATCTTACTATGCTTTTATCATAATTTGGAGGAGGTTTAAAATGCTACAGAAAATAGATGATGTCCTTGTACCGGCTGCATTCAGAAATATTTACATCCACTTCCATGTTGTCTATAGGTTCAGATTTTTTCCCTTCAAAGTTGTTATCCTTGAAATTCAAGCCCAAAACTTTACAATTTTCTTCAGCTAGTAGTTTGGCTAATCCTTGACCTTTGATTAGCTGTAATGAATAAAATAATGTAAATAGTGATTAATTAGTTAATTAGTAATTAGGTTGAAAAGCCATGTCTGATAAGACATGACCTTTCGTGAAGAGGCACCTGCATAGGTATATAAGCAGGACTCATTTGTAATATTCAATCATCTATCTCATATCTCATTCATCGTAGTATCTAATATAATATTTGTATCCTCATGGATATATTTGTATTCCAAGTCTTCTGGAGTATTTAACTTGAGAAGGAACTTTGTTCGCTTCATTTGGTATCAGAGCAGTTCGATCTTCTAGCCGCTTATCGTTGCTCAAAGCTACGCTCCTCGATCCAGGCCTTTGGCCATAAAAAATTCGTCAACATTGTTGTCGTCGAAGTGTTTCACTACCAGTCTTGGAGTTTCTCCATTTTCACCAGTAGGCCTTTGGCCAAAATTAAAAATTTGAAGAAATTTCACTAGTAGGCCTTTGGCCAGAATTAAAAATTTGAAGAAATTTCACCAGTAGGCCTTTAACCAAAATTAAAAATTTGAAAAAAAAAGGGAATTTTTTTGAAAAAGAAGAAGCAAAAGCAATATATATATATAGTCACACACACACACACACACACATATATAAAAGTAAAAAAATAAAATAAAATAAAAAAAGAGATATATATAAAGTAGTACATATACGTACATACCAAGACAATTTAAAAATAAAACTGAAAAAGAAAGAAGGAAGAGTAGATAAAGTTATTTTGATTATTCTTTAAGTGGTTTACAAGCTCGTGGTTTTAGAAGCCCATGGTATTTGAAAGGTAAAATAAGAACAAAAGGAATAAAAAATCTCTATGTGAATGGTAAGTTTACTTTTACGTGGAGAAAATTAACCAAGTCAAATGCACATAAGTGGACATATATTTTATAGGTGAATATATGTGACACTAGGGTTGTAAGCTTTCAACAAAAAAAAAGAGTTAAAAAAAATCAATTGCTATATATATATATATATATATATATATATATATATTATGAAAGTCAAACATCTTCTTAGTAATTATGGAAGATTTCATAAAAAGAAATCTAGGAAGTAATTTTCAAAAAAATCGGAAGGAAAAATATCAATAAGGATTTCTTAAAATATTAAGGAATCATTATTAAAGCTCGAAGGTATATAAAAGGAAAAAGAGGTTATTAAAGGTTTAAGTATTGGAAAAGTGGAAAATGAGATAAATCATTATATTCTAAATATTTTATTTAAAAAGGGAATATATACATATATAAAAGAATTTGAGCCTCTTTTAAAAGAGAATATTAGCGAAGGATTCATTACCAAAGATTGAAGGAATAATAATAAAGGATATTGGAAAGTTTAATTAAGCTTGAGGGTTTATTAAAGGGAAATGATAATATTTTATTATAAATATTAGGAAGGGTCACCCTTAAAAACCTCGAAGTTATCTGACAAAATGGCATCCAAAACAGAACTAAAAGAGGGAATATTTCCTAAAAATTATAGTATGTGTGTCGATGCAATAATCGAAATCAAAGGGTCACTTGCGGGAAAAGAGGTTCTCATATCTATCGATTTTACTCGAAAGAATAATTATGTTAGTACCAAATCTGCTAACCAATTAGTGATCCCTGAATCAAATATAACTGAAGCAAATTCATTTAACACAAATGACAAACAATACAACATAGAGAATTTACACCTAAGTATTGGGGAGTATTCCTTTGTCTCGCAATTCACTGTTAAAATCTTATTTTCCAATAATAGTGATATAGTTTTGGGTTTGCTCTAGATGGAATCACTAGGGTCATTCATCCTTAATACGAAAAATAAGTTTTTGACATTTTCTTACAAAAAGAAAAACATAACGTTACAAGATGTCACAGTGAAGTCAAATTCACTAACACCGGAAGACATATTAGATATCACAAGACTAGTTCTTCTAGAAAGTAAAAAAGCAATACAATATTTGCGAAGAGAAGTTGAAGAAATCACAACTAACAAGAATGAAGAAGTTGCTCGCCTCAAGGACCACAACGATAAATTTCTAACGCAAATTAAGAAGCTGAAGAAAGACAAGAAGTCATTGGAAAACAAGGTGCAACAACTTGTTGAAAATAAAGCATCGAAATATTCAAATATAGAAGTTCAAGTTGAAGAAAAATCAAACGTTGATCCAGTAAATGTCTCGACTGAAGAAGACGACAAGCAAGTTGCAGAAGAAACAAACTTAGATGCCAGACAAACGAGGAACGTTCTACGTGAAGATTCTGTAACCATCTCCATAACATCCTTCACAAGCAAAAGTCAAAGAGGTCAAACCAAAACAGTTCCCTATCGACATCCAAATCATGGGAGTAGACAACTCAACCAAGCTATGTATTCAAAACAAAAACAGGCTGATATTCTGAAGAATAATAACGAATCATCACAATTTTCCAGCATCGTAAGATTCCACAGAAGATTGATTTAGGATGGTCTGATCCATTCTCAGTGCGACAGTTTTGTTTGTCACTTAGAGGATCATATCAACTTGTATCGACAAGGATAACTGCCCCGAGACGAGAAGATGTTCGTAGCAGGAAAAGAAATCGAGGCCTTTCATTGACAAGATTTGAGGACAAAGCTTTTTGAGGGGAAGGCAATGTAATTAATAATATAATGTAAATAGTGATTAATTAGTTAATTAGTAATTAGCTTGAAAGGCCATGTCTGATAAGACATGACCTTTCGTGAAGAGGCACCTGCATAGGTATATAAGTAGGACTCATTTGTAACATTCAATCATCTATCTCATATCTCATTCATCATACTATCTAATATAATATTTGTATCCTCATGGATATCTTTGTATTCCAAGTCTTCTAGAGTATTTAACTTGAGAAGGAACTTTGTTCGCTTCATTAGTTTAGTAGGCCTTATCTCTAAATCAAACTCAAGAACTTTAGTCACCCACTTCTTTTTCCATCAATATCAGGCTGAAATAATATCTCTCTAACATCAGATGAAGGTACATAAGCAATAACTTGAGCATGCATAATATAAACTTTAAAAGCTTTCAGAGCTTTCACTAATGCATAGGCATGCTTTTCTAACATTTCAAACTTAAATTGTGCATCTCTAAGAGCTTTGCTGAAAAATGCTATCGGAGCTTCCTTATTTTTCTGAATCTTTTTGTAACAAAACAACAACAATAGTATCTTGTGAGGCAAATGAGAAGTTCAAGAAAGGCTTTGAGTATTCAGGTCTTACCAGTTGAGGTGCTTCAATGATAGTTTTTTTATCAGCTCAAATGAATTTCTAGATTCAATGGTCCATTTGACTTCTTTGTCCTTCTTCAAAATGCAAGTAATATGCTTCACCACTTCATCAAAATTTGGAATGAACCTTCTTAAGAAATTGACCTTACCAAGGAAATATTGAACCTCTTTCTTGGATCTTGGAGGTGTTAAATCATGAATTTCAATTACTCTCTTAGGATCAATTTTCACTCCATCTTTAGAAACTATGTGACCCGACATCTTACCTTCCTTGAGAGAAAAATACGACTTCTTTGGATTTAATGATATACCATATTTTCTACATTTAACAAATACTTGTATCAAGTGCTGAAGGTGTTCTTGATATGAAGTTGAATAAATAGTAATATCATCTAAATAGATGACCAAGGAATTGTCCTTTTCTCCAATGAATGCAAAGTCCATAGCATGCTGAAAAGTAGCTTCGACATTCATAAGCCCAAATGGAATATTTACATACATGAATGTTCCCCAAGGAGTAGTGAATGATGTCTTCTCTCAGTCTTCTGGCGAAACTGAAACTTGATTGTACCCAAAGAACCCATCTAACATGGAAATTCTATCTAAACCAGTTACCTTTTGAAGAATATGCTCCATCTTTAGCAATGGATAATTATCTTTCTTGGAGAATTCATTAAGATTTCTAAAATCTACACATAGTCTGACTTCGCTACTATTCTTCCTTACTGGAAATAGATTAGCAACCCAATCTGAGTATCTCAATGGAATGATGATTTTAGCATCCAAAAGTTTATTAACTTCCTTCTCCATCACTGGTAACAATAGTGGATTGATTTTCTTTAATTTGTGCTTCAATGGCTTAGTACCATCCTTCAATGGTATCCTATGATCAATGATAGTTGTATCATATGTCTTAATATCTTCATATTTCCAGGAAAAAACATCAAAAAATTCACAAAACAACTTGTGGTATTCAACCTTTATTTCTTCTGATAAAGATTTTGATAACTTCACATACCTTGGTCCTTTTTTATTGCCCAAATTGAAATCTTCCAATTCAACTTATGTTTAAGCAAAATGTGGTTTGAATGAGATATAATTGTGATCAAAGAGCTTCTCAAGTGGAATTAACCCTCTGGGAATGTGATTGGTAGGTATCTGAATGATAGGCTCATTAGCAGTATGTTTTTGCAGATTTTTGATGTCTTGCAAATCGGCATCATTCTTCATGAAATCTTCATCTTGATCAATGTTTAGGAAAATAAACTCTTCAACAACTTCAATGAATATTCTAATATCTTGATCATCTTCAAAATATTTCCAATGCTTGACATTATCAGGAATGATAGGTCTGAACCTAACTTCCACTTCATATTTCAGCTTTATATGTATTCGAATCTTGAATGAGGTTGCTGAAATAGAAAGTGAGTAAGCCAAAATATTACTTTCTCTTGGAACAAAAGAAATGTTAAAAGCCAGGAATGAGTCTTCTAGAATGATTCATACTGCATTCTGGTAATATCTAAGTCTAGGATTCTTAGTTTGATAAACATTTCTGATTTTCTGAATAATAAGTTCAGGATCTCCAAAAATAGAAATTTATGAAATATTCATATCCTTTGCTATTTTTAAACCAATCAGCAGAGCTTCATACTCAACCGCATTGTTAGTTGCTTTAAATTCAAGTTTGAAAGAAAAAGTGGAGCTCTCTTTCAAAGGGGAAATGCGAACTATCCCTGCACCAGCTCCTTCTTTAGAACATGAGCCATCAAAATACATTTTCCATAGCTGAAAACTCTCATGATTAATATGTTTTTTAACAGGCTTTAAAATCTGAAAATTTTCAGCAGATAAGACAACATTATCGATGTGTAAAATGCTTGAACAAACACCAATTTTTCTAGCATAAATTGGATGATTAGTGGGGCATTTGCTGTCACTAATGATATATGCCAGCTGAGCTTCTCTATAAAGTCTTATTTTCTCTCCTCCAAAAATAGGGACAATAGCATAAGTGAGATCCATTTGCAATGTTCCTCCCAACCTTCTAATCCATGACCTAGAAAGTAACATGCCAAACCTAGGAGGGATGTCAGCTACAACAATATTCATCACCATCCCTCTCATGGGTAAATAAAAAAGGCTTACTGTAGGATATTTGATGACACCAATGCATTGAAATTTTCAGGAATCAAACGAATAGAGATCTTGGTATTCTCTAGTTACTTCGAGACCTAGTTCATCCATGACTACCTTGGGCATTAAATTATGTGAAGCTCTAGAGTCCATTAGACAGTTATGCAATATATTATCATGAATATTCAGAGATAGATAGAAATGAGGGTTAGAGTCATCTCTGTCTTTTTCCAATGGACCTAAAATAACAGTAGGTTTGTCATCTTGAAGGTTAACAAAATCAGAAGCTATTTCGGTAGGTGGGGGTTGAAGAGATTTCATAAAGGTATTTTTGAAATCATAATTTTTCATGAGCTCTACAAGAGGAACATGAATATTCATATTTTGTATTTCATTCTCAAAATTGAAAACAAGGGGCATTTTGTGAGCAATTTTTACCTCAAGTGAAGGAGTATTAACTGCTACCGGAATTTTCGGTCTGCTTGGTTCAAAAACTTGCTTTTCTGTTGGAATTTTGACTGTGTCCTTATTATTCTTGGGATAAAAAACATGATTTGGATTATCATCAATCTTATTTTATCTGGGATTATATCTTCTTTGATGATCAGTTGTAATCATAGAGTGATCAGGAACCACTTCATTATTCTAAGTATATGACATGAAATCTTCATACTTTACTTTTGTAAGATGGATCAACCCTTCCTTATCTCTCAGAAAATTGATATCAGCAGATTTCTCCAACCTTTCAGCTTCCTCTTTGTCTTCAAATATAACATTATGCAAAGGAGGCCGCACTTTTTGATCATTAACATCTCTCCTTTATTGCTACAAAATTTTAGGAGCAATTGGTCTTTTAGATTGCTGCCTATTTAGCTGATCAAATGAAACATTTCTAGTAGTATCTAGTCTTGCTTCCATTTTGAGATTGGACATCTCAGTAGTCAATGACTTGACCATATTAGTCGGCTCATCTAACCTAGGATCTACGTCTGAATATCCTAAAGTTGAAACTTCAGTTTTTTGCTTTCTTTTTTCTCTGTCAATCCCTCCTCTGAGCTTATCAGCTGCTAACACATTAGATTCCACCTCCTGTGCATTGTCCTACATTTTTGTTAGTGTTGTAGATATTATTTCTCTCAATAACAAATAAAAATAAGGATCAAAGGTACTAGCATAAGTGAGTTTGGCTGAAGCTTCAATAGGGTTAATTTCAGTAGGTATTTTTCTATACATCTTATTTAATCTCTTAGAAAAATCAGAAACTGATTCTCCTTCTTTTCTTTTTATTGCACAAAATTTAGTGATATAATACATAAAATATTTCTTATCAGCCCATTTCCTTAAAAATGTATCATCTAGGGTTTCAATTCCAGTGATTCTACCAGTTTTTAAATATCTAAACCATTTCCTTATATCACCCTGAAGACTTTGAACATAAACTCTCATCCATGCATCTTCATGCTCAATATTCAGATTGTCAGGATAGGCATAAAAATCAGCAAGGTTTTCTTTAGTTGTTATCTCTCCCTTACCACTAAACTTATGCATGTACTTGAGATAATATCCTATAGGTAATGCATTCATAGGCTGAGGTAAAACCAAAGGGGCATACCTTTCAGCAACAATTGAATCCACTTGGTTAGGGGGTGGGTTTGGACCTGCCATGGTGTGAGTTATTGGGATTTGTGGAACAAAAATTGGTAGATTGTGAACAACAAATGATGAAGCACCAACTTGTGATATAGGTATTTTTCTTTGGCTGGAAAAAAAGGGAGGTACAAGATTTTCTGCAAAATCAGGAGATAAATTTTACAGTACTTCTTTAAGGACAACCTTTGAGAAAATAGTACCAGAGGAAACGGAATTTCGTTTACTCTTTTTCTTGATTATCTTTTCAGGGTCAGAAACTGGGATTCTCAAAGGAGAATATGGGTTAGCCTTGGTTCTAGTCCTTATAGGAGCCATAAATTCAACAATGGAGTCATCAAGTGTAAAGCAGTATAAAAAGACAGCTGGAATTGTACACCTTAGAACCAGAATTTTAAATTTGTCATTCACCCAGGGATAAACTTCAATTCGCCTCCCCAGAAACGGTGCCAAAGATGTTAGCAGAAGGAGTCACTCCTTGACTACATAAGGAGTAAGCCTTACACATCATAGTTCATTTAAAATTTTAAAGGGTTGTTTGAGTGGTGGGATGGCTTCTCAAATATTGTGAAACGATTTTTTATATTCTTTAAGACTTTCATGCATTTGGAAAGATGTGGCAACTATAAATTGTGTGGTTAAATTGGTAGTATATGGAGCATAGTGTACAAATGGAGAAGATGGATAGTTGGTAACCATTCTAGGAAATATTCCTATCATAATTCAGTCACACAGCTATGATGATGGATCTTTACGCAAACTTTGTTTATGAAAAGTAAACAACATTCATAAAATAGATTACATGCATTAAGTATTCCAAAAATACTTCATGAAATATTCACTGACATGTTCTATAACATACATATAATTTGCAGAAAACTAAAAGAAGATAGTTTACTATTAAATCGTTTAACAATTTCTCACTCACACCTCACTAGTTGCCGCAATTCATATTTTAGAATAAATTCACAAAGAAAAGAGACAAACAACACATTAGACGTTCCTTGAGTCACAAAATCCTCCAGCATGAAGCAAAAAGGATTTTTATTATATTCAGTCTTCAAGTAGACCAACATCCAATCTGGAAATGGTATTTACAAGTGGTATATATAGCATGAGAGACACCAACTCCATCTCTTCTAAAAATAAGGAAAAATTAATTCTAACATTACATAGGTGTCAAAATACATTTCAAACTTATCCCATCGAAATCTAACAGAAAGGAAAAATGGAGAAGAAAGAAGAGAATAAATTTGGACTGAAATGTTGAGTGTGCTGTCATGCTGCCCCTTTTTCTGCTGATTTATCTCCTTGTTCTTGGGTATTTAATAACATGTAACTTAATTTAATAAGACCTCAAACAACCTCATAACCACCTTTCACCATCACTTGTATTATCCATTTTGTTGATCAACGGTTGTCATTGATGTCAACCCAAGCAGCACCAAGGGCTACCCCAATATTGCATGGGAATTTTGACCTACCAAATTACTATATTATGGGTCAAGAATGATTTTTATGGTTTCTACTTGTCGAGATGTTTTCGTTGATATATGGCATGCCACGTAATTCTTCACAGTTTGAGATATATTCATGTTTGAATTTTGTAACCCAGTTAGTGGGCTAAAACCCCATGGGGTTGTGGCATGGGTCATTGAAAAGTCAATAATTAATAATTTTTAAGCTCCTAAATTCCCTCGCATGTTCACTTTTTAAAGCGCCTCTCAACCTAGGAATTAATATAAATTGTGATCCTCATCCTCCTTATGTATGGATTTCGCTACCTGAAACAGGTCATCGTTGAATTTGTGCTCTAAATATTTTTCTACGAAGGTTCAGAAGTCAAAATTTTTATGAGGCGAAGAAAAAATCCTGAGGAAACTCCTGTAAAAATTTTAGATCAGGGTGCGAAAAATTTACAGAGATATGATCTGTCGAAGTCAGTGTTTTTTCAAGCTCCTGAACTTCATCTTAAAGAAGTGACATTGGGAAATCCGTCATAAATCTCTCTTTGGGTATCAGATTGGAATTCTGTAAGAAGTGGTAGATAGTGAACATAATTTTTTTTTTCTATATCAATTTCAGAGCCAAATGAAGAAACAGTGACACGTGGCACGCCGTACAAGTTCGCTCTACTGAAACAATCCATAACTAGGTAATTGTGAGAGATTGGGCATAACTCTCCCTTGAAGAATCCAAATTGGATCAGACTTGTGGCATTGGAAAGAATACTCAGAGTACTACTACAGAACCAAAAATTACATATTGGGGAGCTGAAATAACAGAGATACACCCGATTCAATATCGAGATCCTAGAAGGCAAGAAAAAGCTAGATCATGTGTTGTCAAGGGCTGCAAAGGACTAGAATTTCTAGGGCATCAAAACGAAGCAAGGTGCAGTAGAGGGTAGCATGAAAAAATTAGAAATCAAGGTGTAGAAAAGTAGCAAGAAGTTCAGCACATGAAGTCTTCAAGTGGGCAGCACTGCATAAAGTCATTGTAAACGTATCATTGTAAAAATTGTACAAGTGTATATCTACCAAGAGTTGAAGAGGCGGTGTCAGAAGGTCTAGGATCATCATTAGGTGGTTGTGTCATATTTGGGGTTATGGTCTAGTGTGTCTTCTTCTTCTACATCATTATATATCATTGTAAAGTGGACCATTTTCCTTGGTACGAGATTCCATTCTTGTTTTGTTCTTCTATAGGGTGGTAGGGTGGTGCTAGACTGGTGCATGAAGTCACCAACAGGTTCAAGCCTATGAAAAATTTCGGATGGTAGGGTGGTGCTAGGGTGAGTTGTAGCTCATTGGGTGTTGGGGCATCCATTCAGTTGACTACTGAAGAATCTCGGGCATTGGATTGTCCATCCAGTGGGAGCTGGAGAAGAATGATTTTCTAGATTCTAGGAAGTTGGAGCTTTATTTTCAATTGGAGTTGAATATTAAAGAAATATTAGAAAATAATTCCGGTGGTTTTTGTCCCGGAGAGGGTTTCCACCTTAAAAACTGTGTGCATTTGTGTTGCTTTTGTTTACTACTATCATTGTACAAACACTGATAATAATTGAAGATTAACTAATGCTCTAATTGAAACGAATACTGATTCACCCCCCCTCTTAGTATCTCCAACACATTTGGTTATGGGTTCTTATCCATCCTTAACTGACTCGAAAAAATTTGCCAACAGGTGTCAAAATTCAATTAAAACATGTGCTACCATAAATTCCAGTAAAAACCTGTAACTACGCAAAATCTGGAATGCTACCAGAAATTCTGGTAGTTCACTTTTTATTTTTAAAAATTACACAAAAATGTTGAAAACCCTGTGAAGAATTATATTCCTTGATACCTAAGTTGTTGTTCAAAATTGTAACTAATAAGAAAAAAGGTAATTTTATCAAAAAACCTTTTTACAATACCTCTATGTGTGATGCAACTTCAACAAGCTTATCCAAGTCTATTTTGTTGTCAGCAGATGATCTGGATCTGGTTTCTCTTATGGTTTCTTCCTTGACATTGGCTTTCTCCTCAGAACCCTTTTATATATTTCTTCTCTTTGAGGGCTCTGAGTGTTACTCTGAAGGGGTTTTGTTTTTGTTTTTCTTCATGGATTTCTTTGTATTTTACCCTTCAGATTTATGTTCAATATTAATGACCTCTTTTATTAAGCTTGCATTGTGTAGAGCCTTGGACTTAAGCCTAAACTTAGTGTTGTCTCCGGTATGCCTCTTTCTAGTACTAGAAACAGGTTTGGCTTCTTCTTTCTTGTTCTTAGTGTTGATCTCATATCCAACATCCTTGAGGAGTTATTCATCTGATTTTGTAGGCTGATACTCTTTCTACATCTTCTGTTGAATACCTGCTTTTGGAATTTCCAGTAGCATCTACGCTTTTGATTTATCTGCAGTTGCAAACCTTCCTCTTCAGGCTCTAATGTAGACATTAGGAAAAGGAGGAACAAGGGGCATTATTTTCATAGATTTGGGTTTACTTGCTGAGGAACTCTCTCCCTTTCCCAACTTTCTCTCAGCTTTAACTATAGAAAGCTTTTCTTTCTTACCCTTGGACTTCTTATAGATATTTTCTTTTTTGGCCTTTCTCTTTGTTCTTCTTTTTGCAGGCTAAGGGTGTGGTTGTGAAACTGGAGGTGTAGGTGCAGGTTGGCCTGCCCTATAAAATAAAAAGTGGTCTCAAGTTTGATTTCTCTTCCCCAACTCTTCTTCAAATACAACTTTGATTAAATCTTGATGGTACAAGCTATAGTTTGAAAAAATACTGTGAGTTTGAACCCTTGCTAACATCTTTGCTAGGATTTTCAACAAGAAATAGGGCAGATTTAATGTCTTCATACCCACAACATGCAAAATAAACCTCATGTGATAAAGGAACACAACTGTATACCTCCTTTCACAAGTGAGGTATATCTTGATAAGCTTAATAGATTCTACATAGTCATTCTTGAGATAAATTTTTGGAATTCCCTTTTCCCAATTTGGATCTCTGTGTGCATCTCTGAGGAAGCTTTTGAGATCTCCTCCTATGGTAACCTAACCTTTAAAATACCTTTATCCTTCATGTGGAAGGTTAAAAGCGTCAACAATGGAGTCTTCATAAACCTACAAGGTAAGGCCATAAATTGTGGCTTCTTGTCCATTAAAAGAGTTAGAAAAATCCTGAGCTACTCCCGAGTGAGAGCTCCCTAACCTGGTTCATAGAGAATACCACCCTAACTAGATAAACAAGCTTCTTACACTCGAATTTGCATCCACTAGGTCCGCACGTTGCGTCTCAATTTGATTTATTTTTCCACCTGTTTACTCTGTCTCTTGCAACTAATAGGTGGAAGAGTTGGAGGAGTTTTACCTTACAAGTGTTTCTTGTATTCACCTTTGGAATCCTATCTGAAATCCAGACTCCTCCTCAAACTATGACTCTCAGTAATTCGATCTCCAACAGTTAAAACTTTGAATGACAATGCTCCTCCTTTTTTGGTGGTTTCAAAACCAAACTATGGTTCATCACCCCATGAAAATCAACCTTCATAATTAAAAATATTCCTCACTGTGATGTGCACCATGTGATAATCCATCATCACCTTCAGTTGGTTGCGTATTTCTGTATGGATTTCTCCAGATGTCTTGAGACAAGAAGATCTGTGAATAACAGTAATCTCCGCTGTCTTTGCTACTAATTGGCTGAAATTTTTGGCAGCACTACTGTGCGACCAACCAAATATTTATGGCGTTGAGCTTAATGACCATGATCTCCTCCATTCAGAAAAACATGTACTTTTACATACGTCTAACTGAATTGGGGTTGACAGGCAGGACAGGTTAATGGTTAAGTTTATTATTGCGGGTGACACATAGGCGTAACATATATCATGACTCGAATTGAACTAGATTGAATTCATACAACACCTATAATGAGATATCAAAATATTTAGAAAATATTTGAGGCATATTTACACTACAACAAGTGGCTTGGTAAAAGCATATGCACTTTTTTGTTTATTTAAAAAAGAGAGAGTATGCTTTCGAAAATTCTAGCAGCATCGGAATAAAAAAGAAAAAGACAGAAATAGGAAAATAACAGACTGTCCAAAAAGACTAAAACTCATTCTTCCGAAATTTCTGGTAGCGACCAATTTTATTTATTGATTATATATATATATATATATATATATTTTTTTTTTTTAAATTTTAAATTTTTTTGAAGTTTAATCCTAAAAACAAAAATATGAAATGGAATCATGACTTAGCAAAGAACTGTGCTAACACAACTAATTAATCATTTTCTACGTCTAGAACCTCCAAGATCCTGGTGTGTTGTTTATCAACATACTAGTCCGATTCTTCCTTTAGCTTCTCTTTGGCTGACTGATTCTTTTCATTGATCTTTTCTCCTAAAGGCCAATCCAGTCCTGAACTTGTGTCTCTTTCTGAAGGACCCTCCCTAGGATTGACTATTTGCGAGTATTCTTAAGGCGCCTGCGAGGAATTTGTATCCAAAGAGACCTAGAACCCCGACTTGTCCTTACCTCAATATTTATAAACATGTACCACCTCATCTGGTTGTTTCGTGACCTGTCCTTCAGGTCCATATGTTCTAGGCTTATTGTTGACATGGCCCTCTTCTTTGACTTCCATGAAATATTGTACCTACTTGTAGCTTTCTTGGTCCTGAGCTTCCTCCTCTTTTTGCACACTGGCTCCTCTGGAGATTTCTTCCGCGATTGGGGATTCGACTTCCATCTCTGTATCCAAAGGCCATGAGTCAGAGTTAGCTTTCCATTCAACCTGATGTCTAGGCTCATGTTCATATGTTGAAGACTTAATATTCTTCCTCCTTTGTGCATTGACTCCCTTGGGGTCATAATGCCATATGTATCCCTGTAGGAAATTTATCTCCTGAAGTAGCTCGTCGACTAGAGGGAATGCATGCTTTTAATTGATGGTAAATGGCCCTACTGCACTTGGGAGCTTTAAGATATAACCTTTCTTCGCAGGCACAAAACAAGTTTCGTTTGCGCTCAAGACTTGCTTGATGAAATCGAGGGCGAATATTCTCATGGGCATGAAGGTTGGAAAATGGAAAGGAGGGAGCTCAGAACCATAAACCTTGATTTCGGTGTGATTCTCGAACAAATACCAGTCACCTACATAGTCTTTCTTGCTGAACTGAAGCAACTCTTTCTGTTCAGGAAAAATCCTGGGCTGAGGGTTGCCATCTATAATGTATAGGCCCTGGACATGAAATTCGTGATGATTTTCATGTAACCCCTGCCTCTGGGATGTTTTCGAAATGAGAGGGTCCACTCAAACACAGACTTTGGCTCTTCCCATTTCTTAGAGAACTTGTCCAGGCCTAAGCCTTCGAACTTGTCTGCGTGTGCGAACGGGAACAAATAGAAAACCAGTGAATGATACCTGAAACAACTTGAAGTTTTTAGGTGCTATAGGGTAATATTCTTGGGTGGTGGTTATTAAATATCCTTCTCAGGGCTTTTTGGTGCCCGAGGCAGACAACCATATTAGCTGTAAAGTTCCAAAGACACTGTACGCATGTTCATACTAATATATATAATTGACAAAGAAATATGGAGAGATTACCTCTTTATGGACAATAGATCATATGGAGAATGCCAAGCAGCGAAGTAGAGATCCTTCTTCACCGGCTCCAAATCCAAATCCTGCAATCAATCAAAGCACCTGCGTAATCTCTACAACAGTATAGGTTCTTATCAATTAGACTAGCGTATAAGAAACATAAAATAATACAGATCTAAGCCATTCATATCATGCTACATAGATGATTGAACAACAATTGTGACACTGATGCATCGAATGGAAAAAACATATACATTTCTATTAATTTATGAAATGGAGGATTACAATCGTCAATTGCACTAAGCCCTCCTCAATCTTCCTCTTCCTCTCTCTCTTTCTCTATGCTCAAGGCAGAAAGCTCTCAATGAACTTCATCGATCTTCAAGCCTCACACTACAACAATGAAATTATGCTCTACATACAATAAAAACTTCGACCTTAGACTAAGAGCCCATAGCATCAATTTATAGGAGATGGAGAGGACAAACATTGCCAACTCTTTCAACCTGTTCTAATCGAGAAAGATCTAGATGTGTCCTTGTGTTTCCTTGCTTTTGCCTTCCATAGGAGTTTAGTTATGTTTGGCAATGCCTAGTAGAATGTTTGTGCCATTTAGTTTCTATTTTGAACTGATTCCCTTTTGAGAGAAAGCTGGAAATGCGAGTCAACTTTCTGCAAGATATTTCCATTTTCACACTCAAACATGGTTAACGCTGCCCCTTGATTAACACTCACTTTGCATGGCTCAGGTGTGTTATAACTCTGTCTAGCTGTTTCTGGGGTGCGTTACCTTGGAAAAAATGGGTCTTGTCTAGGTTATTTTCTTCCTTCCATGTTACTTTCTCCTGTAATCTTAAGATGAGGTCATTTGTCCTGTAACATATGAACCCTAAAGTGTGAGGTCAGAGATGAAGAAGATGGCCGAAATACTTTATAACAAGCATAGTATAATGAGAGGAATTGGAGGACTAAGGAAAACCTGAAACAACAACATATGTCAGAAAATATAGTATCTGTCTTGAGTCAGGCATTCCCATGCTCAGTAGCTAATCAACATGATTTCTCTAGAATAGAGATATGAACAGTATGTCCACCGATAAGCATAATGTGAAAGTGTCTATCATAACAAGATCAAACTGAGAAGCTGTCTCCACAAATAATATCGCAACTTGGGAGAGGAAACACAACTGTAATGGTGTAACCCTCAACCCAAGGTCTTGGTCGCCGCTTCACTAAACCACACATTTCCATACATGTGAATGAATGAGTTGTAGTCTAACATGTGGGAAATCATCTGATTACCAGTAAATAACAAAAATTGTTAACAGACGCGAGGGTGGCCACCGATAATGATGATGATCCCCAAGATGCACAATACAATCTAGCGAGTGTGAATAAAAGGAGTTGATGTCGAACATTCATAGAATCATTCAATTGGGAGCCAATAATGAAAAAGCCCAACCAAACACAAGATGAACTGCCACTGATGTCTGCAAGTATCTTGGTACTGACGTGTTTCTGGATCAACTTCCTAGATAAGATGTTGAAGTCAATAGGAAGAGATTTGTCAAAAGGTAGGCACTGAGGAGTCCTACATTAGTTGACACGAAACGGGAAAAGATGATATTATTTGATGGAAATAATCAAGAGCAAGTGGGAATAACTTAAGACAAATAATTTCTGGTATATGATGGCTTTGGTTGATACAAGCAGCAGTAGATAGCGGGATCCTCTTGAAATATAGAAGGCACTCTAACAGGGTACTAGGCAACTTAGGCTTAATGAACACCAAAGAGCATTAGGATTCACAAATGTAGGAACACTAGTAGATGAAGGCTAAACTCATAGATGGTAGTGTTTGGCTAAATGTGAAAGAGTTTTCTGGGAAGTGCCATGTTCAAGATTTGTGCTACCAAATCGAACTTTAAAATGTAACAGAAGAAGTATCCATGTTTTCCAAAAAAATTTCCCCATATGATTAAGTTTAACGAGTTGAGATGGTTGAACATAGTGATTTTTTCATATTTAGAGAGTCTAAAAAACATCGTAAAAGACAACTCGAGGGGGTACCTTTGTCATGTTTGATAACTAGGCACGACGAAGGGAGAATAGTAAGCCAGAAACAATTTATTTTCCATGAGTTAGTCCATTGAATCTAGAAAAGTGATAAATCTATGTTCGATGGACATCTGCCTCATTTTTTTATGAGTAAAAGGAGATGAAGTAAACTCAATGTTCTTTGTGAAATTTTAACGAGTCCAACAAAGAAAAACTCGATGCTCTCGGTGAAGTTTTAACGAGTCACACAGAGAAAAACTCAGTTACTTTTTTCTATTTAATGAGATTTGAAAAAGATAAAAAGAATGGCTCATATTCCTTTGTCGTGGTATTTTAACGAGCCCGACGAAGGAAAATCGGGGTTTTTTTTTTTCAGTTTTACGAGCTAGGAAAAGTCCCTAAAAAGAAAGCTCGAAACAGGGTTGAACATGGTCATATCTGCACATAAACATTGACAACCCATCAGAGCATCGGTAACATATGAAAATCAATATTTGCGACAAAATATAGCATGAATTTACCAATTTTAACAGACTAGCTGAGTGAGTCGTACCTCCAGAATGGCTATAAGAAGGTAACAGACCTTCATTTTCACTCTTTTGAGTGCTGTGATAGAGATCTGGAGTGAAAAAGTGGTGAAACTTCAGTTTTTGATTGTAGATAAAACGGGCAACGGTTTCTGATTCCGTGAGATCCAGGTAAGATCTTGAACCTTCCCCTAGCATTTCATTATCTTTTTAGTTCTTTTTGCTAGCTAGAAATGTCGATTTTAGTAGGCCCTAAAAAATTTGAGCGACTAACGTGGGTGCTTAGTGTTTTGACCGCGTTAAGCGCACTACTCGAGAAGATAAATAGCATTAGCACGCACTGTTTGGCACTATGGCCCGTGTTAGCCAACAGAGTTACTTTAAGAACTTGTTTTTTATCATTCTAAAATGTTCTAGCCAAAAAATAATCCACTAAAAAAGTTTCTTGTGCAAGTGTGAAGCTGTTTACCATGAGTATTTGACGTGAAAGAGAGCATGAGTAGGAAGAACTTGAAATGGTTACTGATGCAGCTAATTTTCTAACTCTCTGTAGATGCGGATTATTGAAGTATGCTTGTTTAGAGCTGATGATAGGGCAGGAAGACCTTCTGAGATGGATCATCCAGGAGTGGGATGACCGGAAGCATGTCTTTCACATCGTGAGTAATGAACTCTCGATCGAGAAAGATGACATTTAATTATTGACTGGCCTATCATGTAGAGGACCTAGGCCCAATGTGACAGGTTCCAGGGTTGATCCCCACACTATTGCGGATTTGATCGATACTCACTGCATAAAACATACTGCGGTAGTAAGTAATTGGGTGCCTATTGCACGGGTGGTAGTGAGACCGTTGAGTTCTCTCTTTTGGATGATAGTTCGCTTGGCCAGAGCCAAGAGTCAGCATGTGCCCACCAAGGCCCAGGTATTGTTAGCGTTGGATTGTATGCAACCTCTTGTTTTCGACTTGTGTGAAGGTGTTGTTTGCCGAGTTCGAGCAGAGTTAACAACATGTAAGACTCGGACACAAAGAGAGTTTGGATATGGCACACTGATCGTGTCTTTAATACTAGAGAGGGTGTTGGTAATGATGCCAAGAAAGATCACGGATGCATTGGGACCGCAGGAGCCAAGACGGGCTCGTTGGTCATCTTTGATACCGGGGACTGGAGAGGGTCCAATCCATCATTGTTTTGATGATGGATTCTTTGCGTGGCTTGAAGAACAGATCGTGATGATTAAAGATTATCCCTATACAGGGATGAATGACACAGGAGATCCAGAGTTGGTATTTCCCCCAGGCACTCAGTGGGGTCCAGATGGTAAGAAAGAACTTGATTAGTGTTGTTGAAATATTCTTGTATCTTTTGAATGTTTATGAAATTTTTTTTTTAATCGGTGAAAATGTTTTTTGACATGAAGCTTGTTGCTTGACATAGATGTGGCAGCTGTTCGTCCAGCTGGAGCCCCTCTTTATGCAAGGTGAGGAATGCAGCTACCTGGGGCTGGTGTAGTAGCAGAGGCCGTAGCAGCCACTGAAGAGGGTGATGATACATAGATTTTGCATGAGCTTACTAGGAACCTTAAGGGTTTTATTATTGGTTTTCCGCCTCTTCCCATGAGGGAGATCTCGATTCATCTGTAGCAGCATACAGTGGGTGTGCCAGAGAGATACTTGGTGCCTCTGAGGAGGATAGCAGAGAAGTTGTCTGCTATTTTGAGCAGCAGGCTTAGGAGGAGTAGTGGATAGATGTATAAATGTCAGAGAGAGGCTTAGCGTAGCCAATTTTTTGTAAAACACCCAAGTTTTGAGAAGTTTTTTTATGTAACTTGACTGGACATGACATATATATATATATATATATATATATATACATACATACATATTTTGGCGATTTTTTTTCCTTGTGTTTTTTAATGTTTATGTATTTTCTATGGTAGAAAAAATATACACTCATGTATAACTCTTTCTATAACAAATGTGACAAATGCCAATATAACACATAATTTGCTAATGAATTAGCTAATATATTAAATTATCTAGGAATGTGCTCAAACGCAATGGTTTGAAATTGATGTTCTAGAAGTTGTACCCTTAAGAAATAACATAATAAGACTGGATGACAGATGCGATAATGATTTTTTAACTGCATAATGACAAGTTGGGAATCTAACCTGACCACCAGATTGGAGATGCCGCGAGATGCAGCTTCCGCGAGGAGTTGTATCACCGACATGTACTCAATAATATTGTTGGTGGCATTGTCCAGGAAGATTCCCCCGGAACCACGAAGTTTCGACTTAGGTGTGTAGAGGACCCAAGCAACTGACGCAATGTGCCTAGTATGACGACTAGCATTGTCCGCGTATCCAACGTATGATAAGGATAAAAGAGGCATTTGTGTAAAGAAAGAGTGTTTATGAGAAAAAAACTCAAAAACCCAAAATATCCAGACACATCAAATAAAGATAAAATTGATATACATAAAATTACAAAGCATATGCCTAGTGGAGAACTAGGCAAAATAATTCTTCAGATAAAGCCCATTGCGGGGCTTCGTAAGTGGAATTCCATTACAGTCCTGAATTTCATAAGCTCCTTTTGAGAGGACTTTGGTGAATATGTAAGGACCAAGCCATAATTGTTGAAGTGTTCCTGCCCCCAAGAGGTCGTGTCCCTGATCATAGAGTAGAACGAGATCACCCTTTTGGAAAGAATGAGGCTTGACAGATTTGTCATATCGAGCTTTGACTTGGCGCTGGTGAGCTTCGAGAGACAGTGTGGCATCTCAACAAGTTTCGTCCAAGTGATCGAGCGAGAGCAAGCGCTCTTATGTGGCAATGGTGCTGGGTAGGAGTTCAACAACGAGCTTGAGTGATGGAATCTCACACTCGATTGGGAGTACTGCTTCCAGGTCGAATTCAAGTTGGAATGGTGTGAAGCCTGTAGCAGTTTTGACTAACATGAAGTATGCCCATAACGCGGAATATAACTTCCGATTCCATGTGGTTTTATGATTTCCGACTAACAGACAAATCATGGTTTTGAGGACGCCATTTACAGCTTCAACTTGACGATTTTCTTGTGGATAGTAGGACGAAGATTGATTTTTTTGAAAACCTAGCATGGAAGTTAATTTTGTCATCATATGGTTCCAAAAATGTGATCCATGATCTGTGACGATTAAGAGGGGTACACCGAAATGATAGATAACCTGATTGAACAAGAACAGAGCGGTGGTTTATCCATCGGCCCTAAAAGTGGGGATGGCTTTTGCCCATTTTGTGAAGTAGTCGACCACAACTAAAATGTAGTTGTGTCCATCCACAGAAGTGGGATTGCATGTAATGAAGTTGATTCCCCATTTAGCGAAAGGACCAATGGAGACAACCAGATGGAGAGGAGCAGGGTGGGCACACATTTTATTCATGAAAATTTGACATGGGTGACACTTCTAGACCGCTGCGATGCAGTCTTTAAACAAAGTGGGCCAATAATATCCTACATGCAAGATTTTCTGGGCAGTATCTATGCCAGAAAGATGACCGTCACACGCCCCCGCGTGGCAGTCATTTAAAACGTGTTTCGCCTCGTTAAAAGTGAGATAACGCCGAATAATAGTATCGACACCACGACGATATAGAGTATCGTTTAGCACGAGGTAATGTTTCTCTTGGTGGAGAATACAATGGCGTTCTTCTAACATGAGAGTTGGGCAGAAACGTTGAGTTTAGAGGTAGACCAAAATGTCTCCATACCAAGGATCAGAATAATTGACTAAGTAGATAGATTCATCAGGAAATGGATTAGGAGCTACATCTTTCGGGTCAATTTTGGGAAGGTCCGACAGTAATTCGGAAAAGAATAGAGATTTCTTTTCTTTGGCAGCAGTGAACACCAAGTCGAATTGTTGGAGGATTACAATCCATTTGGAATATTTTCCTCCAATAACTTGTCGAGACAAAACGTGTCACATGGGATTCTCCAAAGCAATGACAATATTCTGCCACAGTAATATATAGTGTCGGAGTCGGGTGACAATGAAGACCACATCAAGAGAGAGTTTCTCCACATGCAAATACCATAGTTTGGGTCCAATGAGACCTTTTGACAAGTAATATATCACATGTTAACTATCGTCATCGTGAACTTGAACCAGAACCATTCCAAGCGAGGATGGTGAGGCTGCAAGGTAGAGGAGAAAGTCATGTGAGTAGTTGGGGACACTAAGAAGTGGGGCAGAAACGAGTGCTCATTTCAAGGCATCAAATGATAGTTGAGCTTGGTCATCATACAATTATAGTGTTCCTTTCTTTAATAAATGCATAAAGCCTTTCGTCATCTCGGCATAATTTACTATGAAACGACGTAAAAAGTTTGCCTTCCCTTGCAAACGTTGGAGTTGCAGAATGGATTGTGGCGTGGGTAATTCAATGATTTCCCTAACCTTATCAGGATCAACCCTAATTCCATGCTTGGAGACAATAAAACCCAAAAGGCATCCAGACTCGACAAAAAATATGCACTTATGTGGATTTAGATGTATATTGTAGAACCTACATCGAGCGAATATTTGTTTTCAGATGCGTAAGGTGATGGGATCACTTCTTGGAATGAGCTGGAAGGTCATCCAAGTAAGCTTGTAAAATATGCTGAATGTTGTGAAAGGCATACTCCATAGCCCTTTGAAAATTTTCTCTTGCATTCTTCAGACCGAATGGGAGTTTATGATACGCAAATGTGCCCCAAGGACAGATGAAGGTAGTTTTATGTTGGTCATCCTTTTTAATTTCAATCTGGTTATATCCCGAGAAACCATCCATAAAGGAAAAATATTCACATCTGGTGCAATCATCAAGGATCTGATATATGAATGGCGTAGGATAATTGTCTTTTGGACAAGTGGTGTTCAAATCACGATAATCAACACAGACTCTGATGGTGCCTTGTTTTTTGTCTATGGGAACCTGATTGGAAACTGATTCTGTCAAAGGAACGGGATAGATGAAACCAACGTTTAAAAGTTTTTTGACTTCAATATTAATGGCGGCCACTTTGCGCGGGTGGAAAAGTTGGAGTCTTTGCCAAATAGGTTTGGAATTGTCATAAAATTTGATTTCGTGCTTGACTATAAATGGATGTATGTCGGGAATTTTGTCGTGAGACCAAGCAAACACATCACGGAATTCCTTAAAAATGGATGTGAAGCATGCAATTTTCTCGAGATTGCAATCTGCTCCAATCTGAATGTTTTCCACGATACCCGTTTTGACTGAGATATCAATGAGCGTATCTAAATATTGTTCTCATGTTCCCTTCAATCGATAGTTCGGTCAGCTTGTGTAAACCAGGAACGATCTCGTGGTCAAAAGATGGACGGAGTAGTTATCGTGTCCGAATTGAACATCGGCGGTGGATGGATGCTTTTGAACTTTCCTCAAGGTCGTTCTTCTAGACATGACTCTTCGAATAGCACCATCTCAAATAGCTTCATTCGTAGGAAGGACTTCATCGAGGAGATCTTTAGAAAAAACCGTGATGGGAGGGAGGTTTGTACCATTGGTCGAAAAAAAGTTGTGGAGGGTTCAGATGTGATTTGGATGGCTTGATAAGCCAACTCGGCTGGTGAGAGCGGCATCTGATCTCCGTAGGAATCAATGTCTAAAGGTGCCGGTAGGATCATGGATTGATAGAGCCATCCAAATTGGTGGATATCATTGCAATCGTATGTGGAACCTCAGGCGGCAGGAGAGGAAAGCAACCCATCAGGGAAGATGCCTTCAAAATACTAGTACCAATACTGACTTATGAGTCAAGAATGCCTCCTACTAGGGGTACAATGCTACTTGGTAACGTGGAATAATCAGGGTGCAAAAGGATAACTGATCCACTGTGACTATTTTCCCATCCAATGAAAGAGGATGAGTTGGAAGACCAAAGAAACAATGGCAGTCATTGCATAAGACCAACTGCGACCCATCAATAGATTATAGTTGAGATGATGCTCTACGACTTCTATGTCCACTGTTATCGTTTTCCCACTAAGAGAAGTGGGAAAGCTAGCAAGGTAGCCTTTTGGGAGGAAAGTGTGGCCATCGAAAGCTTTAAGGGAATTCGAAGGTGGAGACAAAGTAGGAGAACCCAAAGTGAGCCAGCAAGTAGTTGACATAATGCAGGTCAAAGAACCTTCGTCTATGACAGTACGATGGATTGGTCTCCCTTTCAACACAACCTGCACCTAGAATGCAAGTTAGAGTGAGAGGCGAGGTTTATATTTTTCCATGTCAAAGATATCTAGTGTAGAATCCTGGGGGTCAATTCCACCAATGGCTGAAAGCAAGGCTTTCCTTTGTGCTAGGAAAGTTTGCAATACTTTGAGAGCAGACATAGTTGACGGAGCTTGCACCAAATCTTCTACAATGTTGTAGTTTTGGGTGGCATGTGCAAAGGTGTTATGATTCGTGCGTTGAAGTGTCCCTTTGGGGGGACGAATCGTGGGCTCAGGGAAAGGCCTTTCGATATGAAAATCGTTGGGCGGAAGTGGATTCGAATTGGTACCAGGTTCATCAGTATCAATAACAGGATTTGGCCTGTCTTTGGAGTTCAACACTTTATATGCCATAAATGGTAGACGATCCTTTGCCGGAAGAATGTGTACCACCATTGCCCCTTTGCGGGGTTGTGGTGGGTTTGCAACCATGTGTTGCTGTTTCTGTTGTGGATTAGGGAAGGGATTATGAAGAATGACAGGTGTCCTCCCAGAGTCCTTGTTTGTGATAAAATCTGTGCATTCCTGCAGCCGAGGACATTTGCATGTCAAGTGGTCCTCTGCACAGATTCTGCAAGGAAACTTCATGGGTTTCTCCTTTCCTTTTTCAGTCTTAACAACGTTTTTCTGATTGGGATTATTCTGATGATCTGACTGCTCTTCTGAAGAAGAGGTCTTTTTATTGTTCTTCTTGTTCTTTCCACTAGGCTTTTGTGAAAATTGCACAGAATTTACCTCAGCAGTAGGAAGAGCAGTCGATTGGTTAGGGGTGGTGGCAGCCGAAGATGGATGGGAGGTTTGCCCACTAGGCTATTTTATGGCTATGCCGGAGATTGCACCAATTAGACCGTCAGCGTGTGCTCCAGGTTTCTGAGTAGTGGGAGGATTTAGGTTACCAGGGGCATGGGGGAGTAAATCATATAGCATGCCAGATTGCGAATAGATCAAATCTAGATATTGTGCACGATGAATGGATTGATCTTCCATGATCACGTCGGATAGATAAATATCCTTAGCTAGGGTTGGTAAAAGTGACTTAAAAAACCAGTTAGATAACAGATGATTCGGTATTGGCGCTTTGACCAGCCTCCTCCTACGTCTCCATTCATGAATGTGATCGGAGATGTGGGTGGCGGTGTCTTGGTGCAACGAGGTTAATATTTTCGTGTTGGTTTCGTATCTAATAGGTAATTGGAAATTCCTAAGAAATTCCATAGCTAAGGCACAAAAAGTGTTGACGGCTCCGCGTGGTAACTCAATGTACCATTTGGCAGTGTTTCCTGTGAGAGTGCAGGGGAAAAGTCGAAGCCGAATACTATCATCCACCATGGATTTAGAAAAAGATGATAGATGAAAAGTGGTGATGTGCGTAGCCGGATCGTCCCCTTGTTTCCCGTCGAATTTAGGGATGTTAGACGAAATCTTGTGTGGTACTAGAGGCCAGAGTGGGTTGTGGTTGATGGGATCATTGGTCAGTTTGTAGATGTCGGGGATGTCTAGAGCTGCCAAAAATGGCAATTGCGTGTTTGCCCTCGGATCTAGCCAAGGGAGTATTGGCTGACTATTTGGACCATAGGGTCCGCCCATCAATGTGTTACCAATAGAATAAGTAGGACATTGTTGATAAAAGTTCCTTGTGGGTGGGGGTGTAGGGATGTATGGTTGTTGTCTGTAGGGTATATTGTACTGGGGGGCTAACGGTTGGTTTCCCCTAGTATAAAAGTTACCCCCTTGTCCAAATGGATTTTTGGGTTGGTTTTCCCATATGGACAGGATAGAGCTAGCCAAAGGCATGTTGCTATTCACATATTTAAGCAACAACATAGACCCTACACCAAAAGTTTGACCACTCAAAGGAAAAATGTTAACAATAGGATGTCATGTTTGTCCTAATGACTGCAGGGGTACTGAAGTGCCCCCTATTGTCTGTGTGTTGGTGAAAATTCCCCCTGGCATTGTGGCCAAGGGGTTTGAAATCAATAAAGGGTTCCAACCGAAAGGGTTGCTAAAAGGAACCAAAGTAGCCCCGCCCATGGGAGCGGGAACTATGGGTCCCAATGTAGTCACCGTAGGAGTAGACCCCGAAGGATTCAGAGACCCACTAACAGTTGTGGTGACTGCATTGCTAGGACCAGGTGTAGGATGGCTACTAGGGCTACCAATCATTAGCATGGAATTGACTACCGACAGGGAAGATGGTGGAAAAATTGGGTTGGTTGTCATTGGCATCGACCCCATGGGTGCCAGTTGTGAAACGGATGTTGGTGCAGCCGAAGACATATCTTGGCTTGGTGTAACTTGAACTAACACTAGCACCGACGAATCGGTGAGTGGAGGATTGCAATGAGGTACGACTCCTTCTATAAAAGGGTCCTCTGGAAATTCCATGTGATATGGGGCTATGTGAAAATTAGGGGTTGTCACTGGAGACTGCTCTTCTGAGGAAGGAACGGGTTCACTGAGACTCGACTCCTCCTCCGGTGTTAATGGAGAGAGACCTCACTGTCGTCGAGACAGACGACGAGGGTCGAAGGACACCACGGTGACCTGTTTATTTTTTGAAAATTTTAATTATTTGTGATGTATTATAAAGTATCAGTGATAGTAACCACACACCTAAAAAAGAAAAAAACAAAAAGGACTTTCTAAAATCAATCAACAAGCAGCCAGAACAGGGTGGCCCCGTTTGAGTAATATCGTTTGCTGGAGATGAAACCAAGTATCACAATAGCATATAGAGAGGGTTAGCCATAAACACAATTACGGTTACTCTAGAGCTTCACCTGAACCCCAGACAATAGGTGTAAGCACTCTCGTGAAGATGAGTACCGTCCCAAAGACCAAAGACAGAGTAGGTCCGTCTGTTTTAGGTACCAGGAAAGCTCGTCCCAGTCACCTCGTGTAAGTCTCTAAAAATTTTTGCAACTAAAGATACCTCAAATCATAGACATCGTCAAGGGGGTCATGGTCGTGGACAACATGCTATATAGGTAGAACACCTAGATCCCCGATCTAGTTTGGACATCCCCGAAGGGAACCCCACTATATAGCATGCCCATTGAATGCACTCGAAGGTGGGCTACCTTCTCATGCACCCTGGTGTTGTCTCACACTTAACTCCGGTGGTAGTGGAGTGGTCTCGATATTATGAGTGCAGTAGGATTTCACTTATTAATGACTCTAGTCTCAATTTTTGAGATCTTGGGTGATTTTCTCACTTGTCCTACCCCAAGATCCTAGCCTGAACTACTGTTGGTGTGAACTTAGAAAAATTTGTATGATTAATTTTATTATTGCTTGATTCTTAGTGTACTTGATTATTAGTCTTGCAGAGGGGGAGTGGACGTATGAAATGTGATGAGACTCTAACTCAAAAAAACATGCAGAAATATGCTCTAAATATTCAATTCAACGAAGAGTTTTTTCTACAAGGAGAGATTCTTTCAACATCCGTGCACCAAACATTCAAATAACACAGTTCAACTTTCAAGATTCAAACATCTATCTATCTTCTCTTAACAAATTTTTAACCAAAAATTTTCAAAATTAATTTAGCTAAGTTTAGAAAAATAAAAGAAAATTTCTTCTTCAAAAAGTAGATGTGATTAACATTAACTTTTTTAAACAAGAACAAAAAACAGAAATGCTAATTGGTAAACAAGCACAAGGATCCAGCAAGATAAGCTAATCTGATGGCCAATAACTCCACAACCAAAGGGAAACACAACAAAGGTGTAAACAACAGATTTTGGTTGGGTAACGCTGGCAAGAAGAGGTTATAGAGTGTTAATATTGAGACTAATGCACTGTATCTGAGAAGAAGCAGTGTTATAATGCTCTGAAACAATTACAGGGAAGCGTTAGTCAGGGTAAAGTTGCACAGATGGCTAAGCAGGGTCTAATCTAGACTCTGTGAGCTTTTGAGATGCTTACTAAGCATATAAACTGTTCGAAAGGATATGTGAACAAAAGGAAAAAGGTAAAGTCATAGGAACAACCTGGGAACTTAGGGTTTATTCCCCAACAGATTCGCCAATTCTACTATAAGGTAATATGCTTGGGTGGTGGTTATTAAATATCCCTCTCAGGGCCTTCTGGTGCCCGAGGTAGACGGTCAGATTAGCTATAAAGTTTCAAAGACATTGTACGCATGTTCATACTAATATATATAATCGACAAAGAAATATGGGGAGATTACCTCTTTGTGGACAACAAATCCTATGGAGAATGCCAAGCAGCGAAGTAGAGATCCTTCTTCACCGGTTCCAAATCCAGATCCTGGAATCAATTAAAGCACCTACGTAATCTCTACAACAATATAGATTCTTATCAATTAGACTAGCATATAAGAAACATAAAATAATATAGATCTAAGCCATTCATATCATGCTACATAGATGATTGAACAACAATTGTGACACTGATTCATCGAATGGAAAAAGCAGATATAGTTCTATTAATTTATAAAAAGGAGGATTACAACTGTCAGTTGCCCCAAGCCCTCCTCAATCTTCCAATTCCTCTCTCTCTTTCTCTATCTCTGAGAGTGATGATGCTAAAGGCAGAAATATTTCAATGAACTTCGTCGATCTTCAAGCCTCACACTACAACAATGAAATTCTACTCTACATACAATAAAACCTTCGACCTTAGACCAAGAGCCCACAACTCCAATTTATAGGAGATGGAGAGGACAAACCTTGCCAACTCTTTCAACTTGTTCAAATCGGGAAATATCTAGATCTATCCTTGCTTTTCCTTTCTTTTGCCTTCCATAGGAGTTTAGTTATGTTTGGCAATGCCTAGTAAAAGGTTTGTGCCATTTAGTTTCTATTTTGAACTAATTCCCTTTTGAGAGAAAGCTGGAAATGCCAGTCATTTTTTCGCAAGATATTTCCCTTTTCACACTCAAACATGGTTAATGCTTCCCCTTGGGAAAGAAAGAGCATTAACCTAGGCATTAACGCTCTTTTTGCATGGCTTAGGTGCATTATAACTCTGTCTAGTTGTTTTTGGGGTGTGTTACCTTGGCAAAAATGGGTCTTGTCTAGGTCATTTTCTTCCTTCCATGTTACTTTCTCCTCTGAGTTAATGAGGAGGTTATTTGTCTTGTAACAATAGGTCCTAGAAATGGGCTTGAATGGCTGAGGCCAGGAAGGTGGAAATATCAAGCAAAACTCCTGGTTGCATCATGAGGTAAAGAAATCCTAGGCAAGAATTAGTGATCTAACTACCATTGTCTACCCCTAGCATACCTGAGATAATTGTGAGGATTGGTTGAATGGTGTCGAGGAAGAGAGAAAGAGGGAACATCTCTATGGGTGGTATAAATGACACATGAGCCGCATCAATTAGCTCTAGGAGTGATCTCTATTTCTCGAGAGGAAGGTTAGAGAAATAACACATGAGGGTTAACTCGGTGAAATTGAGGCAGTCATGAGAGGGAGGGTAATGCAGGGCCTTCCAAATTAACTGGGGGTGATTTCGAGTATCTTATTCCCGTATGCAGAGAGAAAGAAACCCTTTTTCTAATTATAAGCTTCGGCGAGCCAGTTATGAATTCGGGAAAATGATGAGCTCATGGGGTAATTTGGTAATATAACCCGGAGTCTACCACCCTAAACAAATCTTCACCCTACCATTTATACCCAAATAGCTTAGACCACATATTTCATAAATTGAAAGGGTAGATAGGGTCGCATAGCTGGGTTTGGAAGTCCATGAGTGGGTCAGGGCCAGAGGTGGTCTTGTCCTCTCGGGCTTGCAGGGTCTCAGGGGCATTTTTATTCATTTTATCAACCATAACAATGAAACATAGAAAAATAAAAACAACAAAGGGCTTACCAAATACTTGAGGCAATGAGATCGACATGAGGGAAGACTTGCATAGGCTGATGCTTTTACCCAAGTGCTTGGCTGGTAACAATTAAGGTGGTAAAAACAATGGTCAAGAGTAAACTATGGAGGGAAGGATCCTTTTAGAGCGAGAGGGAGGGGGACAATTAGAGGGATGACGTTAGGAGGACATCAGTGGATGGACATGTGGCACATAGGGGTTGGTTTAGGGTGACTAGGTAGGTGAGGGGTCACCTGCCAGATGCATGACACCAAATTTTTACTTGGAATCTTACCATACCTCTTTACCCTTCATAACTCGAAGCGTGACGGGTGGTCCCCACCTGGATTTTCGGCGGGTCGATGCAGTACCAACAGATGAGAATGTCTCGTCTCGCAACAACACTCCCGATTGGCCAACTCGCCTACTGATGTTGGTAGTTTCAGGGGGTCGACTCTGTCCTGCATTCATTTTTTTGCTTCCAACAGAAACCTCTTTGCGCGGTCCACCCTTGAGTCGCACGACTAACCTTCTGGCTGTGCGGTGACTATGAGATGCTCGTTGTTCGATATGCCTTGTGGATTAGCTCACCGACTGTGTGAAACTCTCTACCCTATCTTACTTAGTCTGTGACTTCTTTTTTTTGATCCCTGCGGGATGGTGTTTATGGGTTCACAGGACAACATTGGCTCCTCTTGGGGACAATGTGATGTCTTCAACACATTGAGAACCTACAGACCAGGCTCCATTGTTCTATTGGGAAAATGGAGTCATGTTGGTCTTTGAAAACACTTTGCTAATATAAAAAAAGAAAAAGAGGACAAATATGAAAATAGAACATTTACAATGGAAGGATATATACAATGGACCGAAGGTACCCATGTTAGTGTTGAAAATAGAACTTGAGAAACTATCCATTGAAAGGCATTTCAAGTACATCTCCTTCTAAATTATCGAGCATGAAGGTGTTGTTTCCTTTGACCTCCACAATTATGAATGGTCCAAACCAAAGTGGATCAAAATTCCTATGTTTCCCTTTGATGGGTCTTCTAACATCCCATCTCAGCACCAAGTCTCCTATTTGAAAACCCCTATCCTTATATTTCTAGTCGAATAAGATTTTCGTTTTGTCTTGATAACTCGACATCTTGAGATTTACCTGCTCCCTATTCTCGCTAAGCTCAACCAGCTGGTTCATTCTTCTCGTGATGACATTTGGCTCCTCCTCATTGTCTTGCAAAAACCGCGCTACTGGTAATTCCAGTTGTGTGGGGAACATTGCTTCCCTACCATATACCAATTCATATGGGGATTTTCCTGTGGATCTCTTGTTTCTAATTCTGCTTTCCCAAAGCACAAATTTCAGTTTGGAATCCCAATTATTCTAATTCTCACTAATTTTCTTGTTGAATATTCTCACAAAGGTATTGTTAGATGATTCTACTAGTCTGTTTCCTTGGGGGTAATATGTTGTTGAGTGTCTGAGAAAGATGTTGTATTTCTGACAAAAGCTTATGAAATTCGAATACTTGAAGACCTATGCATTATCAATGGCTTTCTTCGCTAAACATCTGAATCTTGCCACTATATTCTCCTCCAAAAAATTGATCACCACCACATCTGTGGCATTTCTTGCTAGCACCGCCTCAACCAAGTTTGTAAATTAATTGGTCGTGGTAAGGATCCACTGGTGTTGATTCCTAGATGCTGGGTGAATTTCACCAATGAATTCAATTCCGTATTTCTTGAATGATTCTTCCACATGAACAGGGATGAGTGGGAAAGGCGTGAATTTCTTTTTTTTGGGAAACGTTTGGAATTTTTCAAAGGCCTTGAAATGAGATTGAACATCACCAAACAAAATAGGCTAAAAGAAACCGGCCTTGAGTATCTTATGATTCGTCGCTCACCAACTATAATTCCCACCACATACTCCACCATGGAATTCCATTTTCACCTCCTCAGTCTCCTGCTCTGTAAGAAATAACAACAATATTCCCACTAGGTCTCTCTAGTACAACCTTCTGTTTGCCACTGTGAAATTTTGTGACCTTAATTGCAGAGTGTAGTACTTTATCTTGTCAAACTCAAGCAGGCATCTTAATGTTAACAAATAATCCACTATGTCCTTGTACCAAGGGGAAATTAGGTACTTGACATGTGTCTGTTGTGTGGAGGCCTCTATTACAGATTGTAAACCCTTTCCACCTTCTACCTCATCACTTTCCATTGATAGATTTATCCAGGCTAGAGCTTGACAATTTGACTCAGACAGGATCTTCGCGAGTCCTTGACCTTTGATCAGCTTAATGGGCTTAATTTCCATTTCGTACTCCTATATCTTTTCTATCCATTTACCTCTTTTCCCTTCGCTGTGCCTCGCATCAAAATTTCTTTCAAAACTACCATGGGTACATAAGAAATGACAGTGGAATGTAGAATATATACCCGGAAAGCCTTCAGGGCCTTGACTAAGGCATATGCTTGTTTCTACAATATGTTGTATTTCAGCTCTGTGTCTTTGAGTGCTTGGTTGAAGAACATGATAATATGCTCATGCTTGTTTTCATTCTTTTGCAACAACACTATGAATATTGTGTGAGGTGTTGCGAAGGAGAAAATAAGGAAGGGCTTTAGATAATTTTGACCAGCCAGGATTGACGCTTCTACAAAGGCTTGTTTAATTTTGAAAAATGATTCTGTGGATTGGGTAGTCCACCTTACTTTGTTATCCTTTTTTAACATCTCTATGATATTTCTGATGATCTCCACATAGTTGCGTATAAACTGCCTTAGGAAATTTATCCTTCCTAAGAAGACTTGTATCTCCTTTTTATTTCTTTGTAGTGGAATGTCGTTTATAACTTCCACTCGCTAAGGGTCAATTTTTACCCCTTCTCTAGTTACTATATGCCCTAATAAATTTCCTTCTTCTAAAGAAAATAGGGATTTGTAAGGATTTAGAGACAACCCATACCCACGACACTTATCAGAGGTTCGTTTGATATGCTCGATGTGTTCTGAACCTGTTTTCAAGAAGACAGTGATATCATCCAAGTAGATTACCACGAACTTATCTTGGTCCCAACAAAATCGATTTCCATGGTGTGCTGAAAGGTCGCACTGACATTTATGAGGCCAAAGGGCATTCAGGTGTACATGAAGGTTCCCCATGGTATGATGAATCTCATTTTCTTTTGGCCATATGGGAGCACTAACACCTGGTTATATCCTAAGAACCCATCCATTATGGACATGCGGAAAGAACCTATGACCTTTTGTAGAATGTGGTCCATTTTTTACAAGGGGTAGTTGTCTTTAAGTGATGCCCTATTTAGATTTTGAAAGTCTACACAAAGCCTGATTTCACCATTTTTATTTCTTACTGGCACCAGGTTAGCTACCCACTCATAATACCTTCGAGGCACAATGATATTTTCTTCTAGCAACTTCTTGATTACTTTATCGATGGTGGGCAAGAGAAGTGGATTTATTTTCCTTAACTCCTGCTTATGGGGTTTGGCATCCTCCTTGAGGGGAATTTTATGTTGTATAATGTCTACATAAAAATCATTCAAATCTTGATAAGACTAGGTGAATACATATTTATAGGACCTAAATATTTTTAAGTATTGTTTCTTATACTCTTCAGGAACCCCTTTTGACAACTTTATAAACTTTGGGTCTTCTTCTGTTCCGATATTGAAGTCCTTCACCGGCTCACCAAGTGTTGGACTGTGAGGGTTAACAAGGATATCATTTTGTTAAAGAGCCTTTCCAGGGGTACTAGACCCTGGGGAATAAAATTTCCCTTTAGCTAAAGGAATTTGTGTCTAACAATGGTCTCTTCATATCTTGTCTTTTGTTCTTCAACCTCTGAGCTTTCTCCCTAGTCGATTACCGGACTAGAGAATTATCCTACCATTTACATGAAACGTTTCATATTCTCTTCATCTTCGAATACTTTCCAATGTTTAACATTATCAGGAATGGAGGGACGGTACCACACCTCAATCTCATACCTCAGGAATGGGTTTTGCGGAGGGCGAAAATTACTAGCTGCTACGACAAGTGAGTCTGCGATCCAATTTCTATCACGAGGCATAAAATGGATATTGAAAGCTAAGAAGAATTTTTCAACCAAGTCTCATGCCTTGTTTGTCTAAGCCCTGAGGCAGGGATTTTTTGCTTGACATTGATTTCTCACCTGTTTCGCCACTAGCTCCAAATCTCCAAACACCTTGAGGATTTGGATGTTCATGTTTCTTGCTGATTGTAACCCCAACAACTATGCTTCATATTCTTCCACATTATTTGTGGCTTCGAATTCCATCTTGAAATAAAGAGGAATTAGGAAACCTTCTGGGGATATCAACAGAACACCGACCCCGTTTCCCTCTTTCAAGTAAGCTTCATCGAACTGTAAGGTCCAAGTCTCGTTTACTTCTTCTTTTTGAAATTTAAGCTGTTTTGGAGGGAGGACCTTAGTTTCTTGGAGGAAAAATTCATCTTCCTCCAACCTTAGGCAAAATAATTTGCAATCTTTACCATACATAGGACTAGAGTTAGTCGAACCATCAGCTCTGATAACGATTTTCACGAACATTGACTCTCTATACAACCTCCTCTCTTACCCACCGAAAAAAGAAATAGTGGCATAGGTCAAGTCAAGATTTATTGAACCTCCAATTTTGGATCCCCATGACCTGGATAGTCGCATGCTGAATCTGGTCGGTATATCTGCTACTACTATATCCATCACCGTGCTCTTTTCAGGGATCTGCGCTAGAATCACCACCAAGTCTTTTATCATCCCCAAAAATTTTACTCTCTTAATTGAAATGAATACAGATCTTTATAAGGCCTCGTAATCTGCAGCCTGAGATGTTTTGTGATTGAAAATGGTAGGAGATTGTGTGATGATCTCGAGTCTAACATGTAATTGTGTAACAGGAGGTCATGTATTACCAGAGTTACATAGAACGAGGATGTTGATGAATCTTTCTCTTCTACAAGGGGTCCAAAAACAACCATGGGTCGTCCCTCTTGAAGGTTGAGACTATCTAGCAAGGGAATGATGCCAGAAGGGTTCATGAATTGGGACACTTCAGCTTTATATGATGTTTGCTTCAATAGTTCAATAAGGGGCATCAGGATCTTGATTTTTTCTAATTCTTTTTGGAGGTTAATCATGGCAGGTCCCTTTTCAAACAGGGGTATTTCAGTGTTTTCCCTATCTTGATTAGCGAGGTGAGGTCGATGACTTCTCAAATTTTGGGGCCATGAGCTCTTGGCCTACGAATTTGGATGTAGTGGCCTCTTGGTGATTCTTTCCTTCTAGTGTTTTATTTCCTTTATCTAGGGAGAGGGGAGGGGTTTGGATTTTTGACACTGACTCATCATTTTGATCTTGCACCCGCGTTCTTTTGCGAGAGGATCTAAGGTCATATTTCTTGTGAAGTTGAGCTTGCATGAAATCTATGAACTGACTACAATAGTTGTCAATGTCCTTTTCCTCTGGGGGAACGTCCTACTCCTCCCCATAATCTTTGATCTAAATGTGGGAAAAATAGTTATTGCTATGCTAGCTCCCTCATTAGTATTAAAAATGTGTGTTTAAGATCGTCTCAAGTTAACCAATTGTGAAGGGGTTTATGTGTAAAGTTTTATGTGTCTTTGATGAAAAAATTATGAGTTAATTAGTTGTTAAAAAATCATGTACAACAAATGAAATGCAGAGAAATAACACATAGAAATCACATTACACAATGGATGATAACAGAGTTCACCCCTCCTGGGATACATCTCTATGGACTTGCTTCAACTAGCTAATACCTCTTTGGATTAAGAGTAAAATGTATGATTACATGCACCTGTAGTGATCCAATGGATTTTAAACCTACTCCATTGGCTTTAGAGCACCCAAAAACCCCAAAAATTACTATTCAATCTTTGAAATTGGTTTCTAGCTAATCTAGGCTTGACCTCCTATCCTAGTGGCCATGGGCTTGTTTAATCTCCAAAGTGACAAAAAAAATTTCAAAAGTGCTCCAACGCCTCTAAAAATTGTACCATTGTGTTCATAGCATCAAAAGCTTCTAAAAATGACTCTTCTTGAGCCAATATTGGTCTTAAACAGATCTAGGCATAACCTTCCTTCCTGGTGGTCCTAAGCTTCAAAATTATTCAAGGTGACAAAAACCTCTATAGAATTTTTTCTCTACTTCTACAACCTATTCCAATGGATTCAAAGCATTCCAATATTCTGGGAATGACTCTTTCTGAGCCAAAATTGGTAAAAAATTTCTCAATATATGACCAATTTAATTTTCCCCTAGATTCCTCCTACAAATCTGGAGAAGACTCTACATAGCTCCGCCAAATTTGAAAATTTGTCGAAAATGGGGGCACTGTCAAAAAGTCTACCAAAATAAGCACTGATTTTAACTTAAATTAATGATGAAATAGTTGGGGATAAGTGCGAATTAATGCGCACTAAGCACAGTTAACTTGGGCGATAGGAGTGGGACACATGACATAATTTCATGGGAGGAGGGTTGGCCTACGGACTGGCCCCCTCCATTCCGTCATCGGATCCACATTGCACTTTAAATAGAACTTGGGCGCTATGGTTATTAAGAACTATGCATGTATCCCGTTGGAAAGGGCGGAGAAATAGGAGTGGGAGGTCACGAGTTTGACCTGCCCTCTGCCCATCCTGCATACATTTTGCAACGTTGAATATCTTAACTCCAGACTTAATGTTTAAAAAATTGGTTATGTATATAATCAAACTTTGCAGATTTAAATACATGCTCCACCATTAATATAAATCTCTGTACAACCATATGGTTATGTGCTCCAATAAATCACATATTCAACCCTTGTTTCAGACTTTGGATTAAAATAAAATTTCGTCCAACATAACTATATACGCTCCACCATATAGTTTCAACCTTAGGGTTATAACATATGCACCACCATATACAAATAACTCAATCAAACCATAGGAAAATTGATATGTGGAATTAAAATGCAGAATTTAATATAAGGTTTGGAAATATATAATAATGTTAATATATATAAAATATAATATAATATATGATTAATAGACCATATAAAATATCATAATTATATATATATATATATATATATATATATATATATATATAGATACTCATCATGAACCCAAATTCAACCTTGGAGGACATTATAAAATTTCATCTTCTCAAACCAAACCTAGCGAATCCCGTTATGCCACTTGTTACAGTGCCACTGGGAAAAAACTGAAGAAGATTCCCTACATGCTGACTGGGCTGCCATGTCATTATCTAGTACCTATTTTGCAATTTTTTCTTTTTAAATTTGCCTGTTCCGAACGATGATCAGCAGGCCATAACTTCTTCATTCACACTCGGTTTTTGAATAAACAAGTTGCATTGGATTCTTGGCGATGACACGGTCAATGTCATTATGGTTTGGTGCAATTCTAAGAAATTTGAATTTTGGACATTTTTTTGCCCCCAATCCAGATTCTGATCACTCCTTCCCACTGACATGCTTTTGGACCCATAAAAGATGGTTATCTCATGAGAGATGAATACTCTTATGTTTCCCAAGCTCTATCATCTTGATTCTACTTAGAAAAATCACCATGACAACCACTTTGGGTTCACTGACATGCCTTGCCTTGCAAATGGCTTGGCTCTTCAACCAATGTTCTCCTTTTTATGTTTACCCAATCCAACACTTACTGGCTACTTGCTGACTGGTATAACACTTAGCTATACCAAATCAATTCCTCGATGCCTGGAAAACTAACTGATTTCCTTCCCACTGAGAATCATGTTCCTCCTTTGCACAAGCATTCATTCGATGCAAGCTTCTCCTTGGAAACCACTTTTCCAAATTAAGCCCATTTGAGTGAACTACAACAAGGATTTCCAACATTATTAATAAAAATATAAAAATGACCATTATTTTACCTCCACGGTTCCAAATTCCACATTTGGAAGAATGGATTCACCATTTCCTTCTCTTCTTGGCATCAACACATAAAACGGTCTACAATGGCTGCAAATTTTTTTTTTTGGACATCTTGTCACAAACACAACCATCGATTTGAAAAAGAACAAAAATCATGCAATAAACATAACTTGATGACATATCCTCTTGCTCCTTCAAAGAAAAAAATTTCATATCATGTGAACATCGCCATGTACTCTTACATCTTGATGTCAAAACCCATTGACCAAACACAAGTTGACAAAACATGCCTCTTCAAACGACTGACTCTCAAGTCAAGCATAAGCATGTGTAATTATTTGACGATTCTTTTCCCAAAACAAAATGAATTTCACATTTCATGAAATACTTCATCAACATATCATTTTCATCTTTGGAGAAAAAATCAACTCTTCCAAGTCGATATGACATGCATGTAACACACAATCGAACAACACAAGTCGACACTCGTGCATGTGCAAATGATCAACACTCTCAAGTTGAAAACATACATGTTAAACAAAGAAATCGACCAAAACAAGTCAATTACTCATGCATGTTCAAGCACAATGAAACCATCAAAATTCCATTGTTCACACACACAAACTCTCATGTATGTATACAATTATTCAACTTTATGAAAAGTACAATCGTAAGTACAAGAACCCCATTCATATGTACATGTAATTAAAGAGTCTAAATGAACAATTTTTTCTACAATAAAGTGAGTCAACATACTCCACTTTCAATCACCTTCTTGGCATAAACATGCAACATGCAATTTAAAAGAACAAACCATTTTAGTGGCGCTTATTTTAGCTGCACTTCATCATGTGAATCATCCTAACCCACATCAATTATGGAATATTCCTTTCCATTCTTGCCATTCTCTTTCTCCACCTTCTTCAAATTTCATGGATGACTAGTTGGATACAAAGTCCAACACTATTCTACAATATGACCTTGCTTATGGCAATGAGTGCAAAAAAATTGCATCTTCTTTTCAACATGGTTTGATTTGTCTAATGGAGCTTTGGCTTCCTACCTCCTTTGATTTGAAAGTTTCATGTGCATGGCTATCTTATTTCAACATCTTGAAACATTATGGTTATCCAAACCACAAAAGGAACATGCAAACATTCTCCAAACATTATGTGAGAATTTTCCATGTTTATCATAATTAAAAACAACCAGATTAAAAGCAGATTTATACCTTGAAATTTCACCTTTGTCGCCTTCTTGAGGAGGTGAATTTGATAAGGTAGTGGCTCTCTTCAGAATACCAAAAATTCATTCAATGATTTTAGAGCTTTCAACATCCTCTTGTTTGCCATTATCATTAGTTGCATTCTTATGAGCACCTTCTTGCAAAGTGGGTGTAAAAGATTTTCATTCCTCTGTTGAACCCTTAGTTAAACTGAGAGGGGGGGTGAATCACTTTAATACATTTATGGACTTTTAAAACTTTCTTTTAAACTTATTTACACATTCATTTCATGATAAATTTAATGTATAATGAGACAACAATCTTAATATGTGAGAAAAAAGTATTAAGCAGATTAAATACATAACTTCAACACATAATCATCATGCATATAGACAACAGATATAAGTGGAAACCCATAAGGGAGAAAACCACATCTTATTATTTTTGTGATGCAAAGGCAAGCTAAAACTCCCTCTCACCATTGATTTTCTGTAGGCTCTAACCTACAGAAGGCTACAACCTAAAATTCTGCAAGCTACTACTTACAAGGAAGCTCCAACTCCCATCTATTTTCTGCAGGCTAGAACCCATAGGAGGCTCCTACCTCAACCAGATACAACTGGACATATATCAAACTACAACTTGATATGTAAGCACCAACTTCCTCACACTACCATAAAATCATATGCTGATTTACCTGGATATCAGCTCAATTTTTCTCCTTCTTCACCGTTGTCCTTCCAGTTTTCAAATATGCTTTATATCAACTCTAGATCTATCTGCTCTGTCTTATTCTTCCACTCTCTAACCTCTCTATGCATATAAAAATAACATCATTTATAGATATTAATTAATGGTTGTTTGTATTCTATATGGAAATATGAAGTGAACAGGCATTATTCTTGCCTTCCACCCATTCATTTGCTCACTCGGCATATTCAAAATGTTACAACACTAAATACACTCATTTAAATATTAAATTGGAGTTTTTCTTTGCCTACGGAGACTTTCCTTTTCATCACAAATAATACAAAATAATTAATACATTTACAGTTACAATCAAAATATTTCAATTCAACCCTTTCAGATTCTTAGCTTTCCTATGCATTTGTCCTCTTCTTCTTGTTGTTCCTTTGTATTTTATGTTTCTACAGTTATGTTTCAACTGTGCTGCATAACTGCCTTTTTTTCCCGACTCGATCCATGCTGTTGCACTGTTCTGGACAAGGTCGGGTCCTTTTACTTGCTTAAGCCTTTACTTGTTGTGCTCAGAATTTTTCCTTTATTACACAGCCGCAACTACATGACACTGTTACCTGTGGGTTATGGCCCACATAAATCCCTTTTAACGCAGCAGTGTCCAATATCGACGTTTATTCCACATACATATGTTTTTTTTCTAAGTCGGTTTAATTCTATTAACAAAAACATAATTTATAGAGCAGGCTTTCACCTCCAAGGTGCTAAAACAGACCTAGCTTGGAGGGAAGTGAAAGCAGAAAACACATATTGTATCAAAACCAACATATTGTAGATCGCCCATATTCGGGAATCCAATCCAAAAATTTTATGCCCATGAGTGGGAAACTAGCATACTGACATGTTACAAAACAGAAATAAACTAATGCTATCCTGCATACAAGCGTTGTGTCCATGGTAGCACCAAGTTACAGACCAAAAGCCAAAAAAAAAAAAAAAAATAGTAACGACCAGTCATCATGCTAGCTGCCGTGGTGGGGAAGATCTTCTTCCACAATCGGGCAGCTGTAGCCTGCATTCGGGTTTACCTCTTCTTTTTGGATGGCTGGGCAGAGAACTTGGAGGAGGAGGAGAGTTGGAGCCCTTACTCTCAGAGCTACCTGAATCGTCGTTGACGGAGGTTGGAGAACCAGATTTAGCTGGAAGGCTAGCTTATTTTCTGAGGATTTGAGGAGGTGCCTCAGAAATGGTCGACTTCCTCCTGTGTTTACGTGAACCAGAGCCAATTTCGCCAGAAGCTTCCTCTTGAAATACCACTGAAATGGTCGCAGTAACGCGTGGTTTGTCCAACTACTGGTGAAAATGAAATGCGCTTCATTGATGGGTGGAGGAAAATGAGTCTTGTCTGCAGCAGGCGTCAAATGAGAGCCACCTTTGTTTCTGCCGCCGCCTCCTCGTCTGCATCTCATGCGTTGTCTGTGCGACATGTTTTTCTTGCAAGAGGCCTAAAGGGAGTGAGCACAGTACAGAGACTGAGAGGGAGAGCTGGGAGCCAAAATACATCGGTGTGAAGGTGAGAAGGTGGGTGAGGAGATGGGCGAGGAGGTGGGCGCAAATGGTTCAACAGAGGGTAGAGAGGAATTCTGTTGAGAGAAAGAAGGCCCACACAGAGCCGAACGACTGTGAGGAGAAGGCGGATGAGTTCCTCTATGAGGCTGTGAGGTCAAACGAAGTCGAAAGAGGAGCGAAGAGTAGGTTCTGAGCAATTGAGGCAAATTGAATGCCAAAGCAAGGGAGGAGGAGAGATAACCAGCACACAACGTCGCCATTGTAATCCACCAGCACACGACGTAAATGCTCGACAAGTGAAGAAGATGTTTCAAATGCGGAACCAGCTCACGGCTATTTATCGCGGAGGTACTACAAGTAAGTGGTGGAAAGTGGCCTAGCCTCCTGTCGCCGTCTTCTCCCACCGTTCCAAGAACCTTAATCAGCACCCGCATCTGGGAACATACATATGTTAGCGATCAAACAACACATATTAACATACACATAACAAGGGTTATCGGGTCCCACACTACTTGAACAATCACAATACACTGCACATTGCTTGCCTACACCTTTTAACGTTTTGGACAAATATCAGAATATGCAGCGGAATCACAAACTATTACTTTAAGCCCAATTAAACATAGCACCCAAAGTAATTACATACCGATGGAACTTATTTATTGGAGGGTCCCACAACACTTTCCACCAATCACAGTACATCGCACTTCACTTTCCTACAAGCTTAACTCTCATGATAGTGCTAACTCATATAATCTGCTAGTGTGTAGAGTTGACTCGTGGAAATTCCTTCATCGCATCGCATACAATTTACCATACCGTGTGAACTCTTAACAGTATCCTCTAAGATTTGTGATGTGCGCTCATGCGCAGTGATGACATGTGGCTCTTCCCTCATCGCATCGCATACAATTTACCATACCGTGCGAACTCTTAATGACATCCCCTAAGATTTGTGATGTGCTCTTGTGCGCATTGCTGACACGTGGCTCCTTCACTTTGCATCACAACCAACTTAACTTACCATGCGACGCATTAACACTAAACTCTTAAAAGTTGTGATTTGCGAAATCTCTCTTGGTGCGATTCGATCTTCGTCATTCATCTCTCGCCTTCACTTTTGCGATCTAATCCTGACCATCCACTCATCCTTCACGTAGTTCTTCTTCATGTCTTCCACCTGCTCTGATCTCTGCCATTAATTCTTAATACTTTGATTATGTGATTCGATCTTTGGCATCCAATCACCTCCCTTGGAATTCTTCTAAGAGTTCTCTGCCTTAGGTCGATTTTCCTTCTTTCAGCTGTCGCCGCTCCTCTACGTCTCCACTATCCTTCCTGAGCTTTATACAGTTTCAAAATGTGTTGATCTCTCCTGAGCTTGTTATTCTATTCGTTATTCACTACGACTTGGAATTATTATGCTTGTTGCACACCTTTTCTGCTTCTCTGCTGCCTTTGCTGCTTCTTTGCTGCATTCGCTGCCTCTGTTGCCTCTACTTCTTTGCTACTTTTGCGAATATATCCTGAGCTTGTTCTTATGTTTATTCATATAACCATTACACCATCTTGAGCATTCATTTGCTTCCTTTTCTGCCTCTACTACCTCTGCTTCTTTGTCTTATTGCTGGTTTTGGTGCTGCTCCTATGTGCTCCTTTGCCATCAATGACAATATTTCCAACAATATCCCCCTTTGGCATTGATGGCAACACATCCACCAATACTCCAATACTTCCTCCAAGACTTCCTCCCCCTTTCGTTCTAAGAAGTTTATTTCTTCATCTATTTTATTTTCTACTTGATTTTCCTCTCCCTTTGACATCAATGGGAAGGGGTTTCACAATTCACAGCGTAGTATCTATCTTTGCACTATTTCTCTCTGATTTGTGCTTAGGCCTTCTTCTTTTGAATTTATACCTTGCTGCTCCAGACTAGTGTACCAGATTTGTTGGGAGAACAATTTTGAAAATTATTGAGATTGCATGGAAGGCTTGTCACCATAAAATGTTCTGTAGTTATGTCCCTTACTGCTTGATAGAGGTGATGTGTGCTGAAATTTTGATGTACTTCTGTCATGATACTCTGATCTTGAGGACCTGTACCATACCATTGATCCATAGCTCTAGCTTTTCTGTGACAACTTTTATGGGCTGCTCTCCCCTTGGAATGATGCTTCTTGTCTTATATTGACTTATCTATTGCACTATTTTTATTCCTTATATGATAGTCTTTGCTGGTCTATCATCATTTTTTATTTATTTATTTATTTATTTTATTATTATTATTATTATTTTATTTTTATTTATTCTTTTCTGATCGTATAAGAGAGCATCATCTGCAGACACTACCCCTAGTTTGTCTCTTAGATATTTGAATGGTTCTCTTGCAAGAGGTGTTGTGAATATGTCTGTTGTTTATTCATTTGTTGGTACATACTCCATCTTTACTATTTTCTTTGTTACTTTTTCTCTGAGGAAGTGGCACTTTATTGGGATGTGCTTGGTTTTCGAATGAAGTACTGGATTTTTTTATATACTTATTGCACTTGTATTGTCACATTTGATAGAAATGGGTTCATTGATGCTTACCTTCATGTCTTGGAGAGTTTGTTTCATCCACATTACTTGTGTGCAAAAAGCTGCTACTGCTATGTATTCTGCTTCTGTTGTAGATAGAGAGACAAATTTTTTCTTCTTGCTTAACCATGCCACCAGAATTTCTCCCAAATAAAATGTACCTCCACTTGTGCTTTTTCTGTGATCCACACAACTAGCCCAATCTGCATCTGTATATGTTATCAATGTGAAGTATTTTCCTTTCAGATACCATAGGCCATAATGTGTAGTTCCTTGTAGATATCTAAATATCCTTTTGATTACTAGCAACTGAGTTTGTTTTGGTGTTGCTTGATATCTTGCGACAAGTCCTACTGCCAACATAATGTCTAGTCTAGAGGCAGTTAGGTATATAAGACTTACTATCATAGATTTGTAAAGTCTTTGATCTACATCTGTGGATCCATCATCAGCACATAGCTTGCATCCAGTGATCATGGGAATTGAAACAGGTTTGCAGTCTTCCATTTGGAACCTTTTCAACATGTCTCTTAAGTATTTTTCTTGTGAAATGAATATTCTTGTGTTCTTTTGTATAATTTGAAGTCCTAAGTAGAAGGTAAGCTCTACAATCATAAACATATCAAATTATGACTTCACCTCTTCTGCAAATCCTTTTTTTAACTCATCTTTGTTGCTACCAAACATGATGTCATATACATATACTACAACAATTAGGAGTTCATTTTCATTAGCCTTTATGTACAAATTGTTATCTACTCCTCCTTTCTTGAAACCTTGTTTTTGTAAGTAATTGTCTAGCCTAGAATACCATGCATGTGGAGCTTGTTTGAGATCATATAAGGCTTTCTTTAATCTACACACATAGTCGAGTTTATTTGTTAAGGAAAATCCTTCAGGTTTTTCCATGTACTTCTTCCTCTAGATCTCCATTCAAGAAGGCAGACTTCACATTCATTTGATATACCTTGAAATCATGATAGCAAGCAAAATCCAAAAACATTCTGATTGCTTCCATTCTTGCTACAGGGGAAAAAGTTTCATCATAATCAAGACATTCGATTTGAGAGTTTCCCTTGCATACAAGTCTGGCTTTATTTCTGATTACCTGACCTTGTTCATTCATCTTATTCTTGAATATCCACTTTGTGCCAATGGCATTTTTCCTAGTGGGTCTTGGCATTAACTCCCAGGTCTTGTTCTTCTCAATTTGGTCTAGTTCTTCATTCATAGAAATTACCCAATTTTTGTCTTTGTTGGCTTCATCGAAAGTATTTGGTTCTATCTGTGACAGCATGGCTAGGTACACTTCCTCGGTCTGTTAAGCTAGTTGTCTTCTAGTTTGGACTCCTGCACTCTTGTCTCCAATGATTTGATCTTCTGGATGGTTCTTCTAAGTGTGTCTCAAGGGTAATTTTGAGTTTAATTCAATATCTTCTGTTGTCTTACTATGTTCTTCATTTTCTTGATTCTCATCTTCATGATCATCTAGAGGATTGGTGCATCTTGTGCTTCTGGCTCTGTTTGGAAGATCTTCATCGAATCTCACATCAATACTTTCCACAATTTTATGCAAACTTTTGTTGTAGCACCTATATCCCTTACTCTTAGATGCATATCCCAAAAATATTCCTTCATCAACTCTTCCATCATATTTCCCCAATTTTTCATCATTATTATTTATGAAACATTTGCTGCCAAAGACTCTAAAGTGCTTGATTGATGCCTGTTTCCCATGCCACAATTCATATGGAGTCTTGTCACAATTTGGTCTAAGATGAGATTTGTTAAGAATATGAACAGTTGTGTTTACTGCTGATCCAAATTTATGCAGGAATGCAACAGAATACAGAAATAACCATAAACATATAAATACAGTGGAAATAAGGCTTCATTTCACTAATATCAAATCACAGAAATATGCTTACAAACATGATAGAAATAAAATAGCTAGGGTGCTTGTAGCGAATCTCTGAGAAGAGATTTGGCAGCTACAGACCTTTGAACTCTGTTACAATGAGGCTCAAGTTCCTACTTATTATGGAGAAACAACGGAGAACTCTAAACGTCCAAAACCTAACCCTAAGAGATGAACCGCCAAAACTATGGGCCCCATTTGGGTAAATTGGTGTTTCAAATTCCCAGGGATGTAACTTCAGCATACTATCTCCATTTGGGGCCTCAAAACGGCTCCAGAAGTTTAGGACCCAAAAACTGCTAAAAATAGTAAGTTGTGAAAAAAAACTAAAAGAGACAATGGTGGGGCCCCAAGTGGAATAGGCGGGTGGCCACCAATATCCACCTAGATCATTCCTCCCACCTTAGGAAGAAATGGTCCCCATTGCGTTGAGTTCCTCCATGAAATGAGGAAACTTCTGTTGAACTTGGTCCCTGGTGAACCACTTGCCTTGGTGAAAGAGTTGGCCAGCTTTGACAACCCGATACAATTGGATCTTTTGTAGGCGAGTGTTCTTGATTTGCATGTCCATGATACAGTCTGTGGTGGCCTGTTCCATGTAGTCTGGGTTTAAATCTTTTGGTGTGAGTTCTTCTGCAATGTCAGAGGTGTCCAATAAAGGTGGGAAGTAGGGACGAAGGCGGTCTACATTGAATATTGGGTGCAGGCCAAGGAATGGTGGAATACTGAGCTCGAAGTCATTGTTCCCTACATCATTAGTGATGTTGTACGGCCCATATCGGAGCGGGCGAATCTTGCAGTGGGGTCCAGTGAGGCGCTCCTGCAAATGTAGCAACACTTTGTCGCCCACCTAGAAGTTGTGTGGCACCCGATGTTGATCATGTCGTTGCTTATACTTAGCATTGGCTCCGTCCAATATGTCATGAACCTATTGGCGGATGTTCTAAATGCGCTCGATGAAGTTGTTTTCTTTTTCAACTTCATACTAGACATGAGCCGAATCGGCCTGAGTAGCTGTAAATGGAATGGCTACGTCAATGGGACATTGCAGTTGGAATCCCAAGCCCACCTGAAAGGGGTTGTGGGCGGTTGGGCTATGGAGATCCCGGTTATAACTATGTTGTACATAGGGAAGGATCTCATCCCATGTGCATGGATGCTTTGAATTGTACATGCACAGAATGTGTACAATCATCCTGTTGACGACCTCTGTTTGGCCATCAGTTTGGGGATGGAATGTTGTGGACTTGGTGAGCTTCGTGTCCAACATTGACCAAATGCTAGACAAAAATGTGCTGAGGAACCTGCTATCACGATCTGATATGATAGACTATGGGATCCCAAAGTGCACCCACACTCATTCAAAGAAGATTTTAGCAGTGGCTTCTGCTGTAATATTCTTATTGCAGGTCGCCATAATGGCCATCTTTGAGAATCTGTTGATGACCATGAAAACACAGTCATTTCCATGCTTATTAGAAGGAAGGCCTGACATGTATTCCATGGAGATGGATTCCCAAGCTCGAATAGGGGTAGGTAGTGGAGTATAAAGCCCTTGCTTCTTGATGGTCAGTTTGGCAATGGCATAAGCAGTGCAGGATCTGATGTACTTCCCGACATCCTATCGAAGGTTCGGCCAATAGAAATACTTCTGAAGTACTGCCAATTTTTTCTCGACCCCAAAATTCCCAGCGACTCGACTGTAGTGCGCTTCCCATATCATCTTGGCACGCTCACTTGAAGGAACACAAAGGTGTCCCAGGTGACATAATAGTGCATCTTGGAAGTGAAAATTTGGAACTTGCATACCCCCAAAGAGTGCCTTGTATGTGTAGCTGAAGTCTGGATCAATATTGTAGAGAAGCGGCCAATCAGAAGTCTCATGCCCACAAGAGTTGAGAACAGTGGTTATGGCCACGATCGGTGGTCGGCTGAGGCAATCTGCAACATTATTGGTACTACCCTTCTTGTACTTGATGTTCAAATGAAATTGTTGCAAATATGTGGACCAATTCTGATGGCGATCATTCTGCAACTTCCCTTGTGTCTATATGAACTGCAGGGGTCGGTGGTTTGTGTGGATGATTGTCTCCTTCCCCAAAATGTAATGCTTCCATTGTCAAAAATCCTGCACAATGGAATACATTTCTTTGTCATAAGTGGGATACTTTTGAACTGTGTCGGACAATGTCTCACTGTGATATGCCACTGGATGCCCCTGTTGAGTAAGAACTGCCCCAATAGCATAGTCAGAGGCATCTGTCTCGATCTCAAATGGTTTTTGCAAGTCTGGTAATGTGAGCACTGGGGTAAAACAGAGGCGATGTTTCAATTCTACGAACGCCTTCTATTGAGATTCTGACCAACATAATTTTTCTTTCGCTCCTCCCTTGGTGACTTGACTCAAGGGCCAAGTGATATGAGAGAATCCCAACATGAAACTGTGGTAGAAATTAGCAAGACCCAGAAAGCTGCGAAGCTCTGTTAGGGTGGTTGGGACTGGGAAATCATGAATGACTTGGATCTTGGCTGGATCCACATGCACCCCCTTTTCATCAATAATGTATCCCAGATATTGAACTTCAGTCATGCCAAAAGTGCACTTCTCCAAATTGGCACACAACTTGTGTTGCCGTAGTGTTTGGAGGAATTATCGGATGTGGTGGAGGTGCTCTTCCCAAGTCTGGCTGAAGATTAGAATGTCATCCAAGTATACCACTACAAATGAGTTGGTGAATGGACGCAAGATGTCATCCATCAACCTCATGAAGGTTGCAGGAGCATTTTTCAATCTAAAATGCATGACAAGCCATTCGAAAAGGCCCTCCTTGGCTTTGAAGGCAGTCTTCCACACATTAGAGGGTTCGATTGGTACCTGGTGATACCTAGAACTTTAAGTCAATCTTGCTGAAATATTTTTCCCCTTTGAGTTGGTCCAAAAGGTCATCAATCCGTGGGATCGGGTACCTATTCCGGACAGTGATCTTGTTCAGTGCCCGATAGTCAATACAGAGTCTCCAAGTCCCATCCTTCTTCTGTACCAACACGATCGGGCTCCCACAGGGTGATGAACTTGGCCGGACGTGACCTTTCTGCAGCAACTCCTGAATCTTCCTCTTGATTTCATCATTCTCCACAACAGAGCGCCTATAGATCAGTCCATTGGGTAGCGGTGCACTTGGGGTTAGTTCAATGGGGTGCTTGACTTGACATTGTAGAGGCACCCCTGTGGGAGAGGTGAAGATGTCCCCGTACTCCTCCAAAACGTTGTCCATTTGTTGTTTTTCTGCAGAGGAGCCATGTCTGGAGTTCATGGCCACAGTCTTCTTCTTGCCCTGGGGGCGGATCATCAGGAAAAAATTTTCCCTGGTTTGGGAAATGAGCTTACTGCATTTTTTTACAGTAACCAAAGAGATAGTGTGAGGCGGTGGTACCTCTGGTATTTAGTACAATTTATTTCCCAAAGTAACAATAACAGCGCGAGGTCAGGACTCATACACAGCATGTCGCTTCCACAAGTATGGTTGGCCTAATAATACACTAGAAACATCAATAGGAGTGATGTCACACAATACCTCATTCGTGAAGGGCTTGATGCTATAGGGAAGGAGACACTTCTGGCTAATGCAGAGATCCCGTCCTTGGTGAAGCCACCTGATGGTGTATGGTTGTGGGTGCGCTGTGGTCGGCAAGCCCAACCACTTCATGACATCTGCTGAAATGAGGTTCTTTTGGCTCCCATTGTCGACAATGAACCATAGCGGGGAACCCTTTATCTACATCTGGGAGTGGAAGAGACGCTCTACCTCCTCTAGATCTTCTGGTTCCTCCTTCTGGATCTTCGTAGTGGAAACAGTGGCATTGGGCTCCACATCAATAATCTGCTTCCCTTTGTCATCCCCCTTGCCAGGTTATAATTCAGAGTCGGAGCATGCATCTAATTCAAAAGCCCTCATCTCGGCCACCAGCGACTACTTGGCCCGACACTCGTGTTGTGAGTAGAGCTCTTATGGAACTCACACCACTTTCCTATGTCCTTCTTTGGCTTTGCAGTGTTGTTCTTTGTTTGTGTCTTTTGGCAGGTTGTCTTGGGCCGCCATGCCTTGGCTTTGCCCTTTGTTCTATGGTTTGGGGGCACCTTTCCCTTGCTTTTGATTCACAGATCCAAAGTCTCACTTCTTCTTTTTGAATTTCTACTCAATCTTTGTAGCATATTGGTTTGCCGTACCAAGCGAGGAGATGTCGAGGAACTCCATTTCCTCCTGAATGTATCTGTGCAGAAAACCACGATACTTTAGCACCAAATGTTTCTATAAATCTTTGATACCCAACTTTGTGCATAGGGTATGGAAAAAATTCATTAGCCCATGCACATCTTGATCCCTTTGTTGCCACAGCATGGTCCATTGTATGTACTTGTCCTCATAGCTCCACACAAGATAGTATTGTTCCTTGATGGCATCTCGGAAATAATTCCAAGTGGGTACGGCTGAGAACAGAGAGGGTTCTGTCTCGTCATTTTTCTCACTGTAGGTTTCCCACCAGTCCTTGACATGGGGGTAAGCTTTGAGGAGTGAAAAAATAATCTTCTCCTAGTCAGAAAAGTCATGAACTGATAAATATCCTTCTAATAGATTCAACCATCTATCTACGACATCTACATCTATTTGACCCTCAAATATGGGAATGTCAAAGTTTACTTGTACCTTAAAGAGAGTCGCACCTCTAGAGTGGCTGCTAGATGCAGATGCACCGCCGGTGGGTAGTCGTTGAAGGATCTAGGAAAAGTTATCCATCATCACGTTCCTTTGTTTTTCGAGGGCCTCCTCGAGCAATATTTTGATAGGATCTCTTGCTCCCTCGTCTTTGTAATGTTCCAAAATTTTCATTAAGTTAATTGCAACATTAATTTTTCTTTCCTTTTAATAAAAAGAATAAAATGGGTAAGGGGGCCAATGAAGAAACATAATAAACACTCCTAGTGTGCAAAGGGTCACTTAAGTGGCTTTATTTGGCATATCTTAGTGTGAAAAGGGGGAAATGCAAGGAGACTAGGTCAAAGTTGACCAAGCCAACAATGCTGCATGGAGGGAGTGAGTCACCATGTGGGATAGCGCAATTTTGATAGGGGGGATATCATTGGATGAGAGAAACCCTAATGGGTGGGGTCCATGGCAAGGAATCCTCCTATTGGCATAAAAGGGGGAAGGAGAGCCATTGCCCATTATGTTGGAGATTTCGATTTTTCTCTACTCTCTCCAATTGTTCAACTGGGATAGCTGTGCTGCTTAGCACAAGGGAGATTTTTTTTTAGAAGTTTCCTCTCCTTCATTGGGAAGCTTTGGAGGACCTGTTCTTCATTCTCCTCACATCTAGGCTTGAGGCCAAGGTAACCATCTTCAGCTATAGCGTTTTCTAGCTGAGCAGAAACGTTGAGTTGCTGGGGGTCGCAATGAGGATTCATTATCACCCACTTCCGGAGCTAGTTTTGCAGAGGAGGAGCTCATTATTTCTCTGGGAGATCAATGAGGAAGATCCCAGAGCTTCATTGTATATTTTGGCATTGGGCCATATGTTTCATCTCATTCACAACGCAGTCTCTTCCCCATATTGCGTTATTTTCAGAGGTACTTGCAGGAGGGGTTCACACTATGGATTGGAGGGTGTAATATTCAGTGAAGGGAGAAGAATTTAACTTTGAAGATCATTGGAGGAGGTTTCTTCATCAGATGCAGCATTTCCATCCTTCTCCATCCTTGTATTATATTTATTTGTAGCTTCTACACTGCAACTCCGACATTTTTCCATTGTGTGTATTTTGGCCAATCCCTTGGAGGATTGTTGTAGTATTGTTTTCTGGGGTTGAGATATTTCTTCCCCCACTTTATTTGAGCTTGATATTGCTATATCATTGTGTCTATTTCATTTTTTAGTCATTTCTCACCATGGACTGCGTAGTCATATCCTGTTCTTGGGTTGTGTAGCTGTGCACTTTCACTTTTTCATGTACATCTATCTTGGGGCTGATCTAGCCTATCTTGAGAGGTCTTTCCTCAAGTTCTTGTATATATATTTGCTACTGCACATAATATAATGTCTATGCTCTCTTCCTGCACCATATGTATTGATGTTTCATTGCTGCTACTTGTTGGAGTTCATATATTGTTGTAGCTCTCCATTTGAGCATTGTTTGAGATACCTAGGAGTGGAGGATTTGAATAACTCACCTATGGTTATTTCTTTGAGCTAATATTCTGGAAGTGTAATTTATGAAGGGTAAAAAAAGGGATCCAGGTCTCGGTTCAGCTTATTTTTGCATTGTCTTCGTTATACAACGTCTTTCTAGACCCTATTATAGAAAATCCTGAAAAAGGGATATTACAGTGGTATCGGAGCTTCGAACTTGGCTCAGCCTGTGAAGTTCGAATCAAAGAGACAGAAGAGGTCAAGATGATGTAGAGGATGAGTTTTCTCTCATCAGTTTTTAGATCCAGCAAAGACCTCTCCAAGGAGGTTGAGAAGACTGAAAAAGGAGAAGAGGAAGGACCATGCACTTCCTACTCTCACCAAGGAGGAAAAATGGAGCATGAAAAGCACTTGGAATTTGAGATTCCAAGTGAGTATCTTGTTGAGTACTGAGGAAAATATAGAGCCTTCCAAGAGACTCTATCTTTTCCATAATGTATTCAGCAGAAAGAAGAGAGAAGACCCCACAACTATGGGATGATGAGAGGCAATAGATTTCTATTGTCCACATTCGATGGATCACTCACATGTGCAGCAGAGGATTGGGTGAAGAAGCTAGAAACTTTCTTCCTACTACATCCTGTAGTAGATAGAGAAGCTGTAGAAGTTGCAGCGTTGCACCTTGAGGGTGAAGCAAAGACTTGGTGGTTCAGCCATTGGAGTCATGCAAGGGTTTCTACTCTTGCTGATTTTTCTCAAATATTGATCATAAGATTTGGTCAAGGGAGGGAGGAGCCCTCACCACCAGTTGAAGAGGCACATACCAGCATTGTCATAGTAATGGAGAAGCAACCCTCATCTATGGTATTTGAGGCAGCCAGCACTATTGAGGAAGAAACTCTTGCAGCAACACAAGGTTCTTCCAAATATCTCCAAGGTATGCCTAAGTTTTTATCTTTCATGAAGGATTGTATATCTTTGCATGTTGATTTTCTAGAGCAGGAAACCTTCACTGCGTTGTGCCATCATCTTCATACACCATTTATGTGTTGTGCACCACCGTTGTGGTTGGGGTTTGGAAACTTTGTCATGGAACAGATTTCATTTCAATGTCCCATGAAATGCAAAGGGCAAAATCTATTTTGGGAAGATGGTAGCCCTTGTTGGGAGGATACCAAGATGCAGGATGAAGGAAGAAATCCATAAGGATTTGAGTGGATGTGGATGGAAGGCAAGAGGATGGTGAGACTTTTGAAAATCTATGACACAGGGCAGCAAGAGGCAATGCTGTGTTGGCTACTTTTGAGAGAGTTTGGCCAACATATGACCTATATTTTTTCACAAGATGTGAAGAAAGAGGAGGACTGGTAGGATACTTACACCATGGGGCAGAGAGGATAATGGGTGCATTATGATGAGGTGGAATTATTCTTACCACTCATTATGTCACCATCACATATTTGGTATGGTAGGAGTATGGAGGAGCAACAAACATTCTTGTTGCTCAAATTATATGTTGCAGGAGTATGAGGAGGCACTAGCATAGTGCAAAGGGGCTGCTCCTTGGCCTTAGATGCCCAAGTAGTACCTTCTTCATGGGAGGGACTCTATATGTGCATAAACATGATGATTAGAGTCTTTGACAAGATCCATATCAAAGAGTTGAGCTTTGAGATGATAGTGGCCCCACTCCACAGCCCAGCAGCACTGTCACTTAGGAGCTTGGATTACTTGTTGAAGTGTTCCCAAGACCACTTCACAAGTAATGTACCATGGAGGAATGTATATGATGAGCATGAGGAAGTAATGGATGGGAGCACCCATTGCTACATATTGGCCTTCTTGGCTTGGGTTCACAAGCACAAGAAAAGAGACCTACATGCAGTTTTTCTGGGTTCTCCTTTCATGCATTCTTATGCATACTATTTACTGATGGAGGAGTCCACTTGGCAGGGCATCCTAATGGATGTATATCAGCATATGGATAGATTCACAGCTCGAGAGATGATGAGATGGTTGGCACAACCACTTCCCTAATATGTTGCAGTAAGGGAGAATTTTCACTTGAGCCATTTCAGCTCAAAGACCGCGGTACATGATGAGGGAGGTAACTATTTACTTTATGTTTTGCACTCTCTTATCTTTTTGAGTAGCATATCATATCAAAGAGGATATTTCTTTCTTGCACATTATGTTTTTTTGTACTTATGGTCAATTGCAGCAATTATGATGGCCATCTTATTGGTGGATTGTGGGGGAAAGCCACAGGATTTTCGGTGTGCACCATTGGCACCAAATTATGTTTTCATGATCTCATCTTGCAGGATGAATGTGGCAGCAAACAAGTGGCTGAAATGACACTTGTTGCACTATATATTAAGGCAGGCCAATGATGTCCTGCATTGGTTCCATGTGTGGAGCTATGTTTCACCTCCTTTCTCTCACATATTTATGCTTCCATATTCTGCTAGTAGAACGTTGGACATGTGAAGCACCATTGGAGGAGTGACACAAGAGTTGAGGATGCCTATAGGGAGTATGGTTCCCCATACTTCTCACATTGCATGTTTCAGAAAAACAAGTGGGCTAGCCTTGATTGCCATGTTACACCTCTTGCTTACAAATGGGAGGAGCCATTTGGAGAGCTTGAGATTTTTGGGGAGGCACCCCATGGGATGGCTTGGGTCTCTCTTGAATATCATTATGTTTCAGCCATATATCAGCAACAACCCCATATGTATCATAAGGAAGGAGAGACACATTGGAAGGATGTGCTATTTGGGGGAGAAGACCTCCATACTTTTTGCAGCACATTCTCTAAGGGGAGTACAGAAGATGATATGGTCACCATGATAAGGCAATTGTTTCTCCATGAGGTGAACCATATGATTGATGGGATGCCATATGATGATGACTTCCAACTCATCACATATGAGATGATTTGGGCCAGCTTGATTTGCAGCATTGGAGGAGAGATCCTTGGAGATCTAGACCTCATCTTGCCACTTGAGGGCAACACTACTACAACCCAAGTTCAGCTTTCACTCCACACTTACCATAAGTGGATAAGAGGATAGCGTGGGGTAGGCTATGAAGCTTACCATGTTCAGATTTTCAGCCCATCTATTCTACATGAACTCAAGGTGGAGGATGATTTCCCGGAGTTGCCTAGATGGAAGGTGACTCATTTTTCATGGTTAATTTCTTGGGGATGGAAGTTACACATGGGGATAATGTCTCCCAACACAATTCAGATTCCATGCCTTGGGAGGACCTCTAGACATCACTTTGCCACTCTCTTGAGCACCTCACATTTTCATGATGATAGCTTGGTAGCTAATTTACATGCTGAGGAGAAGCAATGTGGGAGCTTTATTGATGAGATAGCATCCTATTTCTTCGAGGAGATCATCATAAATGGATGCTGCAGGAGAGGAGAAGAGGAATCAGTCTACCCTTTCACTTGCTTGAGGACAAGCAATCTTTGGGAGGGGAGGACTGTTATGTTCCAAAATTTTCATTAAGTTAATTGAAACATTAATTTTGATTTCCTTTTAATAAAAAGAATAAAATGGGTAAGGGGGCCCATGAAGAAACATAATAAACACTCCTAGTGTGAAAAGGGTCACTTAAGTGGCTTTATTTGGCATCTCCTAGTGTGAAAAGGGGGAAATGCAAGGAGACTAGGTCAAAGTTGACCAAGTCAACAACGCTGCATGGAGGGAGTGAGTCACCAAGTGGGACAACGCAGTTTTGATAGGAGGGATATCATTGGATGAGAGAAGCCCTAATGGGTGGGGTCCATGGCAAGGAATCTTCATTTTTGCATAAAAGGGGGAAGGAGAGCCATTTCTCATTATGTTGGAGATTTCGATTTTGCTCTGCTCTCTCTAGTTGTTCAACTGGATAGCTGTGCTGCTTAGCACAAGGGAGGTTTCTGTTTAGAAGTTTCATCTCCTTCATTGGGAAGATTTGGAGGACTTGTTCTTCATTCTCCTCACATCCAGGCTTGAGGCCAAGGTAACCATCTTCAGCTATAGTGTTTTCCAGCTGGGTAGAAAATTTGAGTTGCTGGGGGTTGCAGTGAGGATTCATTATCACCCACCTACAGAGCTAGTTTTGAAGAGGAGGAGCTCATTCTTTCTCTGGGAGAAAAGTGAGGAAGATCCTGGAGCTTCATTGTATATTTTTTCATTGGGCCATATGTTTCATCTCATTCATAGTGCAGTCTCTTCCCCATATTTCGTTATTTTCAGAGGGTACTTGCAGGAGGGGTTCACACTGTGGACTGGAGGGTGTAATCTTCAGTGAAGGGAGCAGCCTTTCACTTTGAAGATCATTGGAGGAGGTTTCTTCATCAGCTGCAGCATTTCCATCCTTCTCCATCCTTGTATTGTATTGAGTTGTAGCTGCTACACTACAACTCCGGCATTTTTCCATTGTGTGTATTTTGGCCAATCCCTTTGAGGATTATTGTAGTATTGTTTTCTGGGGTTGAGATCTTGCTTCTCCCACTTTATTTGAGCTTTATATTTCTATATCATTGTGTCTATATCAGTTTTCAGTCATTTCTCACTATGGACTGCGCATTCATAGCTTGTTGCTAGGTTGTGTAGCTGTGCACTTTCACTTTTTCATGTACATCTGTCTTGGGGCTGATCTGGCCTATCTTGAGAGGTCTTTCCTCAAGTTCTTGTATATATATTTACTGCTGCACATAATATAATGGCTATGCTCTCTTCTTGCACCATATGCATTGATGTTTCACTGCTGCTACTTGTTGGAGTTCATATATTGTTGTAGCTCTCCATTTGAGCATTGTTTGAGATATCTAGGAGTGGAGGATCTGAATAACTCACCTAGGGTTATTTATATGAGATAATATTATGGAAGTGTAATGTATGAAGGGTAAACAAAGGGATCCAAGTCCCGGTTCAGCTTATTTTTGCATTGGCTTCCTTATACAGCGTCCTTCTCGACCCTATTATAGCAAATCCTGAAAAAGGGATATTACAATCTTTCTTTTCGTCCCCCATGGGCATCCGTCGGGGTTTGCGAGGCTGATCTTGTAAAGGTTCCACCAGATCGAGTCCTAAATCCTTATACCCTGACCTCATTGGGGACATGCAAAGAAGGATCGAGAAAAATCAGACTGCTCTAATACCACTGATCCAGATTTATGCAGGAACGCAACAGAATACAGAAATAACCATAAACATATAAATACAAAGGAAATAACGCTTCATTTCATTAATATCAAATCATAGAAATATGCTTACAAACATTATAGAAATAAAATATCTAGGGTGTTGGTAGCGAATCTCTGAGAAGAGATATGGTGGCTATAGACCTCTTAATTGTGTTACAATGAGGCTCGAGGGCCTACTTATTATGGAGAAACAATGGAGAACTCCAAATGTCTAAAACCTAACCCTAGGAGATGAAGCGCCAAAAATATGGGCCCTGTTTGGGTAAGTTGGTGTTTCAACTTCCCAGGGATGTAACTTTGGCATACTATCTTCGTTTGGGGCCTCAAAACGGTTTCGGAAGTTCAGGACCTGAAAAACTGCTAAAAATAGTAATTTGTGGAAAAAAAAACTAAAAGAGACAATGGTGGGGCCCCAAGTGGAATAGGTGGGTGGCCACCAATATCCAACTGGATCAACTACTTCTGCCTAGTTGGTTTGGGGAATGTTACTTTCTTGCGTCATGGCTCTGGAAATTTGTTGTACTGACCTATTTTTCCTCTTTGCCACTCCATTATTTTGAGGTGTACCTGCAATTGTGAACTGTTTCTTTATCCCACATTCATTGCACAGGTTTACAAATTTATCGTCAGTGAATTCACCTCCTCTGTTTGATCTGATGCATTTTAGCTTACATCTAGTTTGATTTTCTGCCAGTGCCTTGCATATATTGAATTTCTCAAATGCTTTGGATTTATATTTAAGGAATGCCACCCACGTCAATATAGAAAAATCATCTATTATCAGCATGAAATATGATTCTCCACCTAATGCATTAGTTCTTGAAGGTTCGCTAAAAGCTAAAGAGGCTTACTTGTAGATAGTTGGTCTTTAGCTTTGAATGATGTGCGATTTTGTTTGCCCATTTCGCATGACTTACATATGGTATTTGGAGGCTTCTTTATTGCAGAAAAATCTCTGACAACTTTCTTCTTTCTCAGTTTGATGATGTGGTAAAAGTTTAGATGTCTCAATCTTCTATGACATAGCCAAGATTCGTCAAGTTTGCTGATGTGGCATGCTTCATTCTCTTCTTCTACTATATAGACATTACTCTCTGTTCAAACACCTTTTATCATGGTCTTTTATGTGGTGATAGACCTTACTTCACAATATTGGGCTCTGAAAAGGACCTCACAGCCTTTATAACACATTTGACTGACACTTAGCATATTGGCTTTCAGACCATCCACAAATAGTACATCCTGAATCTCTACTCTTCCATTATTCAGGATGACTGAGCCTTTTCCCTTGATTTTCCCTGCTCAATCATTGCCGAATGTTACATTTCCAGATTTCTTTTCATCAAAGGTTATAAACTTGCTTCGGTCTCCAGTCATATGTTTTGAGCACCCACTATCCACATACCATTGGCTTTTCTAATATTGAGCTATTAGAACCAGATCACACTTATTTAGCTTATTTTTCCATTGCATGTAGTTGTTTGTTTGGTAAATTTCTTGAGGAGACAGACCACAGTATTTGAGAGGACATTCGTGAGTCTTGTGCCCAATTTTATGGCAGCAAAAACATTTGATTGTATTTATGAATAGATTATGTATACGATTGAATCCACCATTTTTATTAATTCTCCTTGAGTTTCCATACACTAGACTCTGTATGTATGTTCTTCACTTCATGGATTTATGACCGAACCCTTTACAATAAAAACAATACCCATGGAAGTAGTATCTATCTCTGGCAGAGAGAGTCGTTTGAGTTAATATTTTTGTTTGTTGCATCTTTGATCCAAGTGGATAATGGTGGCCACCCACCTATTCCATTTGAACCCCCACCATCAGTTCATTCAGTTTTTAAGTTGCAGCACAACTTACTATTTTTAGCAGTTTTTCGGGTCCTGAACTTTCGGAGCCGTTTTGAGGCCCTAAACAATGTTTTTTGGGAAAACCAGGAACAACATGGGTCCATGGACCTATGTTTCTCACATTGAAAGTTTTACTCCTAGGATAGATCTTTCTAATGAGCTATTGAGTGCGTCAAACAGAGATCGGATGCCAAATTTACGTCCTCGGGATGTTGAAACGCCAATTTACCCAAACATGACCCACAATTTTGGTGCTTCATCTCCTAGAGTTAGGTTTATTAACGTTTCAGTTTTTTCGTTGTTTCTCAATATTAAATAGGCCCTCGAACCTCATTGTAACACAGTTTAGAGGCCTATAGCCGCCAAATCTCTTCTCAAAGATAGCTACCAGCGCCCTAGATAGTTTGTTTCCATTCTGTCTGTAAGAAAATTTCAGTTCTGTGATATTAATGAAATGAAGTTTTATTTCCGTTGCATCTTTGTATTTATGGTTATATGTTTATTCTATTACGTTCTTGCATAAATCTGGATCAATATTTTACTAGTTGGACTATATTTTATTTATCTTACAGTATGCCGCAATATATCCAGGTTTGTGGCAGACGAAGCAAGTGATACTTCTCACAGGAGGAAGGAACCTCCTTTGACATCTTCCGAATTTGTTCAATTCATCCTTAGGAGCACATGAGTCTTTTGCAGTTGACGGTTTCTTCGTTTCTTTCTTTGTCACTTGAGGTTTCTACTCGTTTTTTATTGTTTCCTTATATATCATGGTCATGTTGGTTTCTCCTTCATATCCTATCCTAGCCTTGATATGAGGGGATTTTTAAGCATTAAGAATTTTGTCCAAATGACTAGAGATTTTCATTTGAGAATATTCATAGTTAATTCAATTTGGAAATTTTCTATTTTCTTCCCCAGGCTTACCACTTCCTCTTCCAGCTTTTCTCGCTCCTGATTTTTCTCCTTTATTTATCTTTTAAGAATATCCTCTATTTTCCTTGATTCTTCTAGTTCAATATTCAATTTAATAAGATCTTCTAATTCTATTTCTGTCTTTGCATATTCTAGAAGAATCTCTTTCTATTTCTTACTCTTTGTTGGACATAATTATGAATTACGGATAAAACATGCTTCCCTAGACAGGTGATAATCTAGAAAAATAGATTAAATACTATACGACTTCTTCTCCTAACTAAGAACATACACAGAGAATAGATTAGAAGCTTACTTGGAATCCAAGTGCTTCCAAATGGTTCCTTCTGTCGCTTCCGTTGCAGCTTCAAATTCCAGCGGTTTGTGAAAAATTATTCCTGCAAGAATGACCACTAAAAAACAGAAGATAACAATAATACAGATGTCTATTCAAGTTAGTTTGCTAAATCAGTAAAGCATAAACCATATACATCAACTAAGATCTTACAATATGGAAAATCAAAGCAAATACAGATGCATATAGGGAAAATTAAGTTGTATTCTTTATTGATGATAGAAGGAGAGGTTAAAACCTAGTGACTGATTTGAAGTGACCATTCCAGCAACATTGCTAGCCTCATCATAGTATAATTCTCTCCAGCAGCTGTTACAAAAATCTAACTCTCAATTAAAAATCCACCAGCATTTCTCTACTCAAATTTTTCCTTCTCAAGCACTGAGATATGTGCTCAATTTATAGAGGAGTTGAAGGTTGTTTTACAATCAATGAATTTTCAATAATAGGAAAGACATGTTCCCAATCTTGTATATGTCGAATGGACACTTGGATTCGAAGCTTGACACATGTGAACTCTTCTAGAAGGCACTGGCCATGTGGAGATTTCGGAACAATGAGAATTTTGCTCCCAATGTGACCAACGCACCTGTGAATGTCGGGAAGTGCTTTGCAGAGCATCCTTGCATGGGGTTACCTGCATATGCAACGAACTTAGTCCCTTTAGAGGCAGCGTTGATGAGCTCTCATATGCTATATAATAAACTTCAAACCTTGAAAACCTTTGCTTGATGAAATTCATGCTTGATTTGTCGTGTTTTTGTCTTAGAGCATGTAGCAACTTGAAATGATAGGGGATGATAGTCCCTTAGTCATTGGTCCTGGAGATGATGCCCAGTTAACCAGGTCATTGGGAATGATGCCCAAATTGACCTATAATACTCTTAAGTTTAAGTCTGCTTATTTCCTCCAGGGCACTAATTAACTCCCCCTCAAGATCTACCTCACCTTTATCTTCAAATTCCAAGAGATCTTCCTTGGCCATCAAAATGAATTCTGATGTTCCTTCTTCATTGGGGGATTCATCTGAGCTCTCAAATGCAATGCTATCTTCTTGAACATAGAATGATCTTCGATTAAATCAGTTCCCTTTCGGCCTATTTTTGAAATTGGTTTTCTCTTTCCCTCTTGACTGATCTCCATTTTCTTGTGAGGACATTTAGATGCATAGTGCCCCACTCTTCCATAGTTAAAGAACTTAAATGGAACTATACCTTTATACTTACCTATGACTTTCTCTAATCTTCTAAAAAATTTGGCCTCTTCTTCATCAAAGCAGGAGCATTTACCTTCCTTCTCTTCTATGCACATATCAGCCTTAAAGGTTGCCTCCCTTACATTTGACTTCCATTTTTGAAGTCTCATCTCATAGGCCATCAAGTTTCCAAGAAATTGGTTCATGGTCAATGTTTCCCAGTTTGTTATTTCTTCTATGGCAGAAACCTTAGGGTTAAACCTGTATGGTAAAGATCTCAATATATTTTGTATAATTACACATTCCTTAATGGTTTCTCTTGGAGCTTTCATGTTATTCACAATTTCAGCAACCTTTAAGAAGAAACTGGCTATATCTTCAACTTCATTCATTTTTAAATTTTCAAACTGAGCTCTATAGGCTTGCAGTTTGGCCATCTTCACCTTTTTATCTCCCTCATGGATATTTTCTAATGTATCCCATATTTCTTTGGCTGTCTTACTATGCATTACTTTGATAAATTCTGACTCACACAGACCACTCAAGAGTGCATTCATTGCTTTTGTATTAGCTATGAATTTTTTTGGCTTCTTTCTCTGTGTTAGTATCCTTTGGAGCATATCCTTATATTTCCACAACAACCCAAACTTCTATTCCTAAAGACCTTATGTACGTCCTCATTCTTATTTTCCAGAAGGCATAATTTGTGCCAATAAACAAAGGGGCTTTCTTTGTTGAGTAACCTTCTAGGCTAGCCATCTTGGGGACCTAGAATCTCCTTCCAGTTGTTAAACTGATATAGAAGGAACTAGCTCTGATACCAATTGTTGAAACCTTAGTTAAACTGAGAGGGGGGGTGAATCAATTTAATACATCTATGGACTTTTAAAACTTTCTTTTAAACTTATTTACACCTTCATTTCATGATAAAATTAATGTATAATGAAACAATAATCTTAATATGTGAGTAGCAAGTATTAAGTAGATTAAATACATAACTTCAACACAAAATCATCATGCATATAGACAATGGATATAAGTGGAAACCCATAAAGGAGAAAACCACATCTTATTATTTTTATGGTGCAAAGGAAAGCTCCAACTCCCTCTCACGAATGATTTTTTGTAGGCTCCAACCTACAGGAGGTTACTGCCTCAAATTATGCAATCTACTACTTACAAGGAAGCTCCAACTCCCATCTATTTTCTACAATCTACAACCCATAGGAGGCTCCTACCTCAACCAGCTACAACTGGAGATCTATCAAGCTACAACTTGATATGGAAGCACCAAATTCCTCACACTACCATAAAATCATATGCTGATTTACCTGGATATCAACTCAGTTTTTCTCCTTCTTCATTGTTGTCCTTCCAGTCTTCAATTATACTCTATATTAGCTCTAGATATTCACAAATCCTCTATCAGCTCTGTCTTATTCTTCCACTCTCTAACCTCTCTATGCATATAACAATACCATCATTTATAGAGATTACTTCATGGTTGTTTTTATTCTATATGGGAATATGAAGTGAAAAGGCATGATTCTTTCCTTCCACCCATTCATTTCCTCACTCAGCATATTCAGGATGTTACAAAACTAAATACACTCATTTCAGTATTAAATTGGATTTTTTATTTGCCTACGGAGACTTGACTTTGCATCACAAAAAATATAAAATAATTAATAGATTTACAGTTATAATCAAAACATTCCAATTCAGCCCTTAAGCTTCTTAGCTTTCCTTTGAATTTTTCCTCTTCTGCTATTGTTCCTTTGTATTTTATGTTTCTATAGTTATGTTTCAACTATGTTGCATAGCTGCCCTTTTTTCCCGACTCGACCCATCCTGTTGCACTTTTCTGCACGAGGTCAGGTCCTTTAACTTGCTCGAGCCTTTACTTGTTGTGTTCATAATTTTCCCTTTATTACACAGTCACGACTCCATAACACTATTACATGTGGGTTATGGCCCACATAAATCCCTTTTAACACAGCAGAGTCCAATATTGATGTTTATTCCACATACATATGTTAGGAATAAAAAGGCGCATATTAACATACACGAAACAGGGGTTATCGGGTCCCACACTACTTGACCAATCATAATATGTCACACATTGCTTGCCCGCACCTTTTAATGTTTTGCACAAATATCAAAATACACAGCGGAATCACAAACTGTTACTTTAAGCTCAATTAAACATAAAATGCAAAGTAATTACATACCGACGGAAATTCTTTATTGAGGGTCCCACAACACTTTCCACCAATCACAGTACATTGCACTGCGCTTTCCTGCAAGTTTAACTCTCATGGCTATCGTTAACTCATATAATATGTGATGTGCGTTAGTGCGCAGAGTTGACATGTGGCTCTTCCCTCATCGCATCACATACAATTTACCATACAGTGCAAAATATTAATGGTATCCTCTAAGATTTGCGATGTGCGCTCGCGTGTAGTGCTGGCACATGGCTCTTCCCTCATCACATCGCATACAAATTACCATACCGTGTGAACTATTAACGGTATCCTCTAATATTTGCGATGTGTGCTCATGCGCAGTGCTGACACATGGCTCCTTCACTTCGCATCACAACCAAATTAACTTACCATGCGACACCTTAACACTAAACTCTTAAAAGTTGCGATTTGAAAAATCTCTCCTGGTGCAATTTGATCTCCGCTGTTCATCTCTTGCCTTCACTTCTGTGATCTAATCCTGACCGTCCGCTCATCCTTCATGCAGCTCTTCTTCATCTCTTCCGCTCGCTCTGATCTCTACCATTAATTCTTAATACTTTGATTCTGCGATTCGATCTTTGTCGTCCGACCGCCCCCCTTGGAATTCCTCTAAGAGTTCTCTGCCTTAGTTGATTTTCCTTCTTTCAACTGTCACCACTCCTCTACATCTTCACTATCCTTCCTGAGATTTATACAATTTATAATGCACCGATCTCTCATGAGCTTGTTCTTCTATTTTTTATTCACTCCGAATTGGGATTCTTACGCTTGCTGCATGCCTTTGTTGCTTCTCTACTGCCTCTGTTGCCTTTGTTGCTTCTCTGCTACATTTGATGCCTCTGCTGCCTCTGCTTCTTTGCTACTTCTGTGAATCTCTCCTGAGCTTATTCTTTAGGTTATTCATATAACCATTACAATGTCTCGAGCCTTCATTTGTTGCCTTTGCTTCCTCTGCTACCTCTGCTTCTTTGTCTTATTGCTGGTTCTGGTGCTGCTCCTTTGTGCTCCTTTTCCATCAATGACAATATTTCCAACATCCTCATGAACACAATATTCACAAGCTTGAGGTAATGAACATGAAATTAAATTCCTTCTTGGAACACCTTCATGTGCCTCCTTGGATTTAGAGATTTCTCCATCATGTTGTCCATAACCAAGACCCAAATACTTAGGCCTTTCCTCAACAACAATTGGCTCATCTATGCCTTGTGCATGTTTGCCCAATCCTTTTCCTTCATAGCCCATATTCATCAATAATTTGGACCCTATTCCTCTAGTGTGTCTTTCAAAATCACCTACACATTTATTTTGAGAGGAAATTGAAGATAAACTTGCATTGAATACCTCTTTTTCAAGCACATACTTGGCTAAGGCTTCCTTGGCATCATGGAACTGAGTCTCCATCTGATTCATCTTTTCAAGAAGTTCTTACATCTCCTCATTCATGGAAATAAACTACTCTTGAAATATAATTCTCTCCCTCTTATATTCATACTTCTCTTGCACCATATCAATCATGATGTAGAGCTTCTATAACATCTCTTTATCAAAGAGTTTTTCTAAGGAAGATGGATTATAAGCATTGCTTAATGAAGCTTCCATCACACCTGCAATGCATACAAAGCTTATTTTCTATGACTTGAGAACTGATCTCTGAATATTGAATTCTTCTAGGGAGAAGGCATACACATAAACTTGCACACAGTTAATTTTCCTTGCAAAGATTCAAAAACCAATAGCTAATTCTTCTAGCTAACCTTGGCTAAAATGAGCTAAAAAAATTTCTCTAATACCAACTTGATTTGAATATGGGAAAACTAGCTATCTCCCTCATCAATATTAAAAAAGTGTGTTTAGGATTGTCTCAAGTTAACCAATTTTGAAGAGTTTTATGTGTCTTTTATGATCAAATTATGAGTTAATTAGTTGTTAAAAATTCATGTACAACAAATGAAATGTAGAGAAATAACACACAACAATCACATTACAAAATGGATGATCACGAAGTTCACCCCTCCTGGGCTACATCTCCATGGACTTGATTCAACTCCAATGGATTTGCAACCTACTCCATTGGCTTAAGAGCACCCAAAAAACCCAAAAATGACTATTCAATCGTTGAAATTGGTTTCTATATGATCTAGGCTTGACCTCCCATCTTGGTGGCCATGGGCTTGTTTAATCTCCAAAGTGACAAAAACACTTTCAAAAGTGCTCCAACACCTCTGAAAATTGTACCACTATGTTAAAATCATCAAATACATCTAAAAATGACTATTCCTAAGCCAATATTGGTCTTCAGCTAATCTAGGCATGGCCTTCCTTCCTAGTGGCCCTAAGATTCAAAATTATTCAAGGTGTAAAAAAACTCTGTAGAATTTCTCCTTTGCCTCTGCATCCTATTCCAATGGATTCATAGCATGCTAATCTACAAGGAACAACTCTTCCTAAGCCAAAATTGGTTGAAAATTTCTCAAGATATCGCCAATTTAATTTTCCCCCAGATTCCTCCTCCAAATCTGGAGAAGACTCTAGATAGCTCCGCCAAATTTGCAAATCTGCCAAAAATGGGGGTACTGCCAAAAAATCCTCCAGAATAAGAACTGATTTCAACTTATCTTAATTATGGATTAGTTGGGGATAAGTGTGAATTAATGTGCACTAAGTGCAGTTAACTTGGGCACTAGGAGTGGGACAAATGACGCGGTCTCATGGGAGGAGGGTTGGCCCCCTCCATTCCGCCTTCAAATCCACATTGCACTTTAAATATAACTTGGGTGCTATGTTTATTAATAACCATGTGTGTAGCCTATTTTCAAGGGTGGATAAATAGGAGGGGGAGGTCATGGGTTCGACCCACCCTCTGCCCATCCTACGTACATTTTACAACGATTAATATCTGCGCTCCAAACTTAATGTCTAAAAATTTGGCTATGTATATATTCAAACTTTGCAGATTTAATTACGTGTTCCAAAATTAATATAAACCTTCGTCCAACCATATGGTTATTCACTTCAATAAATCACATATTCAACCCCTAGTCAGACTGTAATATCCCAAAATGGGAACTGTCAGCAAGGCATGACTGGAAAACGCATTTTCCAGGAATGGATGCTACAGGATTTGAAACCAAGAACTGTATCCCTTATATAAATGTATATAAGACTGAAATCCAAGAGGTGGCCCAAAGGAAATCCCTCTAGGTGGGTTAAACAAATCTCCCACACCTAGTTGTCTTCAGAAAATGCCCGATGAAGGGGCTGCAACAATGCTTGAACATGAGATGGAAAAACAACGTTATTTTTATAAGCCTGGGCACATGAAGATGAAAATAGCCAAAAAAATGTATATTATAGTAGCAATGATATACAAATCCTTTAGGAAAGAGTCACTCAAGCAAAGCAATGCAGCCTCAAAGGGACATGTACATGGAAATAAAGAAACACTGCTACACATGTATTTCTGCAGGCTAAGAGGACGCAATTTATAAGAGAAACTGCATCATACTGAATAATAATGGAAATATATAAAAATGTATGGCTCAATAAATGAGGGGGAGAAAGCTCTCAACCCCTAGAAACAATAATACAACAATCCTGAGAAGGATTGGCAAAAATATACAAAAATGGAAAAATGCTGGAGCTGCAGGGTAGCAGCTTGTTGAAGCCCCGAAAATTGGGTCTACAACAAGGGGGATACCCACCTGGTCTGGACCTTGGTTAGCAGCTCTTTTTCCATTTGGTGTAGTGGGTCCGTTTGGGGATAATGGGACCAGTTTCCCAATATGTGTGTGTGTGTTGAAAATAGATATTTCCTCTCTAAAAAGGTTCCTAAGTGAAATGCTTTTATTCTATTTCTAATCTAATTATATGAAAATTGTATTCTAATTTAAACATAAATATCTAACTCTAAACTAAACCTGGGATAAAATCTTTTTTATGTGATCTAAAATAATTTCGAATAACAACTGATAAGAAAGATTATTCAACTGTTATAAGAAAAGAATTCAATAAAGATAAACCACTTCATATAAAAAATTAGATGAAACAGTTGTGAAAAACATATCGCATAATAAGCTATTCATACATTAAGCATAAATAAATAATTATCACCGTACATAAGTTCCAAATGATAACTTAAGCATTCAAGCATCAACATATAAACAACTGAAAATAAATATTACTTTAACACAGAAGCAAAAATAGTTAAGAGATAAAAGTACCATTGATAAATGGTTCTACTCATGAGCTAAAAGCAATAATGATTTATCTCTTCTTAATCCAACATCTACTAAGAGTACAGAAATGCAACATCAGTAGCAGATATTAGACACATATATCGATAAATCTCGTTCCATTCATTCATCAAAACCTCCTCTGAGGGTGCAGAAGTGCATGTTCTGAGGATAACTTTTGACAAATTTCTGGACCATTCTCTAAATGCATGAGAAGGGTTTAAATACTACTAACTAAATCTAATTATAGTTTATTACAAAAATTTAGGATTCGGTTTAAATGACTGTCCTTTTTCTATGCAAAAATAAAGTAAAACTAAAACTAAATCTAAAATTAAAACTATTAACTAACTACTTATGAATCTGGTCTTTGAATTTGCAAGCATCCAACATTGATTTGAGAAGAGGGGGCTGGCCGACTTCAGATTTTAATTGTCCCGAAAAGACGGAATCAACAAGTGTTGGCGCGATCTTCTTAGCAAAATTAATGATGCAATTAAGAGCGCTGCATTGGCTGTGTGGTTTAATCAGGCACGTCCAGTAAGAATCCCAATTTAATTTTGTCAATCCTTGAATTGATTTTTCCTTCTCTTCAGCTTTCTGTTTCCACTCTGTTTGCAATTTCCGTGCTTGTGGTAGGTATCTTGGAATAGTTTCCGAAATCAAATTAACTTTGTGCAAATTTTCATTTACACAATCAGTCATTTACTTGCCATTCATTTAGAAGATTCTGCTTTGCAAAATATATCTTGTACTTTTTGTTGTGATGGATGTGATATTTTCTTCAAAGAAAGGTTTTATTATAATCTATCATAAACTTAAGTTTATCTAAAGATTTTCTAAGGAATTTTCTTAAGTTAATGATAGTAAGTTTTATTTGAAAAATAAAACAAGCACTAATTTAATTTTTTGGATTTTTTAAACTAAGGGCCCCCACAAATTTAATATTATTACTAATATTAAAAAAAAAGGGGGTTGTTGCTGGCTACAACAATTGGTGATTCACTTGGAAGAACCAGTTATCTCTGCTTTTCTTTTAAATTTTCTAAACTTTTCAAAACAGAAAATTTTCCAGAAAATCAAACTATATTATAAAAAGACAAAGTGCATTATGCTTTAATCTATAAATAATATTTCATTTCTTCTATATTCAACTTTGACTATTCACTTCCTCAAGCTAGTCATTGTATCTACATCAATCATTACTTGGTTTAAAAAGATAAAAACGAAAGACTTCTCTGTAAATCAGTTTTAAATATGCTCATTTGTCGTAGGTAGAGCCACTGCTGCCAGCAAGCGTCTATAGCTTCGACAGGGTTACCTGTTACCTAGTAATGATCCTGTGTCCTACTTAGAGAAATATACAATTTTCAAAGAGAAATCCATATTCACACTTATTGCTTTTTATTTTATTTTTACCCTTAAATAGCAATGTCTTGGTTTGGTAGCCAATTTATGACAGTGCCATTCACTTGATTTATAACTTTGCTGAACAAGCTGACTCATGATGAGACCCCTTGCCTTTCTATTGCAATAATCTTGAGTCATTTCCCTGTTGTGGTATGCAGTATTGGCAAAGTCAGCAAGCTATAATATCTATGATCATGATAAGTCGACTCGTGATGAGACCTCTTACTCTTTAAGTTAAAAGTGTATCCTTGGATTATTCCCTGAACTTTGTAATTTTCTAGGTGGGGAGGAAGTCATTGTTTCCTTAAGATAGCTCTGGACGACAATGATAGAATTTTTTGGAAAGAAATTTTCTACAGAGAACTTTCGTTTTGTTATTGATACCTTTCATTGGACTGATATAAAACAATCTTTCACCAAAAGTTGTTTTTCATCAAAATTTTCAAAGTTGAAACTAATATCATTTTCTAGATTTAAACTTTTAACTGTATCTTTGAATAATAATGATCAATATTCTAAAAATAATTCTATTTATATAAGTGAAGAAATAAAATCTAAAAAGAGAACTTGTATCTTTTTCATGAATTCCAAATGTAACCATTAACAACTGGTTTTATTATGACAAATAAAGAAAACTAATCTACAAAATAGAAGAATGATCTCCTATGGAAAATATTTTTTAAGGATTTGTCCATTAACAGGTAAAGACTCTCTTTTCCCTGTTAAATCATGTAACATGAAAGTAGATGGACCTATGATTCTTTCAATTTGAAAAGGACCAAGCCACATTCGTTGAAATTTCGTATGTTTTCCTTTTTCCTCATGGGCCTTGTCCCATTTTAGAACTAAATCTCCTATTTGAAAATCTTTAGAACTAAATATCCTATTTGAAAATCCTTTCTGGTTATCATGTTTGAATCAAAAGAAGCTTTAACTAATGCTTGATGATTAGCATGAGTTACTTTGGCTTTTTCTCGTTGTTCTTCTAACTTAATTATTTCCATTTGCCTTAATTGTAAAGAAGAAGTTGGTTCTTCATCAATATACTGAACTAAGGCTAGAGAAGGAATCGCTAGATGAGTTGAAAGAACCACTTCTCTCCCATAAACTAAATTAAAGGGAGAAGTTCCAATAGAAGCCTTCTGCGTTATTCGATCTGCCCATAAAGCATATATTAAAGACTTATGCCAATTTTTATGACTTTGATCAATGGTTCGCTTGATTATTCTGATTAAGTTTTTATTTGTTGATTCAGCTAACCCATTTCCCTGTGGATAATAATTGGCAGAGTATTTAAGTTTGAAATTTCTCTTGAGTGCAAATTTAGTCATAGCATTACCAGAAAAATATGATGCATTATCAAATATTAAAGCAGAAGATAAACCAAACCTGGTGATTATGAACTGATCTATGAACTCGATGATGTGTTCGGCATTAGCAGTCTTGAGAGGGACTGCTTCTACCCATTTCGTAAAATAATCAGTTGCTGTAATGATATACCTATGTTTTTTAGAAGAGTGAGGAATGATCTCACCTATTATGTCCAATCCCCATTGATCAAAAGGCTGCTCAATGTTGACTGGTTGTAATGGTAATGATGGTTTCTTTTGTCTTCCAGCTGCAGTTTGACAAATTTGACATTTCCTTGCATAGTTATGTGAATCTTTAAATAGTGCGGGCCAGTAATAGCCTGCACGGAGGATCTTATGTGCAGTAGCATCTCCAGCATAATGTCCACCTGCTGGCCCATCATGAAGTTCCTGCAAGACTTTTTCAGCTTCAAATTTCTCTAGACATCTAAGAAGAACAGAATCATAATTCATCTTAAAAAGAACATCATTCACAAGCTGATATTGTTTAGCCTTCAATCTTAGAGCTCTTTTCTTGGTGTGATCGAGATTTGGAGGAGCATATCCATTCTTCAGATAAAATATGATATCAGCATATAATGATTTAACATCGTTTAGGCTTACCTCATATGTTTTTATCTCTTCAGATGGTTTTTTAGAAATAAGCGATGCTCCAGCTAGTATTTTACAAAAGCCTTGACCTCTCACAATACTTGCCGGTTTGATTTCTACATCATATTCTTGTAAGGCAGTAACCCAATTGGCTCTTTTCTCACCCGCATATTTTTGAACTAAAAGATTTCTTACCGTTGGAAACGGCACTATGATTTTTGTATGGGTTTTAAGTAAAAAGGGTCTGAAATATTTAACTGCTTTGAAAACAGCATAAGCTTGTTTCTCCACATCTGAATAATTCAACTCAGCTCCGTGTAAATTTGAACTGAAAAAAGCAATTGGAGCTTCTGCTTTGTCTTGATTTGCTTGAGTGAGTATTGCAGCATAAGATTTATCAGAGGCAAATGTGTAAAAAATAAAAGGATCGGAAAAATTTGGAGTTGCTAAAGATGGAGCATTGATAATTGCTTGTTTGATTAGATTGAATGCCTCATATTCGTCTTTGCCCCATTTGAAGTTTGAATTATTTTTAATCATTGCTTGCAAGTGTGATACAATTCTTGAAAAATCTGGCACAAATCTCTTTACAAAATTAATTTGACCAAGAAAAGATTGCATAGCTTTCTTGTTGTGAGGTAATGGTATTTCAGAAATTTCCTTGATTCTATCAGGATAAATATGAATTCCAGATTTTGATACTATGAATCCAAGAATTTTTCCTTCATTCAATGCAAAAAAGGATTTTTTTTTTCGGATTAAGTGAAATTCCATACCTTTGACAGCGTTGGAAGATCTGCTTCAAATCTCTAAGATGATTGCTTCGTTTTTTGGAATATACAGTTATATCATCCAAGTAAATTATCACTGATTTGTTAACTAATCCCTTGAAAGCAATGTCCATGGCTCTCTGAAAAGTGGCACCAGCATTAATCAGACCAAAAGGCATCTTTTGATATGCATAAGTGCCCCATTTGGTTCTGAATGTAGTTTTCAATTGATCATCAGGATGGACTAACACTAGATTGTATCCAGAGAAACCATCTAAGAAAGACATTAATTCTGATCCTACAACTGCCTATAATATTTGCTCCATGGGAGGCAAAGGAAAATTATCTTTTTGGCAGGCTTTATTAAGATTTCGAAATTCAATGCAAATTCTAATATCTCCGTTCTTCTTTCTAACAGGAACCATATTGGAAACCCATTTAGAATGTCGAATGGGAAAAATAATCTTGGCTTTCAATAACTTATTGAGTTCAGATTTGATCTGATTTTCTAGATTGGGGTGGATCTTTCTCAACTTTTGTTGGACAGGTTTCTCATCATTGATCATTGGGATCATTATGTTGGATGATAGAAGTTTCATAAGTTTTGAGTTCATCGTAGTTCCAAGCAAATACACTTTTATATTGTTTCAAAAGACGAATATACGCTAATTTTTCTTCAGGAGCTAGGCCAAGGCCCAGGTTGATATTCTGTGGTTTGGCATCAATTCCTAGATTTACTAATTCATAATTCAAAGTTGAACTTTGCAGTTTTGAATTGGTAGATATTTTAAATCGATCTTTCAAATCATAAAGGTCTTCTAACTTGACTACTGACTTTGGCATAGCATTATTGGTGTTATCTTGGAGAAATTGTCTATCATGTTGGTCTTCATCAATTATCTGATTGATGTAAGATCCTTCAGATGTGAGAAAATCTACAATATCAGGATCATCATTGAAAATCCTCCAATTGGTAACGTTATCAGGAATCGAGGGTCTAAAGATTAATTCGATTGAAAATCGATCAGGACTAAAGTCTTCTGCAAGAATGAGCTTGGAAGCTACATTAGCTAGGAGGTTTGAACTAGCATTCTAAATTCTGGGAATTGATGAAATGTTAAACGCTATAAAGTGTTCAGTCAGATCTTGGACTAAATATTGATAATGCTTTAAATGACCTGATAAACAATGTATAGTATTGCGTACTTGTTTAATTACAATTTCCGAATCTCCAAAAACTTGTAGATATTTGATGTCTAATCCGATTGCTTTATATAATCCTTGGACTAAAGCCTCGTATTCTGCAGTGTTATTAGTGCAATCAAACTCAAGTCTACAAGTTAACATAATTTTGTTTCCCTCTGGACTAACCAAAACGCATCCTGCTCCTGCTCCTTCATTAGACTTAGAACCATCAAAAAATAATTTCCAAAATAAAGATTTATTTACAGGAGTATCTACAAAATTAATACATTTAGAACTATCTGTTTGAGAAAAAATTTCTATTTGAGATAAAACAGAACGTTACAAAATAAGGTGAAGTATGAGCATTGAAATTCCCTAAGAAAGAATCAACTGAATAATTGCCAATGATATTACTGCTGTATGCAACTGGTTCATTCTCTCCTTCCAGTTCTGTTACTATGTATTTATGATGTTTTTCTCGTTCAACCTTTATCTGATTTGGTTTACCATTGTAAGGAAGCCACATATGCGACCAATCAGTTGCAAAATATCCATGAAGTTTTTCTGACCAATCTCTGCTAAGAATTAAGCCATAAAATTCTGGAATATCTGCAGCTAAAATATCAATGACTTGACATACCTTTGGATTTGATGACAATCTTATGGTAACCTGATTTAATTCGCCAGTCACTTCAACTTGCAATCGATCCAGATGGACTATGCGCACAACATATTTTTGTGGTTGAATGTTCAACTTTGCACATATTGATTTTGGTAGAATATTAGATGAAGCTCCAGAATCCACTAAACAATTATGCAAATTTTTATTGAAAAATTCATAAGTAAGAAGAAATGGAGGAGTAAGAGATCTTGACCTTCCTCCAATTAAAGCGATATTTTCTAGATCAACTTTACTGATCACATTAGCTGGAGGTCTTCCCATCTCGTTGGAAGCTTGAGAAATCACAGGATCAGGCAAAGGTTTTTTTGGTACAGCATGTAATTCTTTCAAAAGTACCTTTTGTTGGTGTTTTAACTTGCTCAATTCATAAAAAGTGATGTTAGCCCTAGTCTTCTTCATGTCTTCTATGATATTATACTCCATTTCATCTGGAACAATCAGTGTTCTTGATGAAATTGATGAATCTGTCTGAACTGGGCTAGTTTGAATTGCTTTAGATGTAGTTTTCTTAGTTGCAATTTTATCCTTAGTCAATGAGCTTGCGCTTTTTGACTTAGGAGTAGTTTGAGGAGGATCAAGTTGATTTCTACTTCGAGTGCTAACTGGGGATGCTTCTTGATCTTCCTCATCTGGAAGGATGAAATCCCACATACCTTGTAGTTCTACGACTTCTTCTTCATCAATAGTTTCTTCAGTAGCAGTTTCTTCTTCTTCTTCTTCTGATTCAACATTAGTTATAGCATTTGGTGGCTTTGGATCAGTTGAAGGATTTCTTCTAAAAGGCTTGAAAGAATTTTTAGAAGATGTTTCTACCACTTGTTTCTTAATGTCAACCATTTCGTTAGACATGGTTTTCAAAACTTTCTGCAATCCTTCTAAATCAAATGGATCTTTTGATTTTTTTTTCTTGGGGTCTTCCTTAAAAGTAACCTTCTTGGATTTTCGTTCTTCTATCGCATTTTTATTATCTAGAGCAATGATACATTTCTCTACCGCTATTGCCTCCTTCATGTTTTCTGCTAAAGTTGTTTTGTTAGCCCTATCAACAAAGATTGTTGTGTTTGATGGTAAAGAAGAAATGTACCATTCACTTCACACTTCTTCGCTAGGTTTGGAAGCAGTAAGAATTTTGTTTAACAATTTATTGAAACGTGAATTAAAATCCTTGACAAGTTCTTTTGAATCAACTCTAAGATTAGACAGATCATTGATTAATGTTGTTGTAGACCTATCATCACCAAATTTAGTCAAAAATTGATCTTGAAAGATATCCCAACTAGTGATGGATCCATATGGTAATGAGAAATACCATGATCTAGCTGCTCCTTGTAGAGTATAAGGGAAAAGTTGGACAACAACATCTTCATTAATAACTCCATTGAAATTTATGGACAACATAAAATTGTTTATATGTTATTCTGTTAGCATGCCTGCTTCAGGCTTAAACTTAGGCAGCCATTTTTCAGGATGGGCTAGTAATTGAATCAAGGGTGCAGGCATTAAGACTGCCCCTGGATTATTCCATGGAATTTGGGCCATCGCTGAACTAATAATAGAGGAAAGTGTAGAAGATGATCTCTATGATTGGGAAGATGAAGATATTACAATTATAGATGATTGAGAAGGTGATGTGGAAGTTCTAGTCGAGTGAGGGACAATGGTCTGAAGTGGAGGGGTGGGTGGCTAACTTTGAAAGATGGCGGCCCCCTTGTTGAGAGTTCTCTTGCTCACCCTAGCCCGATGCGGACTAGCAACTACGTTCCTAGTCATTTCGCCATTTTCTCTTGGCGGAGCTTTGAAGCTTACTTTTTTTCTTTCTAAAAAGAGCGTAATCACTTATACAAGAGAATCAAAGAGCTAAAGTACTACCCCTCTAATAAGCCATCCCATCTAAGCATACAGAACTCCTAGCCCAGCCCTGCAACTTGCCTCTGAACTCTATCGATAGGCTGATAACGGAAGCACATACCAATCCAAACCCTCCAACTCTCTCTAGGGGCTTCTCACTCACCAGTCTGAATGAATGTGTGGTCATCAGCCCCTTCAAGGCTGTTTCCGTGCATTCTGTCACCACTTTAGACACATGTTAGGTGAAGATATTCTTGGCTTCTACCAGGAGCGTAGCGCAACTGTTCTATTAGCACCCACCATTTAGTCTGATTAATGGGTCACTACTCCTAATAAGAGAAATTATTATATTATATATGTAATTACGCTTTAGATCCTATAGCATAATATTGATAGAATATCATAGCTATCTTGGATCCGATAGGCTCGTAGATAATTACATTTCTCACCGAGGGCTGAACATCTCGAATCAAGGCCTGCGGGTTAGATCAAATATATCGTTCCATTCGCTAGGGAAGACCGAGACACGACTTAAAGACTCAACCCAGGTAGTTGATTAGCTATCTTATTAGGTGAACATATTGGGACAAGACGTAGCGGACCACGCCCCAAATCCTCCTTCCACTCACTAGACGAACACCCCCGAGACAAGACGTGTCGTTCACACTCGGGCAGTTTAGCACTTATATCCTCTTAGGCGAGAACACCCCGAATCAATTTGCTAAGCCACCACCCGGGATAGACGTAATCACAGCATGTAAGGGAACATACCAAATCAACCTGCTAAGCCACATCCGGGGTAGGCGAAAAAACATTATAGAAGCAGGAAACCGAATCAAGACCTTGCGGATATGAGGTCGACTGTTAAGACAGATTTTTCTACAATTGACAATAAAAAATATAGATTTACGTAGATAAATTGTTTCTCTCATGAAGTAAAAGATGATCGCTGATATGAAAAATAGCATACCACAAGCCTTCTTTCTACCGCTACAATCCATTAGATCCCCTACGGTAACATCCCCTACTTATTGGTTCTATAGTACAATGACTTATTTTATCATGAGCTCATTATACACTGGTTCCTGCTGGCTAGCTACGGGGATTCCCCTAGTTACAGGGTCTTCTGACATACAGTTGGTCGCTAGCCATAGGGAGTTTGTACTTGGTCCCTTCATTTGTAATTATAGACATTCCATCTCCATAAAGTCTCCTGTGTCCATGGCTTAGGTGGGCAGGTGCTCCAGTCCAGCTCCAGCAAGTAGTAGGCAATGCCAGGCTTGTCAATAAAAAGTCCCTTAGCTTGTGAATGAGGCTTATCGGCTGAGTGTGATAGCTAAATCTCAAGTAGGCTCTTGAGGGTAGGTGATCTGATCTTAAAAACAGCTAGGTAGGCATGGGTCTACTTCTGACCATATTCGTTCAAATAGGTAGGATCGCTGGACTAAGTAGCCAATGTAGGCATCATATGGAAAGATATTAAGGTAGGTAGGTGCCCCAAAAACCTGGAAATAAATATATCCATAGGGTCCCGATAACCAGGGTATATAATAAAAAAGTCCATCGGGAAGGTAAAAGATCACGGATAGAGGCAGGCATAGTAAGAGGCTCCGGTAGCCACTATATAGGTTCCATAGGAATATCTAGTTCCATAGCCAGCATCACTCTCTTACTAAAAAAAGTAGGAGATCGTTTAGTCCCAAAGAAAAAGAATATAGGGGGGGGGCAGGTCCATTGGAATCAGCATAAGAGTAAGTTTTATATGAGATACTGGTAAAAAAGAAAAAGCTATAACCCATTGTAAGGCATAGCCTCTAGGGAGATCTATTCGGAGCTAGTGGTTTAAGTGTAAATAAAAACATAAACTAACAGATCGAATTGAAGGAAGGAGATCGAATGTAAAATGAGCATAGGCAGGTAACAAAGAGTAAAAAGAAGGTTTGGTTGTTTAAGGAATTGAAGTGGATAACCTAACTGGGCTAGTACACAAATAGCTTTATTTTATGAGCTCGAAAGCCTAGGAAGATAAGAATAAAAAAGACCATAGGCCAGTACTAAACTACAAAAGAGAGAGCAAGGCCCGGTAGGGTGAGGGACGAACTCTCGACAATAGGCCGCCATCGACTCACTATTCATATGGTGAGGCCCGGTAGGGACTCGACTAAAGGCCTGTTAGGGGCTCGGCCGAGGTTACGAGGGATTTCACTCTCTATTTTCTGAAAATAGAGGCCCGGTAGGGACTCATACATTCATATGTGTGAGGGATTTATCGCTTGACCGACAGAGGAGGTCGAGGGCTGCCATTGATTTATCACTCGACCGACAGAGGAGGTCGAGGGCCACCATCAACAACTCTCTTTTGGGGGAGGGGAAAGCCGCCATCAACTTGAAGAACACAAGGCTCGTTAGGGTGAGGGTGAGCTTGTCGAACTCTTGAAAAAGGCCCGAAGGGACTCGGCCGAGGTTACGAGGTTGAGGAGAGGTAACGTTTGAGGGTGAGCTTGTTGAACTCTCGACAAAGGCCGCCATCAGACGAACAACTCTATTTTGGGGGAGGGGCCCCAAAAACCGCCATCAACATGAAGAACACAAGGCCGCCATCGACTCAGCCAAGGTTACAAGGTTGAGGCCGCCATCAACTCGACCGAGGTTACGAGGTCGAGGGACTCACTATTCTGATGGTGAGGGAAACAGCTCAAATAGTAAGTCAAAGTGAAAGAAGTGCGCGCTTTCTTTTTATGTGTTTGTGTTTTCATGTATATAATGGAAATACATAATGTGGTTCTTGTTAGGTCAACCATTATTTGAATTGGTACTACCTGGCCTTTATAGTGACCCATGAGCGTGTCACAGATTTACACTTATTACCGGGAAACTATACTAGCAATTGACTCATACATCAACTATACTTACCTCTACTTTGAATAAACCCTCATCATATATTGTCTTATCAACTTTGAATTTCAATAAATTGAGGAAGGGAATAACCAGTTGTGCTGGAATCTAGAACTTCCCTATTTCATTTAGTCAATACAGCCAGACCCCTTCCCTTAGATTGGGATGGATGAAAGGAGGAAGGAACTGAAATGCATGAAATCTGATATTTTCCTACAACCAAATGCAATTTCTCGAACCCGGTGGATCAACTTCGTCCCTCGAACACCCTCTAAGCAGGGGTTTGATATATATAGAATGGCATTGAAAAAATTCTTTTTGGAATGAATTCACGGACCAACCCGACTTGTTGTACGGGGAATGGAATCTTAATAGGTTTTGACCTCACTCACTCTAGATTCTTATGCTACCCTCTTGGCCTTAAAGGAAGAGATCAACTGGGCCAAATGCTGGCGACGGAGTCTATTTGAATATTGAAAAGTGCAAGTTTGAGACCTCGATGAATCACTCCATATCCTGGGATGAAGATAGTAAGTTCAAGTCTAGGTAAGGTTGATTCGGTGCTTCTTCTTAAGAGAAGGTAAATAGCAGCAGTCCCCACTAAATGAATTAATAAATCTGGCTGGGTTAAACTATTACCACTTGGATTTAAGAGGAGAGGAGGGAGCCTTGACGATAGGAGGATCATTCATCCATTAGCGGGCACCCACTGCATTCTAGGAAGGCAAATCTCTATCTGCCTTTCATTTTAGTCCATAGATTCAGTCCAGGGATGGCTGAAAATTTTCCTGCAGATACTGGATGAAGAGTTATCTATGGACAATCTAAGAGGGTTACTTGCATGGTTACTAGGATCACCTGCAGAGATAGTTGATATACCCCTACACTGCATCGAGAGAAGAAGGTCGGGAAAGGAATTCAGGTTGCATGCACTAATTGGAGGATATGAGGTGTTGGAAGTTATGCTTGATTTGGGATCAGATGTGAACATCCTACCGAAGAAATCATGGGAGTTAATGGGACAATCGAACTTGGTATACTCATCGATCTTGCTGCTGTTGGCGAATTAGTAGCGCATTTTCCCAATCGACAGACTGGAGCAGATGGAAGTTGATCTTGATGGGGTAAAGAATGATGCTAATGTCAAGGTCATTGATATATTGGATGATAAGGATCGATCCCTACCCACTATGGCTAGGGATTGATTGGGCATTTGATAATGACACTGTGCTCAATTTGAAACAATGGTGGATGTCATTAGAGAAAGAGGGCCATAGGGTCGTCTAGCCATTGGATCCAATGTAGGGCGAGCGATTTGTGGAACAGGTAGAAGAGGTGTTGGATGAAGGTACCTTGGATCAGCTTAATAATCTTTAGTGTTTGGCACCGGGAGGATTACATAAACATGTCTGCTAGTAGAGAGTTGAGTTGGCACAGTGTTTTCTCCTATGCGACCTACTCTAAAGCTGCCATTAATCGGTGGCAGAATGGGCACAACTTACTTTAGGTTTCGTGGCTTTCAAACGCCTGCAAATGGTCGGTCATTCGGACAAGAATTTATATTGCGGACGGAATCCAATATAGGTCAATATTGATTGATGCCTAATGCCCCTCGACGCCTAATGTATTCATTGAAGGGGCGCCTAAGAGCAGTGGGATAATAGATATAGATATATGGTTTTAATTAATTAAGTGGGTTGCTTCTGGGTACCACCTTGACTGGCTTTAGTGTGCCTAAGATGTGCCTTTATCCCATTGAGAGAGGCAGTGAACCCATACCAATGACCTTTATGCCCCACTAGCCCCACTAGCCCCCACTCACTTCGTAACTTCAATAATCCTTTACAGCGTGAGGGAGCCAACCCACTAGCCCAGCAGCCATTTACTCCATACTTTGGGATACAAAGGGAGCTGGTCACTACGCTAGCAAGAGAGCGGGTAACTCAGCCTATAGAATCAATAGTAATGGTTCCTTATAAATTCCGCCCTTTCAGTAGCAAATTGATCTCCTCGCTACCGCATCGAGGAGAACACCTCCACGGGTAGAACCTATAAGATAAGGAGGGGCAAGCCGAACCTATAAGAGGAATACCATGACCTTTAAGGCCCACAACCTATAATAGATTTGATACCTAACCAGTTCGATGCCAGACCTAACTAGTTTGATATTCGTGTAGTTCCATATTCAGTTGTGGCGAGAATAGAAAATAGCAGTGTTGCAACGTTGCTCCCAAGCAAGAAGGTGTGGTAGCGCCAACGGTAAGGGAACTTCGCATAAAATGGTATGATTCGCTATTGATAAGGATCCCGTTTACCTCGTTGATTCGGAACTGGAAGCAAAGATGGCAGTATCTATTACAGGTACATATCCAGTTCCATCTCTAGGTTCATAGCCCGTTGAATAAAAAAAGCATATCAAGATCCAGTACCTGCCCTAGCTTCCCCTTTGTAGGGTTCCATACCCGGTTGGCCCAGCGGCCATCCTATAGTTCCTATAGGATAGGTCATTCCAAATCAAGTCTCAAATCGCGCGTACAAAAAGAGGCAATTGTAGTAGGGTTTACCTGGGCTGTGAGCTACAGGATAGGGATAAAAACTGCAGTGTTGATTGACTAATGCACAAACCTTCCTATCTCTGTACCTTCTTATTCCTTGTGTTATGGCTAGAGTTACTATTAGCTTGACAAAGATTGGAGTAGTAAGTCCTATATAAGAAAGGATAAAATCACTAATATAGCTAATCACTAATCTAGCGAAGAATATCCCTCTATTGAATCGTAAATAAAGTATTTCAATTGTGCATGTATTAAACCATCCTTCCTGCGTAGGGTTCTCCTCGTGTGCTGGGGTTTCTCAATTGAATCTACCATTAATTCAATGGACTCAAGCAGTTGAATCCATAACCTAAGGACTCCTGAAGCAAGTTACCAATGGATCTCCCCAAGGCCTCATGTTGGATGTAGTAACGCCCTAGCGTAGTAACTATGTTTTGTACCGTTTATTCCCGTACCGTTTATTCATGTACCGTCTCTTCCCGTACCGTACCGTTGACTGTGTGCTTGCGTGTATCGACATTAGCGGTCCTCATGGGGGATCTTGCGTTACCCCTTAAACCTGGGGGCAAGCGGTAGGGTCTATCCAACCAAGAAACCTCAAGGTTCAATGCTTCTGTCCAGTTGAAGTGGGGTAATCTCTAGGGGAAATAGTCTGTAGCGGGTAACCATCAAGGGGGCAAGGCGGTAGCGATCATTACCAAACCAGGAGGCAAGCGCTAGCGATCATCATCATGGAAGAAAAAGTATTTCCAACAAGTATTCCCTTCTTCACTACTTCTCTTCACAACATACATACACCACTTCAATCAAAAATGATCTTTCCTTCTCCACTACTTCTCTTCACAACTTCTTTCTCTCGGCATGGTAAAATACGAGTACTCCCAACAAGTACTAGTGGCTCTAAGCTACACCAGGCTATGTAGGATATGACTGGCATATCTCCTTGGGATCGAGTACCAGCCATTATTATCTGTGTGTCGCCAGTGTCTCTGTGGAGGTGCCTGTAGGAACGCGGATATAGTTCCGTACCAGTAAGTAAAGGGGGCAAGCGGTAGCGATCATAATCAGAATGGGGGCATATGTAGTGGGCGTTAAGGGGGAAAAAACCTCAAAGCAAGGTATCAACAACTTGGCATGGAGTAACCTAAGTTCACCAGGCTCATGGGAAAAAGGTAATTGGGAATCGTAACCTAAACCTCGCATGCTGGGTATCCAAAACTAGTTGGGGTCTCTTTCTCTCATGCAATGGAGTAGCGTCATAATCGAACAACCCTAATCGTGTAACATAAAGCAGGGCAAGTGAAAGGGTATAAGTGGAAATTAATGGGTAATGCGTACTGAATGCGGGCAGACTGAATGTGAGACTGCGTGCGGAGGGAATGCGAGGTTTTCTTAACTAGGCCTTCCATTCAAGGGTTGGTTCATTCTCTCTCTCGTCGTCAGTTGGAAATGTGGGTGTAATTTCACCTCTCTTGTCATGTCCTGGGTGAATAAGTGAATCAGTGACCTCCTGTATGGGGGATGAGAAAATGTTCAAGCTAGAATAACCTCCTGTTAACGTCTAACTGGTAACACACATGTAAACCACCTTCCTGGGCACATGGTATAGAAAAGGGTAACGTTGAACAATAGGGCTTGGTGCTATTAGGACCCTCCTTACTAACTGACTAACTAACCTCAGTAACCTCACTAACTGGGCACGTGGTATTGAGAACTGGTCACATAGAAAACCATACTGATCACGGACTATTGGGACTGTCGCTTCACTAATTGATACTCACTGACTAACCTAACTAAAAGGGCACGTGGGAAAGTTTACAGGTAACACACATGGAATCCCCACTTTGTGGGATGGGTGGTTACTGAAGGCAGAATATGTGGGATTGGTAACAGAAAGCGTAAAGGGAGGATTGGTAACTGAAAGCGTAATGTGTGATCAAACCTCTACGTCCTCATCATGTGGGCAAATGGTAGTGATCAGTTTCTCTCCAATCCCTTCTCTCTCTGCTACCATCTAGAGTTCCAGTGTTATCTCTCTCTGTATTTTCTTCTGCCCGGCCTCTCGTTCCCATCCTGCTTCTTGGCTTGGTTCTCGCTACCTCTTTCCTATTCTGGCCTCTCACTTTCGGGCCATCTGTCATTGCCTCTCCTGATTCCCTTCCTTTGTTCCCTCACCCATCCCCCATTCCCGTTTTATCGATCTGTATCCCTCCCTGTTTTTGTTTATCCATCCTTTGTTCAACTTCTTTCTATAGCTCCTGCATCTTTCCCCTGTCTGTGTTCTCGTAGCCCCCTTTACCTTGATTACGAGGGGGTGCCTGCAGCCTCGGCCTTGACTTCATCTTATTTTCTCCTTCCCTCCTATTTGGCTCCTGCCTGCTCGCCTTCTCGCTGCTCCGTTCCTCCCCCCCTGTCCTTCCTGGTTTTTGTGTGCTTTCTCTTCTCTTTCTATATTCTCCGGCTTGCCTGGGGGCAGGTGTGTGGTCTGGCTCTATTTTATCTATTCCCGATGGTGGTCATACTCTATTTGGTTCTATCTTCTCTCTATTATTCCTCGTGTCATTTTTCTTTTCCAGGGAGGGGTGGCGGCAGTGGACGGAACCATAAACCACTAGGTACAGCGGACCATAGTTAACCAAAAGCCCCATGTTCCCAACAGCTGTTTACTGCTCTTACTTACTAACCTTTGTTCTAGCCCCCCACTCCCACCTGGTGCCATGGGGAATCTTATAACGAAGTCTCTATATGCATTAAATAAGCTGATTGGCTTAATGAAAATGCAAGTCCCAAACTATCTTTTTTATTTAGCCAAATAGACCATGCAAAATAAGGGGGTCTGCATTTCAAGTTATTCCATCCATGCAAGATAAGGGGTCTGGTTGAAGGCTTGGTTCTGAGGGTGAGCCTGCCGAACTCTCGACAACAGGCTGCCATCGCTTGGTTCAATCATCATGGCTTAGGGCTTAAGGCGGGGGTCTGGTTGAAGGCTTGGTTTTGAGGCCAAAGTGGATTCTAAAGTGGATTATGTTGACTATGCAGTCGGAGAAGATCCAATTACTGGGCCAGCAACATCCCTTCCATATCGAGATCGAGTAGCTTATTCAGTTTAAGCACCAATAGCACACGTTGAAGAAGTACCAGTTTCACTACTAGCACTCCTGGTAGTTTCATTTCCGGATCGAGACCTACCACCAGTGGGCTAGGGCTATCGAAGTGACGAAGATGCTGGTCCAGATTGAAGTCCCTGTAAGCAACAGATATTCCATATATAATGTGTGAAGTCTTACAACCTTGCTATCTACCTAACCAACTGCTTGCTTCGCTCACTGATCCTGTGCTTTTGGGTTGGGTATCGATCCCGATCAACAGTATCCTTCCTCTACCTACACGCTAGCTACCTTTACTACAGCTCGATCTCTATCTGCCTTTACTTAGCAATGGAAGGAAGGAAAGAGCTGGACTGGCACCAAATACTATCTGGTGGATGGATCAATACGGGGATAGGAGTAAGAATAGTAAGATCATTCAGTTGCAGATTCAGTTTACCCAGTTGCTGGAACATCCGAAGTAGGAACAGCAGGTACAAGCGCACTAGCACATGCTAACACCTGATTCTTACATTGATAATTGCTGAATGGGAGATGACTACGGGTAGGCTCTTACAGGCATAGACTAGACTTTGTTCAATCACTCGGCACTACAAAAGTGTATTAAATATTGGAATAACTGGCCTAAAATAAGGATTTGTTAGGAGAGGGCATTAGAACCGGGGGTTAACGCATGGGAAATAGAATATTGTGACCCTACGGGTGCACTATCGACCATTTTTCTCGAATCAAAAGGCTAGTAGAGAGCAAGTCTTATTACATACATGTTATTTCAATCGAAAAGCCTATATCTCCCCCCGTAATTCCTGCTCGTTGAATTTGTTTATGATGATAACCCCCGACCAAATCGAGACCTAGCATCAGTGACAGTCGAAGATCTAGATCCACCCATTGAAGAATCATAGGCATCAATGTTAGATACAAATCCAGTTCCAAGCCAAGTGAAAGCATCCAAGTAAGCACCCTTTCCGGGTCAATAGCCAGTAGCAGGAGCAGTAGTTTACCCCATTAATCCACCAGAATCACTGATTTCAGTAGCATCAGTTATGAATAGGTGGCATAGGCCACGGAGGCTACGGTAGCATAGAGAGCAGAAGCAATTGACCGAGTGAAAGCAACACAGGTGGTTGGAGTTTAGCAAAGGTATAACCCCTTAAGATCTAGATCGAGAGCTTGTTCTCACATTTACTATAATTCAAATAACCTACTTAAGACTAATACTAATAAAGCAATGAACCCAATGGTATAGAGTCCATCGTCTCTATAGAAAGACGCACAAGGAAGGAAAGCACCGCTTTACCCACTTTATACCTGCCGGGGGAAAATAACAAGCTTAGAAAAGAAACACTTAATACGGGGGCGTTAGATGTGTGGAGTAGATTGGGTGAAAAGTATGCACAAAGGCAAAGCCAGTAGATCCACCGACGGATTGAGTTTCCGATCCTTCAGTTGACACCACCCCCACAATACCACTAAGACTCAACCCCATACCTTCCATTAGTAGACACTAAACCTAGAGGCAGATCTGTTTTATATAGTAGAAGAATATGTTCCGGATCCATAATCCACTGATATAGGTGAATAACCATCAGTTGATCTAGCCATCGAAGGGACACTAGGCCAGTAGAAGGAGGAGCATAGGTGAAAGTAGAGGTAAATACAGGAGAGGAAAAAAAGGCAGGATTTTGACCATAAAGATATTCAATATACGAGGGAAGACCGGTGCAAGGAGAAGGATAGGTAGGGACCTAGATGGAGGGTAGGGAAGAAAGCGGTGTGGGAAACCAAGGAAGAAGGACTCTGAACCATAGGAGGAGATGCGGAGGAGACAAGAGGAGGGGACCAATATACTAGGTAGCCCCAAGGGACTCTTGATCCCATGCAATTAGGACCATGAAAGGAAGGGAAATGGGAGGGTCATTTCATTATCCCGTGCATGTGCATGAGGTTTAGTCAGCTGGGTTGGTTTTTCCCTGCACTCCCGATAAATGGGTTGGTTCAGTATAACCCAAAAAGTACACACACCACATTATTTATCCCTCCATCACGCCATAACATCTTACCACCCCGTAGTACGCCTCCATCTTACTACAACCCATAGAGCGCACACATGATACATGTTGTAAGTCAATCGCATGAATAGAAAGCATAATCACCGCTATCCGTCACCCAACCACTATGCTACATGTTACAGTAAAGCTCCACCATAAAGTATACCGAGCCATCCGCCCATCTACAGCCCATATAGCCCCCAGTGCACTCCTAAGTCAGTCGAAAGACTAGACACTCCAATTCTCACACCGAGATAATGATCTTGTAGCGTAGTTTACCCATATCCCATATCAAAAATAGATGCAGTTACATGTACGGACCCAAATGCAGATCTAGATTGAGTTCGAGCAGATTGAGATCGAGTTCCTTTCCTATAGCAAGTTGTTTACCTTGATTAAATCACTAAGCTAGCAGCACCCATAAGAGCAGTCTCAATAGCAGTGGTTGAAGGACAGATAGCAAGGCAAGGCAGTGGACAGGCACACAGTAAGGGGGGTTGCGCCATCCATACCCACGGATAGAGCCGATCCCAAGTGCATCGATAGTTTACCAGCCACTCCCCTTACCAATCAAACCTAACGCCCACTAGACACTATAGTATGATGTTACGTTACAGGCTTACCTACTGTTATTTTCTCCTTTGCATGTGATAATCTGATTCCCTACTTTGATCCTTCCTCATAGGGAGTAGCAATGGAGGCCACAAAGGCAGAGGTAGATTCACCAGAGTGGCATCCCGGCCAGTGCCATCTGGCGATACGTGAGCTATATCGAGAGTCATGTCCCACGGCCTCACGCCACACCAAATCTAGCTAAGCGTATAACAAATCCTAGGCTAAGCGACTTGCCCAAGTTACAAAGTAATAGCTGGTAAATTCATCTATCTTCAAGCTTAAAGGAGGATTCAGGCCTCAAATACGACTACGAATACAACTCAGAGACTTGGTAGGCGACTCATACGACTCAGAGACTTGGTAGGCATTCAGAGAATAAAACATATTTTGGTAGGCGAATTGAACTTTCCTTTGGTACGTGTTAAAAGACCAACAGTTTGGTAGGAGAAGGAGCGAAAAGCCGCTAGTCATAGCCAGGAGTACTAGTCGATCATAGCCAGTCTTAGCCTTAAGGTATAGCCTAGGTACTAGCCATAAGGTACTAACTAGAGTACTAGCCTTAGTAAGTTCCTTAAGGTAAGTACTAGCCATATGGACTTAAGAGTGAAAGCCATAAGGTAGGGTAGATAAATTAGCTTTATTTCAACTTGCCTTTCTCTTTAGTGCTCTCTTAGAGTAGAAGTAGCTGTAGTTATTTCTCTTTTTAGTAGTGATATAGACCCTTTCTATCTCTATAACGACTAAATTAGCTATAGTTCCACTTGTTCCTCTTAGCTTTAGTTAAGTTTTCAATTCTCTTTCTAATGACTCTCTCTCTATGGAATTGGGCTATTCCATGGAACTGGTTGTGTCGTTTAGCTAAGCTTTACTTATAGGTTAGTCTCTATGATAAGCCACACTCTCTCTATCAACATGTCTAGCTCTTGCCTAGCCTGGTTTAGTTCATAAAGCAGCTGACTTACGGTTCATAAAGCTTAGTTGTACCAGCAGCTTCCTTATTTGTAATACCCTAGCAGCTTCCTTAGTCATAGTTTCAATCTAGCGTGTCTCGCCATACGTTCACATTATAACAGCCCTCGGTTTCTTTCTCCCAGCCCTCAGGTTCAACCAGCTCCTAAGCTAACAAGCTAACAATCTCCTCATCCAACTTCTAAACATCTCTTTCCTTTCCTAAGCTCCTAAAATGGGTAATAAACACATATAATGTGAAGTGTTATGAGCACCTACCTAGCTGGTATGGATCGTTCCATTGTGGTTGGACTGGTTGGACTGGGGTTGGTTTCGCCAGGGCTCTTGCTCCATACTGGGTTGTGGAGTTTGGTGGGCTTTCCAGGCAAGGTAAGAAAGCAATATTCTCCGGGCAAGAGAATATCTCTCTTGGTAGGTGTTACTGGCCTGGTGAGACTGGACTGTCTAGGTCCGCCTTTGTTGGGAAGGTTGGAGACCATGGTGATACTGGTGGGAGGTGTTTCGGCCCTGGACTGGTGGAGTTTTGGTGTAGGCTGTTGGTAAAATGGGGTATATCAATAAATCTAGTCAATCCAATAAAATAAAATCAATCGATCCAGCAATAAGCACGTAAGTAAGCTTGGAGATTCTTGATTGGACCCGCCCTCACACTACTACGTTGGTTGTTTTCCGTCTAGTGTATTGCCTTACCTCCAACAATCTCATCAATCGATCGCTATAAAGCATCGACTTCCCATCCCATATAGGCACTAGCGGATATAAGCACTAATTGTCTGTCTGTCGCATGATCCTCTACGGAACACGATGGCATTCAGACATCGATTGGATTGAGGAGGTTACACGATGCATGCCCAGTTCAATTTTGATGTTTATTTGCTTGTGTTGACAAGGGCAGAGCAGCATGATACCACCTACCCGATTTCAAGCTTACCGAGGCTAAACAGGGTTCCTACCTACATCGCATGACATTAACAATAAATTACTTACAGTGCACCTGTGAAGGAAGGGTCATACACCTCAAGGGTGTAGAAGCACATGTCCAGCTTAAGTGGGGTAATCACTAGGGGAAATTTTCTGTAGCGGGAAAACATATCAAGGGGAAAGAGGGAAGCTTGTATGTCCTCCTGTTGAACTGGGGCAGTCAAATCACCGTAAGGCAGTTGAGAAAGAACATAAGGCAGTCGAAACGTAACATAAGAAGAGATGACTCACTAACTAATGTCCTAACTCACCGGATCGCTGCATATATGGAACTGATGTATTTTGTTAAGACCTATATCGGGAGTCCATGCCAGTCGATGAACCGGTTAGCGTTTCACCAGCTATATAAGGAGCCAAGGCACCTAAACTCGGACAAATGCAACTGTCACTCCAATTGTAATTTTTGTCATTGGTATTGTAACCCTTGCTTCTGCAGCTGGCTCCATATCTGGATCAATTGAAAATGGAAAAACAAGAGGTAAATGGGTGGATCAACAATTGGAACCATTGGATTTTCTACTGAAATGGAGTAAACTTGGTAAACTACGAGTGCCTCTATGCTCACTGATGTTTCTAAGATGTTGCTAAGGCATTTTTCCTATGGTCTCATTTATTTCATAAGTGCCCGTGGTCTGGTCTAACTCCGTCTCCGGGTCTGCCCCGCTCCTCCGTGGTATACCTTACTATTGAGTGTTCTCTGTTTGCATTCTTCCCTCGAACACCCGTATCAATTAGTCTTCCCCTGGATCGCATGAGTGATTAAACCACCTGGAGCTTCCCAAAAATATCATCGATGTACCCATTTCATTGGGTTAGTATTCTAAACCAAGACATGCACAGGTTAGTTGGTTAGTAGCATCAGTTAGCCAGTCCATGTTAGCTAGGTTGGTTAGTCAGTGTAGTCAGTCAGAAATCGTCAAGATTGGTATAGCCCCATCACAGGTGGGCATATTTAGGAAGAACAGGAATTTTTTGAGATTGATAGCATTGGTATGTCAGTATGCTTTTGCTTGGAAGCGCGGTATGCTTGCGCTTGGTTGTGCTTATAGGAGAGTAGTGGCTAGCAAGGTTGGGCACTGGCTTCGATGGTATACTTTATCTGGACTACACTAAGCAAGTGATAGGCAGCTAGGTGGTCTTGTAGCATTGCCCTGCTTCAATGTAAAGGGTCCATTGTTTCAAATTATCTAAGGGGAGGCGGGAGCTAAGGCGGAGAGTCAAAATCCCAAGAGTTACCATTTAGCACATAGTCGAATTATTCCCCATACACTAGTACATGTACCAGCACCAAAGGATAGGAAGGAGTTCAACAACGCTAAGATCTACGCACCTTGCACATCAACGTAACAATATCTCTCTCTGCGAGCCTGTAGGTTGTAGCCCTATAAATGAATTCTTTGGAACTGGATCAAATGCGTACCTTGCTCTTGGTGGGCTGGTCAAGCCGGTCAAGGTGGGAGTGAGGAACACTGACCACCAAATGACGAAGTGAGTGGCACCAATAAGAATGGCTTATAGGAGTTACGAAGTGATAAGTACAAGCTTCGATAAGAGCTAGTTTCCCTACCATAAGTACAAGCCTCTGTAGTAATTTCTAACCTTCCATAGGCATTCTAGTGTCGCCTCCCCTTCTAACTCGGGGTAAATAGCTAAAATATATATATTTCTTATTGAATTGGCATATAAGAGTAATTGGATTGAGAGTGCCTTGACTCTTACTACTATGAATCCTAGCTGTAAGGGTGAGCCAGTCGAACTCTTGACTAAAAGGCCTCCATCGCTTTCTTTACTGTCCGGGATAGGTGGGTAAAACTAGATACTGGATATGATAGATTGATTTTACTGGGAAGGACCGAAACCCAGCCGGACACCCACACCCTTCCCTTGCCTGTAGATATTTCTTTTGGGCAAAGGATTTAACGCTTTAGCACTGGCACTGGTCTTTCCTGGATGGATGGATTCATTGGCACTGGGATTGGAACTAGGAATGGGATTCATTGGTCTGAAAGGGACTATGAATCGTAATATAAATCCTCACATTTCTCTTTCCTGAGGGAGATCGAGTCACTTAACATACATCCCCCAAGACGGGTGAGTCACTTAACTCACGTACCTTATGCACGACGATACCTGGTTAGTGACCGAAATTAGTCAATACGTGATAGAAACACTTCATTGCTTACTCTATTAAGTTATGACTTATTTCTCTGGCTTTATGTGCTACTTATCAATTACTTATCCGGTGGAGGGGGGCCCTTGCTAGTGACTGAAATGCTATGGGTCAATACGTTATATAGTCGTTAGTGTGTCAAAGCACAATACTTATTTCTATCCTACCACTCTTTTTTCCCACTTAATTAAGTCGTTGGTGAGGGTGAGCCTGCCGAACTCTCGACTAAAGGACCGAAGGGTGCGTTAGCACACTCGACTAAAAAGCCACAATCGACTCGGCCGAGGTTACAAGGTTGAGGAGAGGTAGCACAGAAAAGTACAGGACAGGACTAGTCATTCATTCCCCGGGTCTTTATTGCATAACAAAGCATTTCTAATTGGTCTAAATAATTGGTAGAAATAAGAAGTTCTCTTTGGCTGTTGTTATAAGTTCCCTCACTTCGGTAAAGAAAGATTAGCTCTACTGTATGTCCCTGGCTATGACTCTGTGGCTTGCCCTCGCTATTGGCTGTCTCAGTAAGTAACTATCAGTCTGCGAATAACATGCATCCCGTCAGGCAGTATGTCAAGCAGGAAAGAATTATGTTTCTATTCTGACGACACGCATTACTATTATTATATGACCTGGAGGACATTGACCATCCCTTTCCCCTTCTGTGGCTAGTCATAAAACCCCTTCCATCTATCCTGGGTTGAATGAATCAATCTATCGCGTTGTAGCCATAGTATCGGGGGGATCTCTGTGGAGCTACGTGAACCCCCCGAGACGATAAGAGTTGGGTAGATACCCTTGGCATTTTTTGGACTGCATTACCTAGGCTTACCTGGGTAATCTGCAGTAGTGCCCTGCATGGAGGATAGTGCCCAATAGGTTTAAATGGTGAGCTAAAACTATTTGTGCTAATAGGTTGAAATGGATAGTCATTTTCCTTCTATTCCCAGAGCTCGAGGGGGGAACTGCTGTTGAGCGCAGCGAGCTCCCTGAACTTATCACATTCCTTATTTCCTATCCCTTATGGTTTCAATTAGTGCCCTGCATTGAGGGACGAGAGGTTCGATGGTTAACTAATAGTGCCCTGCGTTGATGGCGAAATAGTTCTTTTCCTTCTTCCTTTCCTTTATCCCTGAGCATCAGCAAAGAACTAATGATACTCTATCTATGATGACCGGCTGTGCAAGGTGAAGAGGTAAGGTAAGGAGTATAGGGGTAGAGATCCCCATGTAGGGTGGAAGAGGTCGATTTCTCTGTAGTGGTAGAGGGTCAATAGAGTTCAAGCTTCCGTCTGTCAATTCCAAATCGAGATGTATAGAGAAGTAGATCGTTATAGAGATGTATCTAGCATATTTTCTATTTCCATTATATAAGTTATTATACACCATGCATAATCAACTTGCTACTCTATATGTCCTATTTTAGCTGTTTCATGTGTTCGGTGGAACGCCTATTTCGTAAGATGTGGCCCCTTGAAATGGTAACGCTTTTCTCGTAATATGTAATCAAGTGAAATCAATCAATGCCAATCAAATCTAGCAAGTTCTATCTCAGAGGGTAACGTGTTATAAGAACTAATATAAGTAGCTACATTTTGTCATAAGGCACCGCCCACCTAGCTGGTCTTGGCGAAAGGCTTCTGTTAACTGGTTGCAGGCCTCTCAAAAGTGCCTGGCTACTGGTTCCTGGCTTAAGGCTTCTAGTTATCCTAACCTCCCCCCCTTGCAGAAGATTTTTTCTGGTCTGTGGACTAATCCTGCTCTACCTCCTTCCTACGATCAAAAGCAAGCCCCGGTGGTTATTACGCCACCTCACCATCCTGCCTTTCATAGAGAAACGTTCATAAAGGGCATCTTTCATAAAATATAAAAATCCATTTCATTTTCATCTCCGGGAACCTTATCATGTGGGCAGTAGTAAGAACCTCTGCCTTAGGCCTGTCCATGGTCTAAGAAGCCTTAAGAGTAGCCTAGAGATTAGTAAATCCCATCCCACTATTATACTTACCTTAGAGAGAGTTAACGCGCCCCCTTTAGATAGTCCATGTAAATATGCAAGTGAAACATAGATATGCGGGTATCATATGTATAGATATGATTTGATGTTGATCTTATTAAGTTCCTCGATGATGGGGTGGTTGGAATTCATCGAAACCATCCAAATGAGGTAGGTTGTGCTCCAGGAAAAAACCCAAATGAGAATGTGAAATATGTCCCAACAACAAACATGGATTCAAGGGTTGTTAATTTATGGTATGGAATGGGTGGCTAAGTATCCCCTACCTCTTTAACTGGGAAAAGTGAAACGTAGAGATGCGAGTTCTATAGTATCGATTTCTTTATTTATAGATTTAAATTGGCACTATAGGAGTAGTAATAAACTCCTTTGTAATAGGAACATCAAATGAATATAAGGGACTGGGAATTATCCTCTTTTTAGCCCCATGCCTTAAGCCTTAGTCAATGGTAGCCTTAAGATACTATCTTAGTCCAACCAACAAGCATGAAGTTTTTGCATGGATTGCCCTCCCCTATGGCACTGTAGAGATTTCAAGCCATAGAGTAGAGTGTAAGGTTTAGTCTTTGTCACTTTCCTATGGTATGGACTAGCTTTAGCCCACAGTATCGAGAGTGAAACCTATTGAACAAGACTACTAGCTTCAGAGTGGGCCCTATGAGAATAACTAGATTGTAAGTTCTCTATTTCTTTTTACCATGCCTTCTGTAGTCCATGGAAATAAGCTGCTTAATAGAGAGCCTTAGTCTTTGCATTAGCTGCATGTAGACTGCCTTATATAGCCTTACAGTAGTAGCTCTGTTAGTCACTTACAACCTTCTGGGCACTTACAACAAGAGAAAATCTACTTTTCGTGCCCCAATGGACTTCCTCTGACCTGATCAAACCGAGTTGTTGTTATAACAAAAAAACAGGGAATGAAATGAAAATTATATTTCTCATGTGTTTTTGTACCATTTTTCTAAGCTTCATTCCATGCACTTAGTTCCATGTCAATTAGCCTTAATATATTAGCTCTAGTCTTAGCTTTTTAGTTCCATACTTGCACTAGAGTTAAAGCCATAGTCTGTACAGTAAGCCCTCTCTAGTCTTTATTACTTTAGTCCCATGGCCTCTATACAAAATCTTGCCCTAAGGTCTTGTTACGGTACTAATAGCCCTGAGCCTCTTAGCCTTAGAGTAGTAGATCTACTTGCTTTAGTCTTAGCTCAAAGTACTACCCCCCTATAAAAAACTACTAGCCATAGAGTAAGGTCCATTTATATGCACTGAGTGGCTAGGACACACTACTTTTGTCAATGAGGCGACCTCATCACAGGTGATCGTGAGTAATACATCATCATCGGCGAGCACAAGCTTCTATCCATGATCTCCTGTCAATGAGACTGTCTATCAACGATCCTATTGCTCCAATCCAGGTAGTCCCTCCATAGCGAAATCAGTCTTCATTGGGGGGGTCCATCTCCTCTCCTTTCTCTTCCTTCCTTCCATGCTCAGGTCCAGTGGTGAAGTGAGCCTAATATCTTGCTATTGATCACTTAATATTGTCTGGTGGTAATGTAAGATAGAAAATAGAGTGTACATGGATAATGCATGGACAAGGAATCAATATCTACTATGCCAAGGGACTATTATAAGGGTACTTAATGGGGACATACTATTGGGGCTATTGGAATGCCCTATAAGTTCTATATGATTAGCTATGGACCAGCTGGCTATGACTAGATACTTAAGGTGACTATGACTGGATACTCTGACTAGGGACTATGTCAAGGACTCTAGGCAATGTAAACTGGCTATGATGGGGACTATTACAAAGACACCTCCTAATAAGACTGGCTATTTGACTGGGCACATGCAAGTAGTTGATTAGTATTAGTTCCCATTATCTAAACTCTATGACCAGCCAGTTAAAGAGGCCCACTAAAACTAATAGGAAGTATTTTGAAAGTACCATTTCATATTCATCATAAGATTGCATATTCAGATAACCAATTACAACGGACAAGTGAAACTTAGATATGCCAATATCACGTAGAGATGCTAGTATCATATGTAATGTATTCAGGTATACACTATGGGAAAACTAACCTTTACTTTTCTCGATAGTAGTTCCAAGTTCAGAATAAATGAGATTGATAACTATTCCAAATCTATTCCATGTAACTATTCTAATTCTAGCTCTAGAAGTTACATTGTAGAGAACTAGATGCTATTAGTAGATAACTATTCTTAGTGCCTTATTCTCTTTCTAACTAATGAGGTATCCTGGGTGGGAATGGGCTATCTATTACTCTCGGGTATCGGTGGTAATTGGAACCTCCTTTCTGGGATCTACTCTCGGCATACATGCATAGACCGTTGAGATAATGAAATTTATCTCGGCATCCTATTTCATGCCCCTTTCCCTATGGCAACCTCTTGGACACGGTGGCTTGAGAGAACTGGTGGTCTCACGTCCTATGGTTAAATATGGGAGCTTAAAGCATGGATTCAATTCAAGTTGTGTATTTATGGAATGGGTGGGTGCTAATAAGGGGATCACCACCTATTGAAATGGGAAAAGTGAAACCTCACACTCGTAACCTCATATGAGCACCTCCGGTCGTAGATATATGAGTCAGTTCATGGTATGGCAAGACCCGCAGCCTTAGTCTTCCTTCTTAGCGCCTTACTTAGTTCCAAGATAGGGGGGTGGAGAGAAATTAGCTTTTCAACTTTCCTTTCTCTTGCCGTAGTGAGAAGTATTTAACAAAGTCGGGGGAAACGGAAGGGTAATTACAACGTACGATTTCAATTATTGTGATTTATTAGAGATGGATTTCTTTCTCACATCGGACTACTAATGGCAAGGACGTATAGATGCGAAAAGTTAAACTTTGACTAATAGATGGGCAACTAGGGACTACTTTTTTTCACTTAGAACCTATTTCATGTAGGTTCGCGATAGTCTAATTCATGCAGGCTGGTAAGGTTTTGCCAGTGTGAGGTGACCAATTACCCTAACAACTAGCATATCTACGTTGAACTTGGACTCGCAAAAAAAAAGTGAAATGAACGAGAAAGCGCAGTTGGCACTGACTCGAAATACGACTTCGATATATTCGGGGCTACTCCTTGCCTCAGGAAGAGACAATTCTAGGCCTTACCCATGAATGGAGCGGCTTATAGATATTTGATTGGCTAGACTAGATATAAATGAATTGGCAATAGTGTCGTAGTAGACCGGTGCAGTCGATTGTTCTCTCTCAACTATTCCTCCATTCATAGAATGAACCTACTGATTGCTCTTTTAGGGGCGATATTAGGTAGCCGATCGATTGTGATTGGATGAGTTGTTATCACAATGAAGACAAGGATGACTCAGAGATACTGGACTAGGTTAGACCCATGGGATGAAATTGGCATAAAGCCTAGGTAGCTGGGTGCATTCCAGTTTTTCCTTCTAAGCGATCTCTAGCTCAAGTGGGTAGCTCAATCCAAGCACAAAAGATAAAGGATCTTCCTCTTGTGGTTGTCGGTGTTACAGGCATTGGACAGTGCTTTATCAACGGAGATCAACGGATTCCGAACGAATGGGGGAAACGCATATTTTTATATAACGATGCATGCTTTACTCTCGTAGCTAGTTTCTTCTCTATTCAATGTTCGGTTGTCCTAACGGACTGGGATGAGTAGGGCTCAAACCTACACTACCTCCTGGGCCTGGCTAGGACTTATCAACTTATCTTATCACCTAGTCAAACTTACTCCGAATCCAATTTTCACCTTCGCAAATACATTATTTCTTTTTTCATCTCAGTATTTTGAACTCCCAATCCCAGTCGTCCTTCCACTGCTTGGTCGATATTCATCCTTACAGAGCAGAGCTTACTTGGTCCAGATTAGTGCTTCCATTTATGACAGAGTTGGTCGATTGTCGATCAGCTACATTGAATTCCCAGCCACTTTTGATTACTTAGGGTTAACTTATTAGCCAGCCAATCCCAGCCCCAGTAGTGCTTATAGAGCCTTTGAATCCTGTCTACAGAGCCTAAATCCCTACACTGCTTAGTTGGTCGATTGTAGTTGTGCTCCCATTGACAGAAAGAACTTTTGGTCGATCTCACTGTTTACAGAGATTGGGACCTTTATCCAACTTACTTAGCTTATCAATGTTTATGCTTATAGAGTGTTCATGCTTCCATTTCTTAGGTTGGCACTTATACTTACACCTTAGTTTGTCGATTGTCGTTGTGCTTCCATTGAGTGCTTCCATTAACTGAACAATTGGTCGATCTTACTCCTTGCGCTTAGAGATTTTATAGGATGTCCATGTCCAGAAGCTACACTGACACTCTTACTTCTTATATTATACCTTCCCCACTCCCTTACTCTGCTACAACTAGATATAGGATTTAATATTAGACCTTTAGATTTAGATTCTTTATATTACTTACTTTTATCAAGCTCTATTTTCATAGAATTCCCCACCCACCCAGCAGTTTATTAATCTAGAGAAAATCCTCGTTTCACTGAAATATCCCTGTCCCATGGTTGCACATATTCATCCACTGCGTCGTTGTGATATTCATGTGCCTTGCCTCACGTCGTGATAGAAAATGGCCGAGAGGAAAGAGAAGGAAATCACATCACTGGAGAGGAAGGAGAAGGACCCATCGAGCCACCTTACATGAGATATGAGAAGCCCCCCATCAATGAATACCTGAAAAAAGATGGCCCCCACGATTGACTCAACATCACCACATGTCACATCCACCCAACACGGACGGTATATGGTACGGGGCCAAGTGATTGAGGCACAGCCATAGGGACATTCCCGATAGACAATAGTTGGTCATATTGCCTGTAATTTCCGATAATTGCTAGAAGGTACTTGTTCATAGCCAGTGTCATTGACAAGAGGTATCACGGAACCATAGAACTATACACTCTACCTAGAATATCTACCTATACCCTTTATGAACTCTAATAACTCTCCACCTTCTACCACACATGTCTTCTCACTCACTGGGCATATGTTGCATGTGTTTGTAGCGATGACTCATATCCCCTTTTTGTTATCCCACCCCTTATTGATAAAAAACAAAAAGGGAAAATGCCCCATGGAAGGCCCTATTGCCCCCCAAGCCAAGCAAGCAGGCAAGCCTTAAAGCAAGACGGTCAAGAGCCCTAGTGGTTAGAGGCAAGCCTTCAAAGAGCCCTTAGGCAACCTAGCAAGCCCCCATCATCCCATCCTCCCTCCCTTGATGTCCTCATTGGCCATTTCCCTTGCGCTGACAGCCACTTTAGACCTCCAAAGCAAGGTTTGGTAGTGTGGTCAAGACCTTCGCTCTGACCTCCAATCCCTCCTCAAAGGCCGTTTCCCTTGCGCTGACAGCCCCATCACCCCAACCTCCCCAATCCCACCTTCGGTGATATCCTTTATAATAATCAGATCATAACCTTACATTAATCAACTGCAAGGACCTTGGGTCCTACATAGAAGGGGAACCATCCTTGAAGTACCTTATAGACCCCCTCTATGGGTCTATATACTACTCCCTTAACTGCTTGCTCAGCGTTAGAGTACTGCTTGTGTGATAGTACTGCTTATTGAACACCTTCCGAACCTCTTGGAACAAATGATTATGTTGGAACAAATGATCTGGGAACACCTACAAATATAGGACGTTGAATCAATAGTTTCAGTTCTATAAGAGTTCGGAAGCCATTACCTCGCTTAGCATCCATTCCTTTTCGAGAGTAATAACCCAGTGTTCCTGGTCGAGCAGATTCATATCCATCTATTTCATTCATTGTGTATCCTAATGCGGATTCAGTTTACTAAATAACCATTTTTCTGAGTTTTTTACCATTCATTCGAGTGTATTCAGTTCCATATCCTGTGGTATGAGGGAGGATAGGTATATCGCTAGCTGGGTCATGTAAATTGGTTGGGATAATGCTTATGGATCAGATCAATTTCTTGAGCGCAGTGAGTGCCGGGTTTGCAAATGCTACAAATGCCTTCCCACTCCCAAGGAAGTAAAAATATGCCTTCCTACTCATAGACAGAATGACCAGCAACTACGCCTTACCACCAAATGCATATTACTTATGATCATGCCTACTAGGCATACCAGGCGCACCCCACCTACCATCCATGCTACAAGCTGGGCATACCACCTGGGATTGTTTTGAGGGGAATAAATCAAGGGCCTTAAGAAGGTAGGGTAGTGGTTGGGTAGGTGAGGTTCCCTAGCAGGAAGGGTAGGCTATGTTCCCTAGCAAGGTAGCAGGGTAGGCGAGCAATGGTTCTTCTCTTCCCATGATTAGCAATTGGTTTAGCTTCGAATGGTAAGGTTCGGGTAGACCAGGTTAAAGAGCTATTGTTTTCTTGGTTCGGGTAGAAACCCAAATTTTATTTGTTGAGGAGCGGAGGGCTAGCAGAGTCTTATCAGTGACGGGCTTATTATTAATCTACACGGTGGTTGGCGGCTTCCCTGACCTAACATCCATAAGTTAACATCCTCCATCAACAAGAAACATAAGTGTGTCAAATGGGGAGCATTATCTAGTCAACATGGGTCAAATCTGTAGGGAAAATGGGGAGCAGCTTAGGTTTCATTGTATCCATCGGGAACATGGGGAAATCATTTCAATATGTTGTGTGGGCTATTGGTGAACAGCTGTTGGTAAGGATAATTCCTGTTGGGAACATGGCATGGGGTATATCGATCAATCCAATCCAATCCAAAGGAGCTTTCCCCCTCCCTGAGGGACCGGCTAGAGTGAGGTAGTTGGAGCAGGTTGTGAACTGGGGCTTTCAATTAATGTCCCTAGCTTGGTGGACTGCTTCTCCAGGTCTCAAGGGAGCGGAGTTCGGAAAAAAATATCAGGAGTTAAAGATAAGATCATCAAGCAGGGATAGATAGACGGTAAATAAGAGATAAAAGGATATCAATCTAGGTCGATATAAGGTCGATGAAGGTCGGGTCTCCAATCGATGAAGGCAGGGATAAAGGGCAATATAAGGCAGTAAGTTCGAAGGTTCGGTCGCAATGTCGATGAAGGCAGTCAGTTCCGAGTAAAAGGAAGGATGGGTGGTCGGTTTGTTTGTCGATCTCAGCACTCTGCCAAGCTCTTTGCAGGTCGGGTATAGAGAGACGGTCAGGTATCCAAGAAATAGATAAGGTCTCCGGGAGTAAGTGTAAGGTCTCCAGATTGGTGCTCCTAAAACCCCCAGCAGCTTAACCTCAAGGGAGGAAACGGCTTCATCAGAGAGGGCATCCCCATCCATCCAAACAACCATCCAAACCTCCATCTATACCCTCGAGCTCTATCGCGACAGAATCAGAATGCTCTCGAATTGTTTGATGATGCGTTACATATGATGCACCTGGTTTGAGAAGGTGCTGAGCCAATTGTTGTCTAATAACGTATATAATGCAATATTCAAAAATGAACCATCGAGATAGGCATCGAGTCGATTTGATTCTATAAGCTTATAAGTATTCTGGGGAAGCAAGTTCCAACTGAACCATCTGCCAAGATAAAGAGGCGTTCCCCATATTACCCAGTCTGCCTTCGCCAATACGCATTCCCCCATTCTCCTGCATACCGCATCATGCCCGCATCCCAACATTCTCACCACATTCTCCCATTACTGCATTCCGGTCAATATTCATACCCTAGTTCGCTTTACTCATTCAATACACATTCCCCATGCATTCAGTCAGCCCACCACCTACCTCTGAATGAACTAGACCTCTCTAACGAAATAGATATTTCTATCTCTCTTTTTCTCTTTCTTATTATTGGAAAGTGTAGCTAAAAGAGATAGTGAAGGGTTGGGATAACTCTTTATTCTTCCCCCCACTCATAAATTGAATCTAATGCCAATTATATATGAGATTATGTTATCCCATATTTGGATATGATTAGAGCACAAACTTGAAATATATCCATCCATGGCCATGGGAGAATTCTGCTGCGGGCGTGTACTTTAGCCATTGTCATTTCTACGTCGGAATAAGTAAGAATAATAACGTAGATAATATAATTCGCTATGTTCCAGATCCAAAAAACTATGTGTGTTTTATAAATTTAATCTCTCTAATCAGTAGCTTATGTGGCCTCCCTGAAAAGTCTAATGAGTCCCCTTTATTTGGCCACTCCTTCCTGGCCATCCAACTCGGAATACTTATGTCAGTTGAGAAAATCCGATCAATAAAAGACTCTCCCACCCGTAAGAAGATGGGGCATTTTTTTTTTGGAACACCTATCTCGGAAGAGATGGGTCAATTTATCAGGTTGCATTATATATGTAATTATACACCAATTGGCTTATAAAATTCTCAAAAGAAGGTGCCATAAAGGAAGTTCCCTTGTAAGTAAGCATGGTTCTTCATCGTTTTAAAAACTAAATCTTCCAAGAATAAAAGCTCTATCGGTTCCAAAACATCCAAAAGGCATTGACCGGCATCAACTCTAGGATTGACTAGCAGCTATCAACAAGGATCTCGTGGCGCTCTTGGCGAACTGGCTATCCTCTCTTCCGGCTGTTAAATGGAGAATCACCTGCTTCCAATCGAGAACAACACGTATTAATGAATCGTCAAATAGATAAAAGCACGTAAACCTCCCACCCCAATCTAGTAGCGATACTAGTAGCGATATAATACATGATTTTTACCTTATTTACCTGGCCAATAACACAATGAAAATTATCATTCCGCATCTCAGCTCATCATACATCTTGATACATCTTGGCTAAAACACCAGGTACACTAATTACCAATTTACTGTAACGAATCCATATTGAAGTGCAACAGATGCATCGTATCTAATAGCGAGGTGAAAATATAACTATAAAATCCGAAGAGCCAGACAACTAAGCTCAACCGGGAGCACGTTACATGTTCAGTGGTAGAAAAAACGACAGTGATAACGGTTCCCTGAGTCATGAGTTTTCTCTTTATTCAAAACGAATCCTATCCATGTTGTGTCGCGAAATCCGATGAGACGCATCGTTTAGAATATCTCGTGTTGTTTTCGCTGGGAATTCGTACCCTAAATATGGCTTTACTTCATTAATGTTCACATGCGTAACTAGACCACTTCCCTGCCCTACTGAAAGCGTTGAATGAAATTATCGCTAGTTCACGACATCTGTGTCCTCTGTGATGTCTCCCTTCCATTCTACTTCTATTTTGGTGGTAGGGCTATATTTTATAGTAGGCCAATCAACACTCTCTCGTCTGGACATACCACTCGTCCGGAATCACCAATTCGGTCATACCACTCTCAGTCATCACCTGGACTCAGCCGCCAATCCGGGGAGACCACTCTTAGGAGTTCAATCCAAGAAGACCCACTTTAGAGGTAGGGCGTCCACTCTGCTGCAAAGCATATCTTGCTTGTCCTCTCCCAGTCAATAGGTCGAGGACCTCTCCCGGCTACCACTATAGAGGTAGGGGCTTGTCATATTAGTTATTTGACCCATCTGAGTGGTTGGCAGGTGGAAACCTTGTCTTAGTGTCCTTAATGTCCAGATATCCAAGTGAGATGGATGAATTCAAAACCAGATTGAAAGGCCCAGATGGCTACCCTATGAAATCCATGACTTACTCGGCTTGGCTTGACTTTGCTTGTGAGGAACAAAACGTCTGTAAGGCGATATGTTGATGCCCGATCGGATGAAATGGCTTGATCACCAGCAACCAAGGAGCGATAACCCTTTCCAGCCCCAGTTTGGAGAATAGGGGCCCCGCCTTCATTAATGCATTTTTAACCATGCGTTGACGGGGCACAATCATTTGGACAGACAGCCTGTGGCGGTTAGTTAAGATCGGAAAAAGAATGGGGAGGATTTCCCTATGGATTGTAAGGCTTCCAATGCACCCGGAAAGCGCTCCACGAAGCCCCATTATAGAGTAGGGCTCGTTAACTATGCATTTTATATTCCCGCCAAAGCAGGTGTAAAAGCAACTTTATTGACCGTAGCTCAAGTGGCCTACAAATAGTAGGGGCTAGCCGGTAACGTTAGTTCAGGAACAGGCGCGTAAGGTGGAGCTTGATCGATGACCGTATTTGATCGCTTCGCCCCCCGCCACGTTTTCAAGGACTATCCGCCACTTTGAAACTATATTTATTTCTATCCACTATTGTTATGGTATTTCTGGTATCTATCCACTACTTTCTTGGCTATAGATACTTTCAAGGATACATATTTCTGGGATTATTACTTTGTTCCCGAACCCGCTTCCCGAACCTGTTCCCAAATCGTTGTCTCGTACAGGTCCCAAACCTATCTATCTGTATCTTCTCTCCTTCTCGGACGGGCTATTCCCGAACCTGTTCCCGATCCTAATCCTTTCGCGCTTTGAAGGGAAAGCCCAATATTTGAGGGGCCAGGCCAAGTTTCTCCATTAGGGGCCCCTTCGGGGATTCAAGAGGGGCCAGACCAATATTTGAGGGGCCAGCCAAGCCAAGAATAACTATAGCATAGCATGGAATGGGACCTTTTAGGACCTTTTTTTTTCCACCAATAGCCCTATTCTCTGAGTGGGATAGTTACGTATAATTTCGTATATACAATCAGGTAGAATCGGTTTGCTGGCAAGACATCTGTTGGGTTGTGAACTCACCTAGGCTTGCTGGTTAGATCGGATCGGAACAAGTGAAGTAGCACTTTTAGTATTTTGTTTACAGTTGCATTACAAAGGAGAAGGAACTAACTGGCACACCCTTGGACTTTGGGAGAAGAAGGATAAGCCCTCCTCTCTGCAATGGCATCTTCACGTCAAGCCCTCCTCTAGTTAAAACTATGGTGGCTATGCGACCCTTTGGTGGTCCGCTCGCCCTCATATGAACTGCCAGAATACCTTCTTCTCCCCTTGCCTCTCGGAGGTTTATCCTTCCTCTCCCTTATCCTGGGTGCCATGAACAGAATAACAGTCTCGGGGGGCTCGCTAACGCTAAACAGCAGTCCCCCCCCTCGACACCTATTTACTTATATGATGTATATGAATAACACACCTCGTATTAGTCTTTAATATACGTGTGCAGGCAGGCTTGGTTTAGGAAGCACTTTGATATACGTGTGCAGGCAGGCTTGGTTCAGGAAGCAACTCAATAGTAGCTTTTTGAGTTATACATTAACCGGGGTCCCAGATAGATCAAGAAGATATTTTAGCCGGGGTATGAGAAACCAAGGAAGGAAAAAACGAGATTAATTACAGGCATGCAGGAAAGAGACAAAGAAAGCGAGATTAGATTCGGTCCCACAGAGCTTGTACCACAGAGAGAGAATGGAATGGGCCTACAGAAGCGTCATGAGATTAGCTGGAACTAACAGAATGTATTTCACTATTTACCTATCATTTTCACTATTCTCATTTTCATTTCATAACCAATAATGGTTGAATGTTAGGAAGCGTATTAGCCTTTATGTATGTAATTACAGCAGCGCTGTACATCATCCTTATAATTTTCGCGAAATATCATATCGAAATATCGTATATAATTCATTACCTTCCTAGGGCATGGAATTACACGACATTAGCGTTAGTCGAAGAGGAACAGACGGGATATCAATGGTGTTAGCCACAGAGGTACCGACGGGATATCAGGAGCTTAGCAATTATACGACGTACGACATTACGACATGACAGGACAGCTCTCAGATACGGAGGCGAGGATAGGACGTAGGGTTGGATAGGAAGGTCGGGTACGGATAGGACGATCAAATACGGAATTAGCCATTCAACGAATCAACCAAATTGGCCAGACCATGTCATCAAATAGAACAGAGTAGGCAGACTAGGTCATCAATAGAACTATAAGTCGGCTAATGGCCTAAAGAGTTTGTAATGTACTTTCCCACCTACGAGCGCATATGTATATATGTAAAGACCTTGGCCTATAAAAGGGTTTTGAACCAGTGGATCTCGCAGAGGCAGAAGCAGTGGTTTCACCCATTGATTTAGTTGTAGATCTAGTTTTCTAGATATTTATATGGAATCACTTTGGCGGGCACCTAAAACTGGACATGAGCTGTTCCCAAGTTAGTAGAGGTAGAGATAAGCTCAGCAGGGGAAGCAAGATCGGGATGCCTCCATGTACTCTAACCAATTGAACTACAATACCATGGTCCAATAAAGTCCACTTATTATTTGATCAGTAATCGAGATCAAGTTAGTACCAACATCATTGTTGTTATTGATTACTTGTGCGTTACAGAGGACAAAAGTCCATAATACATTTCAAGTTTGAGGGATTTGCTTCCCTTCCGGTTTGTGCGTGACTGAGGAAATAATTCCATAATGCAATGCGGGTCACGCCGAGAGTCTTTGCCCGCTTAATGGGCACTGGAAATCCTTCCAGCCAGAATGAACACAGTTGGCGATAAACAAGCCCGGTCACCCCTAGGCCGGTAAACCAAACCAATGTGTAGCCCAGGGGTGATGAACAGGACAGAAGTCCGATCACGTGTGTTATTCCGCTGGTCTTGAGTAGGGGGGCATAGACGAATAAAAAATCCTACCTGGTGAGGACCTTATCGGGGCAATGGTGAGTCCACTCCGATGAGTAGGATGAGAAGAAGGTTATCCCAGTCCTGCTCTTCTAGCTCAATCCAGAGGCAGGAGAAAAGCGCTTTTGGCACAGATTATCTAGCCTAGTCAAAAGAGGGATGGTATTGGGGCACAAACTGACCCCAAATCTGGTCTTAGGGCCGTAGATGGACATCCATACTTGGGTGTGAGCTGTCTCTGAACAATGTTACTCTATAGTAATATAGGATCCTGTGCATAACAGTTTTGACTGTAGTCCCCCCAGGCCCTGATTCAAGGAAAAGAAAATAAGTGTATTTTCACTCCCGGGACAGGTAGGATAAGATACCCTGGTAGTCCATGATGGAGTCTTTGATCCTTATCTACCGACATTCGAATGCATTCCAGTATGTGGGAGGTATGCGCTAACAAGGTAGGCTCCTTTCGGGGTAGGCTAAAGCTAACGGCTCGCATGAAGAAAGTGGTCGAGTGACGTTTTAAAATAGTTATAATGGAAAAAGTAAATAGAGAGTTCGAGCGGGTGTGACGAACATGTGATTATTTTGGAGTGATCGAGGGGCCACACTATTGGAACACACAAGGGAAGGTCCCAAGTCTAATATGAAAGGAGCTTTCAAACTACCGCTCTCTATCCTTATAATAGGGAGATAGCTTTTAGATCAGCACCCTTAATATAAGAGAATTCACCCCACTTTTATCAGGATCAGCACTAGTTTTAACCTATATAATAGACTCCTTGTTGCCAAATGCACAAATGCACTTGACTGGGGAGTCGCCCCCCTGCTACTTACTGATCAATGGGACAGATAAAGATCAGAGCAGAATTCTCCCATCCCCGTGAGTTGTTTTCACACCGCTATTATATGTCCGGAAGGGATGAAATGAAAGGCACCACCCACTTGTAGAACCAATTACCAATGGAATGGAAAAGGTCTCTTCAAGCTCTACCCTATTCGTTCCATTCACTCAGTAGAAAGTGTGAAACGCAACTGCATGCCGCAAGCGGGTTAAAATCTTGTATCTAGAATGCTGCGGAAGCTAAGTTGCTAATATTTCTTCTCTTCAAGTTCTCGCTTTCCGAACATCTCTTATCACTTCGATAGGTGATCGGTGTGAAGCTCATTAGATCGTACTAATACTATCTAATAAGTTAGACTATCTAAGAAGTTTTGGAATGCACCCGAATTATTGGTATAGAATTCATCTATAGATCAATTCACCTCCCACTTCCCGTCTTTAATATGCACCCCGCTTTGACTACAGATTTCCTTGGGGCTATCTGACCTTGTATGGGGAGGCAGGTGAGCTCTCGGGATTGGGGACCTGGTTCAAAGATTATATATCTTCTGGATATGACGGACGGGGTGGTTGTTTGTTGTTTGAAAGCAAGCACTACTAGGGGGTTGGGTAGGTAGGCGGGGTCATTCGTTCTTTCAAAGGTCAACCATTGAATTTGTCCATCGGAAAAGAAAATTAATTCTCCTAAGAGCCTGGGCTCGGAAAATCCCGTTAGTGTGAGCGTATTCTAGGCCACCCTAACTTTTCCCATAATAAGAAACTAGCGGTCCCATCCCTAAAACAAGTGAAGTGACCTATCACTCTCAAATAGGGTAGGTAAAAATGTATGGCCTAAACCTTGTTTGTAGTCACTTTCATTCGATGTCCAAAGAGAGGGGGTCCAACAGGTATGCTCCAACTGTGGTCCCGAACTCTTTATTGTCTATAGGGTGAGTAAGCGAACTCTCGACCAGGGGAAGAGGGAACTCGCTTAATTTCCTAATTCCCCATAGCCTAGTTAAAGTATGTTTCGGAAAGTCCTAAAGGAAAACCTATATGTGGTAACACTTTTACTTGAGGATACTTCCTTATCCTTATCTATGCGAGTCTGGGAACTCAAGGTTTAGACCGTCTAATTGTATAGTGAGCATTCAGCCAGGAACTAACCTAATCTAGTACAACTATGATGTGTAGCCGGCACCAATCGATATGGTACAGGTTCAGTTGTTGATCCCGGGAACCAACTACTGGTACAGGGATTGTCCTCTTACTCGTACGCATAGAGGGGGATCTTATCCAGCTAGAAATTATATCTATGGTAGAGGGATAAAAGAGCCCTATACTTGGAATATTCTTCTGTATCCGGCACCTATACTTGCAAGAGACAGGGGAATACGTCTGTTTGGGTTACGCAGTTTCAATAGGCTACATTATCTATGCGAGGATGTATCTTTAGGAGCTCGAGGTGTTTGGATCCTAGCATTAGTAGAATGAAATAAGGGTATATCTAATGAAGAGTCGGCAACAACGACAGGTACGGGGATGTTATTTCCTGGGTCAGAAACTACAGGTACGGGGAGCTATTTAGCAGCCGGAAACTCTAATTGTATAGGCAGGGGGCAATTCACCAGCCCGCAACTCATTATCCAAGCCTTAGGAGCGCTACTACTTGTACGCCTATCTGCCTTGGGGGAGCTCAAGATCGTACAAGTCTATCTTCCAGTAACCATACACCTATAGGAAAGCGTCTTAAAGGCCTTTATGTAAGGGTTCGCATCCTGTCGTATGCCCCAACTGGATTAAAGTCCCACAACCGGCCAAGTTGAAGGGTTCATGAGAGCCCCAAGTGGAAGGTAAGGGGAGCAACCCAGCCAAGCACTACATATAAGTTCCGTAGGCACACAACCAAGCTATGACAAGCAACTAAGTGGGTGATCATCCTTAAATAAAGAACTAAATAATTATCACTTACGATTTAAGCCCCCTATTCCCCCCTGATCGTAGTATTTTTCCATCTAAATACCATTTTCCCTACCTTCGTAGAGATCTATTTACTATTTGATTCTCTCCTCTATAGAATAGAAGACTATGAAAGGGTTTTGGAGAATAAATGAATAATTCATAACCTTCTTTGCGGGTTCAATCCCCCATTCCTAAGAGTGTTTTAAAGACTTCGCGAACTAAAACATCTAAGTAGAAATAGGAAGGAGAATCCACCCTTATGGATGGGGGCCTCGTCTCGTACTTCCATTGGTGGGCTTATCATCTGTCAAACCTCGTGCTGCTCTTTATTAGGCTGCATCCCTTGTGTTGGCTGGGTGGTCACATCCCTTGTACTTCTCTTGCTTGGCTGAGAATATGTCTCTTGTACCTTGTCCTGCTATTGCGCTAGATCCATAGAAATTTGGCCAGTCAAAGCTGTCAAGCAATAGATAAATAAAAGTTCGATTTTGCGTAAGCATTTTAGGACTGAAGGGATAACGATTTTGTGAAAACATAGCCCTCGATACTCGAACTCAAACTTGACCCTAGACCTAGACCCTCTACAGAGGAACCATAGTTCTCGAACCTCGAACCTAACCCTAACCCTCAACCTCTATACCCGCTACCATACACACGGTCTTACCTGACTTACATATACTCAACATTAGGTACTACATCACCATCACGTAGGGCACCTCACATAGCCGAGCATTGCCAGAAGGTCGTTGCCTCAAGGCATCATATACCATATCGATTTTGACCAAGTTCGCGCCATACGCGAAAGATAAGTGGCCCCATCGTTACCACCAGACGACGATAGAGGCCATAGGTTACCTGTTCAAACACCTTACTCCGTTCACCCAACATGGATGGTACTGGTACAAAGATGAATCAGTAACACTATTATTTGTGAGTCACCACTAGACATATCATCACACACATTCGTCCATCCAACGAGATTTCATATGTTACCATTTGAACACCAGATGAATGAGATCGAGCCAAGGTGTTTGTTACCATACGAGCATTGCCTTTGAGCCAGGGTGGCACCAAATGAGATAAGAGATGGACCACATGTTCCCAACAGATGAGTGACGAAAGGACTTACCAACAGATGACGAGAGGAGAAGAATCACAGGAGATACCCGAGAGAAGGAGGTAACCCATCGATCTAACGAATTACGTTTATTATGGTACCATGTGAACACCAGAAGAAAGACATTGAGCCATGTCATTTACATATGAGCAGATCGATTGAGCGGTGAAGAGGTTGAGATGGATGATGATGATGAAAGAGTCTCGCTATCAGACCCTTTAGGTGATTTCCTTGCTCTTTTCCTTGTTGGTAAAGGTAATTCACTTGGCTGAATTCCAAGCTTCTCACTCTGTAATCTGGTAAGAGGATGAGCAGGGTTATATTGTGAAGTCACACTGCCTTGAGATTTATCAAATCTTTGAGGTGATATTGAAAATCGCTGGAGTTTATGAATCAAAGATTCAACTTCAGGAGGTTCAATAGCAGATTCTTCTAAAAAGTCAGGGTTTGTAGCAGTGTCTGTTCTTCTTTCGACTTCTGGCTCTAGATTTAAAATTTCTGAGTGCGATGGAGAAGTCGGAGGAGATGGTGAGGGTGATTTACTCTCATAATGGTATTTAGATTTAGATTTACTTTCCATTCATACTTCATGGCCCTCCTTCTAGTACCAAATATGTTGAAGCCCCAAAAATCGGGTCTACAACAAGGGGGATACCCACCCGGTCCGAACCTTGGTTAGCAGCTCCTTTTCCGTTTGGTGTAGTGGGTTCGACTGGGGATAATGGGACCAGTTTCCCAATATGTGTGTGTGTGTTTAAAATAGATATTTCCTCTCTAAAAAGGTTCCTAAGTGAAATGCTTTTATTCTATTTCTAATCTAATTATATGAAAATTGTATTCTAATTTAAACAGAAATATCTAACTCTAAACTAAACCCGGGATACAATCTTGTTTATGTGATCTAAAATAATTTCAAATAACAACCGATAATAAATATTATTCAACTGTTATAAGAAAAGAATTCAATAAAGATAAACCACTTCATATAAAAAGTTAGATGAAACAGTTGTGAAAAACATATCGCATAATAAGCTATTCATACATTAAGCATAAATAAATAAATATCACCGTACAGAAATGCCAAATAATAACTTAAGAATTCAAGCATCAACATATAAACAACTAAAAATAAATATTACTTTAACACAGAAGCAGAAATAGTTAAGAGATAAAAGTACCACTGATAACTGGTTCTACTCATGAGCTAAAAGCAATAATGATTTATCTCTTCTTAATCCAACATCTACTAAGAGTACAAAAATGCAACATCAGTAGCAGATATTAGACACAGATATCAATAAATCTCATTCCATTCATTCATCAAAACCTCCTCTGAGGGTGCAGAAGTGCATGTTCTGAGGATAAGTTTTCGACAAATTTCTAGACCCTTCTCTAAATGCATGAGAAGGGTTTAAATACTACTAACTAAATCTAATTATAGTTTATTACAAAAATTTAGGATTCGCTTTAAATGACCATCCTTTTTCTATGAAAAAATAAAGTAAAACTAAAACTAAATCTAAAATTAAAACTATTAACTAACTACTTATGAATCTGGTCTTTGAATTTGCAAGCATCCAGCATTGATTTGAGAAGAGGGGGCTGGCCGACTTCATATTTTAATTGTCCCGAAAATACGGAATCAACAAGTGTTGGCACGATCTTCTCAGTAGAATTAATGATGCAATTAAGAGCACTGCATTAGCTGTGTGGTTTAATCAGGCACGTCCAGTAAGAATCCCAATTTAATTTTGTCAATCCTTGAATTGATTTTGCCTTCTCTTCAGCTTTCTGTTTCCACTCTGTTTGCAATTGTTGTGATTGTGGTAGGTATCCTGGAATAGTTTCCGAAATCAAATTAACTTTATGCAAATTTTCATTTACACAATCAGTCATGTTACTTGCTGCTGTAGCTACTTCCTCTGCTGCTTTTTCTGCCTCTCTGATCTGTGCATCCCAATTATTGAAGAGTATTTCTCTATGTCCATCATTGATAATTGGTGCTCCTACTCGTTTTCCTTCCTCTGTCTTTTGCCATGCCAAATAATTAGTAACTCTTTCGTTAGTTAAATCATAATCATGTCGTAATTCTACGACATTATTAGTGATTTTATCACTCTCTTGACAAAAATAGTTCCATTGCGAGATTTTCTAGCATAATATATCTTGTTGTTGCAGTAGTTGATTATTCAAAGAAATGGACTCTGAGATAAACTTTGTAATATTGGGGTCGTCTTTATGCGTTTCTTACATAATTTGTATTTGTTTCTCTTTTTCAGCCAGGCTTTTCTAATACCCGATCTGCATTTGCTGAAATTTTTGTTGTAACTTTTCAAATTTTACCTGTGCTTCACTATTGGCATGTGCTTGTTTCAATTGTTGTTGCAGAACTTGTATTTGATCCTCTTTTTTATTTAATAACAGCCGTACCTCATATTCTTTTTCAATAGTTTTGGAGGCATAAGCTCCTGTAATCTGAGATAATTTAGTAAGATTTTCAGTGGGATCCGTGGTAGGATCTTTCCATAAAACATCCAATTGTTTTGCATTAGTAGAGAGCGTACTTTCTAATTTTATCTTCTTTCTTTGCTTCCTTACTACTACTTTATGTTGTGGGCTATAAAATATATCCAGAGGAGGAATTTCCTCTATTTTAAGTACAAGCTCGGCAGAGGGAGTAATGGGTATATGTTCTGTTTCTGTAACATTGCCACTTATTTCTGTAACCAAACCTTTTGCTGTTTGTACAAGAGTTTGTATATTTTGTCCTTCAACATTAATCAAATCATTAAATGTTTCCCATTCTTTATCTAACTGAGTGCTAATGGATGGTTGTTGTAAATTAAGAGGTGGAAGATTCAAGTGTGGAGTAGTTGAAGTCTGTTGTTGTGAGAGCTCTTTTGATTGAGCTGTATCCTTCACTGAGCCTTCACTTTTATCCTGATCAAATTTTTTAGAATGTTCAGAAATTTCTTTGTCAGACTTTGACTTAGACCTTTCTAAATCTGAGCTACCACTGAGACTGACACTAGGATTTGGTTCCCTTGCGGGTTCCAAACTCAAATTATCCAAAGGAATAGTGGTCAATATTCTTTCTCTGTATACTTTAAACTCTTGAAATTTTTCTGGGGAGAACCGTGTTTGAGCTAAATGAAAAATTTCTTTAAATGAACATTTTTCTTGAAACATATCATCAAAAATATCTTCTTCTCCAAAAAATACTCTTACTTTGACTGCAGTGGTGAAATCCTTGACAACATCATAGGGGTCGAATAACCTTTTCAGAAACTTAAACAATTGTAAACATGTAATATTGTTTACTTCCTTAAAAGCATGACCAACATCAAATAATGAAACTGCTCCACAGGAAACAGGAAATTGTGGCCATATGGCCTTCTTTTTATCCTTTAATTCTTTTGTCAAACCTCCCTCTCCACAGGTTTGGTATGCAATTTCCCGAGCTATAAGTTTATCCGGAACATACAAGGGTAGAACATGAGGAGAAGAAAAGCTTCCAAAAACCCTCACATAGGTAAAAAATTCTTCTCCAAACCACCTTGCGACAAGGAGAATGTCTACTTCTGCTTCAGGGGAGAACCTTGGAGCATCCTTATTATACAACACTCTGTACAGAGGCAACATTATGCCATGGAAAATTTTATAAAAATGAAAAATAAATTTTGATTCCCACAAATATTTGTGATAGACATGAATGAGCAAGGGATCATGAATTTTCCATTTCCAACCCGTTAAAGGGAACTTAGAAACAAAGTAGATTGAATCCATCACATAGGCAGATAGATAAAAAGGAGGATAAATCCTCTGAGAGACAGTTCGTTTAGACCGGTAATTGAAAATAGTCGTGGCTAAGTTATCAGACAATATTTTAGCCCAGTCCACAATGGTAGCGTTAACAGCAGCATTCAATAAGGGAAGCCATTCAGGCAAAAAATTATTAATGTCAGGCTTTCCAAAAAGCCTACATAACATAGCAGCAGAAAAACAATAAGGAGAATGAGTGAACCGGTACTGTACATACCGTGTTTATCTTTCTTCAGTGGTTCATCTCTTCTGGACCATTCTTTAGTGCATTCCGCTACGTTTGCATTTTCCTTGGAAAATTTCTCCATAAATTGTTTGTTGTAAGTTGCCTGAGGCTCCGACAAATGATACATAAGCCTCAAATCTACCGGAGTGAATGACCCGATGAGCTCTTGACCTTGAGTTTTGAACTATCTGTCCGTAATATCAGTGCTATCCAGCACCCATTTTACCATGTCTGTATACGGAAGAATTCTAGGTCTTGTTGCTATCCAATGCAAAAATGAACAAGCCAGCTCTGTAAGAGATGCTTCAGAGGAATTACTTGAGCCCGCAGTAGCCACAACATCCATTACTCTTGGGTTTTCTTCTTCAAGTAAATTAAACATACCCTCCCAAGTGGTGATGCCAGCGTCTTTGTTGCAAGCAGTGTCTGTGTACAAGGATGCCATCTCTTTATTTTCAGAACTTGGAGCTTTCTCTTTCTTTCCAGAAATCGGAGCTTTCTCTTTCTTTCCCATAATGCTCTGAATATTGCTTTGTATAGTCTCCTGTTCTTCGCGCCTTTAAGTGAGAATACTGATATGAGAAAGGTGACGGGATAGTTTTAAATGCTGAAGGCATATGAAATATATTATTTAATCATGAAATAACCTTTCGATCAAAACAAAATCCTTTTTCATTAATAATTGACAATCCATTCATTAACTTGATATTAAGGCGCATAACGGGTCTTGATTTACGGAAAGATTTTCTTCGTACAACGAGCTTTTAAGAATCTGCGATAATGCGATCTGCAATTTTCTTTGCAATATTGCAAAATCGCAATATCGCAAATCGAAATCATCGCAACTCTCGCAAATCGCAACTTTCGCAAATCGCAACTTACGCAAATCACAATTAGTAACATCGAGGCATCGCAATATCGCAAAATATAACATATGAAAAATATCCGTTAATATATTTTCTGCGATATGTGATTTGCGACAAATATTCTAATGCATAGTTATTGGATCGCACTTCTCGCAATTTAGAATATTCTGCTTTGCAAAAGATATCTTGTACTTTTTGTTGCGATGGATGCGATATTTTCTTCAAAGAAAGGTTTTATTCTAATCTATCATAAACTTAAGTTTATTTAAAGATGTTCTAAGGAATTTTCTTAAGTTAATGATAGTAAGTTTTATTTGAAAAAGAAAACAAGCACTAATTTAATTTTTTGGATTTTTTAAACTAAGGGTCCCCACAAATTTAATATTATTACTAATATTAAAAAAAAGGGGGGGTTGTTGCTCGCTACAACACAACTACAACTCAGAAAATGGAACTGGATGGAGAATACTGAAGATGCTGCATCTGATGTCAAGATCTCCTTCAATGGATCTTTCAAGTGAAAGGGCTATCCTAACACTGAAGATCTTACCCTCCAATCAACACTACAAACCCTCACTGCAAGTGCACTCTAAAAATAACGCAGTCTAAGAGGGAAATTGCGTTGTAGGTGGAATAGGAAATTTTGGCCAAGTGCCAAGATCTGAAATGAGCTCTGAAACCTTCCTCACTAATCTCCTAGAGGAATAGTGCTCCCTCTGAAAGATGAGCCAAGGAAATGGTGTTGTGGAATCTCCACTGCAACACAACATTATACTTGAGTAGAAGTAACGATGTAGTTGAAGGAATGGCTTTGGCCTTGAGCCTAGATGTGGAGAAATGAAGTGTAATCCCTCGAGAGGCCTCCCAAGAAGGATAAGGAATCCCTCGTGCTAAACAACACTGCAACTCAGCTGAATAGCCGGAGACTGCAAATAGTCTAAGAAAACAAGAAATCTATAATCATAGCATGAGAAACAATGGTTGCCTTGCCTTCCTTTTAAACAAATGAGAGCTCCCTCTCCATGGGTCCCACTCTTTAGGGTTTCCTCCATCAAGGAAAATTCCCTCCTCTTTCACTGCACTGTCCCACAAGATGCTCTCCACCTCCTACCATTGCACTATTTGACTTGGTCAACTAGACCTTGTCCATTTGCAAAAAACCCCTTTTCACACTGGAAGGTGCAAAATCAAGCTACTCTAGTGATCCCTTTCACATTATGAGGGATTTTACTCCTGATCATGGGTCTCCTCACCCATTTTATTCACCTCCTAGATGATATAAGCAAAATTAATATTCCAATTTGCTGCATGCAAATTTTGGAATATTACAGTCCTCCCCTCCCAAACGTTGCTTTTCCTCAAGGAACTGCAAAGATAGACATGAGGGGTCTTCTTGAGGCATGGTGCTGAAAATAAATTGGGATCTTTCATCCCCATATGAATCTTCCATCTCCAAGAAATCATCCATACAAAGTGAGTTACCTCCCAATATGGCAACTCATGGCAATCTCCTTCCACCTCAAGCTCCAGAAATTAAGGTGGGATGAAAATCTGAATATGGTAAGCATCATAGCCTACCCCATGATTTCCTCCTCTCCACTTGTGATAAGTGTAGAGTGTGTGCTGATCTTGGGCTGTAATAGAATTTCCCTCAAGTGGCAAAGTGAAGAACAATCCTCCAAGGATCTCCCCTCCAACATTGAAGAACAAGCTGGCCCAACATATTCCATCCATGATGAATAGGACATGATCATCATATATCATCCTAATGAGAAGTTTGTTGAAGATTTTACATGATGGCACATGATACAAACAATGTCTCAAAAGGACACAGCGCAGTCTCATCCACTACAACTTCAGAAAATAGTATGGAAAATAACATACAAAAATCATCACATCTGCTAATGAATAGTAAATGGCTGAATATTTCAACAATACATGATCAAATACTTTCCCATGGTTATAAAATGGATGGCTATTAAACTCATGGCCCACCCAAAAATAAAACAAAGGTGTGGTTGTGGTGGCCATATCTCCTCCCATGCTCCCATTAGAACATGTAGTGCAGAAAATGTGGGAATTCTCTCCCCTCAAGGACACATCCAACTCATGTGTCAATCTCCCAATCATGCTCTCAACAAGAATAGAAACAATATCATAAAATGAAGACATGATCAGTTCAAAAGTGAAGGAAATATTGATGGCTTCATGTGGTGCTTGAAGATACCAATAGTCTCCTAAACATGTACAACACAGTTTTACAAACTAATGCTTCAGAAAAGTACAAGGAAAAATGTTTCCTTTTACATAGTCAATCATGCATGTCCTCATATGGTGAATGTTTGGGTGCAACAAATGAACATACATGTGATGATAAAACATTTTCCCAAGGCCATATAAAAGATGGCTGCCTCCATCATAAGGTTTGGCCCAACTTAGATCATGGAGCAATGTGAAACGTTTGCCCTCCTGTGGAGCAATGCACTGCATAGTGATCGTAAGAGTATAAAAATAAATGAATGTAAAAACAAACTTCTTACCATATGCTGGAAGTAATATGGTACATGAATCCATGAGTGAGTCCTCCATAGTGTTTTGGCATGCTATGAAGAGGAATGAACCATGTGCTGCAAGAAAATCACCCTCATTATACTTGGAAATCCAAGCAAGTAAGATCATACCGATGTAATAGATATTTCCATCCACTACTCCATCATTCTCAGCTCCTCTTTGTCCACCAAGTGCATCAAGTGTGAAATTATCCTTGGTATAATCCATCAATAACCCCAAGCTCTCAAGTGACAGCGTTGTTGGCCTATGCAAACAAGCTCTTGCCAACTCATAGCTCCATCCCTTGACATGCTCCTTGTCAAAGACTTCTCTCATAATGCTGCTATACATAAGAAGTTCCTCCCAAGGTGGAAGTACCTCTTGATCATCTAAGGCCAAGGAGGTAATTTCATCTCCTCCTCCTACAACATTATGCAAAGTGTGAGATCAAATCTGCTCTTGATCTCCCAAGAACAAGCAAAGCAACAAAATATTTTGCTGCCTCCCCATACTTCCATCATACAATCCATGTGATGAGAACATAATGAATGATATGAAAATCATATCAACACCATGCATACATACTCTTTGCTGCTCAAAGATGCAAGTATCCTGCCACATACCCTTAGAAAGAGGATGATGACCAAACTCTTTCAAGAGCAACCAGGGCAGCCAAGCCTCCTGATGCCTAGTATCATACATTTGCAAGTAGCTCACCATCTTCTTTCTCTCCATCTACATCCACTCAACCCATTCTGGATGTCTCCTTCTATCCTTAATCTTGGTACTCCTCCTATGAGGGCTACCATATTCCCAAATCAAATTTCTGTCTTTGCATTTCATGGGATATTGAAATGCAATCTTCCCAAGGATCAATGTGATCCCATAAGGATCCAAATAGGTGGTCGGCAAAAACCTCCCATCATGATGTGTGGCTCAAGGAGTGTCCAACACAAACATGAGAGATGTTATCCATTCAAAGATGTCCTCCATCATCTATCTGTTCCTTCTTGAATCCATGAAGATCCAAGTATGAGAAGGAAAGAGCCTCCTCAAACTGTTGATGAACTCTGCACTCCATGAAATGTTGAAGTGCACCTTTCATGGGGTCTCTTGATGAGACCTTCTCCTCATGCATGGTCTTCCAAAACTAGTGGGGTCTTGGATCTGTTGCAGGCAGAATTTTCTCTTTGAGCTGGGGAGTGCTCATTAATAAAGTGTCATCTAGAAAGGAGAAAGGGTCTCTCACTTCAAGATGTCTACTATCTACCATTCTTTCCTCCTTTGCTTCATGAATGAAGTTGTCATGTGAATGCTCCCATAAGGCATGGGTCCTCTTCTCTTCATCACTGCCTTTGCACAGTGCAGTACAACTTTGTTGCTCTTTGTGAGATGTAGAAGCAAGAGCTCCTTCCTCAACTATGTTGTCTTCCTCTATTTCTAAACATGAAGGCTGCTCCTCCAAGGTTGTGACAGCGCTGGTACATGCTTCCTCAAGTGGTGGTGAGGATCTCTCTTCCTCTAGCTGAATGAACTGAGGTAAAGCTACAATATCCTTGGAGGCTCTAGATTTAGCTTTGTATTCACTTAGAATCTCAGATTCCAAGTGTCCTCTATGCTTCTTGTCTTCTCCTCTTTGAGAATAGGAAGTGCATGTCTCTTCCATTTCTTGAAACCCTCAAGGAGTTTCACTGCAACTCTGCATCTTCTTAACCTCCTTGGAGAGGCCCTTTCTAGATTTGAATAATGATGAGAGTAATCTCATCTTCTCCATCATTCTAATATTATTTTATCTTCTTGGGCTGAGACTCACAGGCTGAGCCAAGAAAGATGCTTTGATACCACTGTAATATCCAAAAATGGGAACTATCAGCAAGGCATGAATGGAAAATGCATTTTCTAGGATAATTGCTATAGGATTTGAAATCAAGACCTGGATCCCTTAGATCAATGTATCTAAGACTGAAATCCAAGAGGTGGCCCAAAATAAATCCCTCTAGGTGGGTTAAATGGATCTCCCACACCTAGTTGTCTTTAGAAAATGCCCGATGAAGGGGCTGCAACAATGCTTGAACAAGAGATGGAACAACAACGTTATTTTTATAAGCTTGGGCACATGAATATGAAAATAGCCAACAAATGTATATTATATTAGCAATTATATACAAATCCTTGAGGAAAGAGTCACTCAAGCAAAGCAATGCAGCCTCAAAGGGACATGTACATGGAAATAGAGAAACACTGCTACACATGTATTTCTGCAGGCTAAGAGGACGCAGTTTATAAGAGACACTACATCATAATAAATAATAATGGAAATATATAAAAATGTATGGCTCAAGAAATGAAGGGGATAAAGCTCTCAACCACTAGAAACAATAATACGACAATCCTGAGAAGGATTGGCAAAAATATACAAAAATGGAAAAATGTCGGAGTTGCGGGGTAGCAGCTGCAACTTAGAAAATGGAACTGGATGGAGAAGACTGAAGATGCTACATCTGATGTCAATATCTCCTCCAATGGATCTTCCAAGTGAAATTTTGATCCTAACACTGAAGATCTTACCCTCCAATCAACACTGCAAACCCTCACTGCAGGTGCACTCTGAAAATAACGCAGTCTAAGAGGGAAACTGCGCTGTAGGTGGAATAGGAAATGTTGGCCAAGTGTCAAGATCTGAAATGAGCTCTGAAACCTTCCTCAGTAATCTTCCGGAGGAATAGAAGCTCCCTCCTCTGAAACATGAGCCAAGGAAATGGTGTTGTGGAATCTCCACTGCAACACCCTATAATATAACGTTATACTTGAGCAGAAATAATGTTGTAGCTGAAGGAATGGATTTGGCCTTGAGCCTGGATGTGGAGAAATGAAGTGCAATCCCTCAAGAGGCCTCTCAAGAAGGATAAGGAATCCTAAACAAGAATCCCTCGTGCTAAATAGCATTGCAACTTAGCTGAATAGCCGGAGACTGCAAATAGTCTAAGCAAACAAGAAATCTATAATCATAGCATGAGAAACAATGGCTGCCTTGCCCTCCTTTAAAAAAAATGAGAGCTCCCTCTCCATGGGTCCCACTCTTTAGGGTTTCCTCCATCAAGGAAAATTCCCTCCTCTTTCACTGCGCTATCCCACAAGATGCTCTCCACCTCCTACCACTGCGTTGTTTGACTTGGTCAACTATACCTTGTCCATTTGAAAAAATCCCCTTTTCACACTGGAAAGTGCAAAATCAAGCTACTCTAGTGATCCCTTTCACATTATGAGGTATTTTACTCCTACTCATGGGTCTCCTCACCCATTTTATTCACCTCCTAGATGATATAAGCAAAATTAATATTCCAATTTGTTGCATGTAAATTTTGGAATATTACACGGACTTTGGATTAAAATAAAATTTCATCCAACATAACTATATATGCTCCACCATATAGTTTCAACCTTAGGGTTATAACATATGCACCATCATATATAAATAGCCCAATCAGACCATAGTAAAATTGATATGTGGAATTAAAATGCGGAATTTAATATAAGGTTTGGATATATATATATATATATATATATATATATATATATATATATATATATATATATATATATATATATATATGTTAATCCAACCTTGATAAAAATAATTCCAACACATAAATATTCATCATGAGCCCAAATTCAACCTTGGAGGACATTGGGCAATTTCACCTTCTCAAACTAAACTTGGTGAATCTCGTTGTCCCACTTGTCATAGTTACACTGGGAAAAAACTAAATAATATTCCCTGCATGCTGACTAGGCTGCCATGTCATTAGCCTGTACTTGTTCTGCAATATTTTTTTAAAAATTAGCATGTTCTTAACGACGATCAACAAGCTATAACTTCTTCATCCGAACTCGGTTTTCGACGAAACAAGTTGCATTGGATTCGTGGAAATGGACCTGTCATTGTTGTTCTTGTTTGGTGAAATTATGAACACTTTGAATTTTGGACAAATTTTTGCACCTAATCCAAATTCTGATCATTCCTTCCCACTGAAATGCTTTTGGACCCACAAAAGTTGGTTATCTCATGAGAGCTAAATACTCTTTTGTTTCCCAAGTTCTATCATCTTGATTCTACTTGGAAAAATCGCCATGACAACCACTTTGGGTTCACTAACATGCCTTGCCTTGCAAATGGCTTGGCTCTTCAACCAATGTTCTCCTTTTTTTGCTGAACCAATCCAACACTTGTTGGTTGCTTGCTTACTGATATCACACTTTGTTGTACCAAATCGATTCCTCAGTGCTTGGAAAACTAACTGATTTCCTTCCCATTGAGAATCATGTTCCTCCTTTGCGCAAATATGCATTTGATGCAAGCTTCTCCTTGGAAAACATTTTTCCAAATTAAGCCCATCTGAGTGAACTACAACAATGAGTTCCAACATCACTAATAACAAGAAAATAAATTACCATTATTTTACCTTCATGGTTCCAAATTCCACATGTGGAAGAATGCATTTTCCATCTCCTTCTCTTCTTGGCGTCAACACATAAAATGGTCTATAGTGGTTGTAAACTTTTTTTTTGACATCTTGTCACAAACACAACCATCAATCTGAGAAACACATCATGCAAGAAACATAACTTGACAAAATCTCCTCTTGCTCCTTTAAATCAACAAATTTCATATCATGTGGACATTGCCATGTACTCTTACATCTTGGTGTCAAAATTCATCGACCAAAAACAAGTCGAAAAAACATGCCTCTTCAAATGACTGACTCTGAAGTCAAGCATATATAAGCATATGTAATATTTGACAATTCTTTTCCCAAAACAAAATGAATTTCAAATTTCATGAAAAACTTTGTCAACGTCTCCTTTTCATATTTGGATACAAAATCAACTCTTCCAAGTCGATATGACATGCATGTAACACACAATCAACCAACACAAGTTGACACTCATGCATGTGCAAATGATCAACACTCTCAAGCTGAAAGCATACATGCTAAAAAAAGCAATCGACCAACACAATTCAATTACTCATGCATGTTCAAGCATAATGAAACGATCAAAATTCCACTGTTCATATACACAAACTCTCATGCATGTATACAATTCTTCAACTTTTTGAAAAATACAATCATAAGTACAATAACCCCATTCATATGTGTATGTATTTAAAGACCGGAAATAAACAAAAATTTCTGCAATAAAGTGAGTCAACATACTCCAGTTTCAATCACCTTCTTGGCATAAACATGCAACATGCAATGTAAAAGATCAAACAATTTTAGTGGCGCTCCTTTCAGATGCACTTCATCGTGTGAATCATCCTGACCCAAATCAATTATGGAATCTTCCTTTCCCTTCTTGCCATTCTCTTTCTCCACCTTCTTCAAATGTCATGGATGACTTGTTGGATACAAAGTCCAACACTTGTCTACAATATGATCTTGCTTGTGGTTTGGGTAACCATAATGTTTCAAGATGTGCATCCAAGATCATATTGTAGACAAGTGTTGGACTTTGTGCCTCCTTTGATTTTAAAGTTTCATGTGCGGCTACCTTTTTCCAACATCTTGAAACATTATGGTTATCCAAACTACAAAAGGAACATGCAAAATTTCTCCAAATCTTATGTGAGTATTTGCCATGTTTATCATAATCAAAAGAAACTTGATTAAAAGCATATTTATACCTTCAACTTTCACCTTCTTGAGGAGGTAAATTTGATGAGGTAGTGGCTCTCTTCAGAATACTAACAATGCATTCAATGACTTTAGAGCTTTCAACATCCTCTTGTTCGCCATTCTCATTAGATGCATGCTTATGAGCACCTTCTTGCAAAGTGGGTGTAAAAATTTTGCATTCCTTATGAACACAATATTCACAAGCTTGAGGTAATGAATATGAAATGAAAGTCCTTGGAATACTTTCATGTGCTTCTTTGGATTTAGATCTTTCTCCATCATGTTTTTCATAACCAAGATCCAAATAGTTAGGCCTTTCTTCATCAACAATTGTCTCAACTATGCCTTGTGCATGTTTTCCCAATCCTTTACCTTCATAACCCATATTCATCAATAATTTGGACCCTATTCCTCTAGTGTGTCTTTCGAAAGCACCTACACATTCATTTTGAGAGGAAATTGAAGATAAAACTGAATTGCATACATATTTTTCAAGCACATTCTTGGCTAAGGATTTCTTGGCATCATGGAGCTGAGTCTCCATCTCATGCATCCTTGCTAGGTTCTCATTTGAAATATGGAGTTGAGTCTCCATCTCATTCATATTTTCAAGAAGCTCTTGCTTCTCCTTCTTTATGGAAATCAACTACTCTTGAAGTATAATTCTCTCCCTTTTATCTTCATACTTCTCTTGCACCATATCAATCATGATGTAGAGCTTCTGTAACATCTCTTTATCAAAGATTTTTTCTAAATCATATGGATTAGAAACATTGCTTAATGAAGTTGTCGTCACACCTGCAATGCATACAAAGCTTATTTGTTGTTCTTTGATAACTGAGCTCTCAATATTGACTTCTTCTAAGAAGAAGGTATGCACATAAACATGCACACAGTTAATTTTCCTTGCACAAATTCAAAAACCAATAGCTAATTCTTCTAGCTAACCTTGGCTAAAATGAGCTAAACACTTTTTGCTCTGATACCAACCTGATCTGAATATGGGAAAAATAGTTATTTCTATGCTAGCTCCCTCATTAGTATTAAAAAGGTGTGTTTAGGAACATCTCAAGTTAACCAATTGTAAAGGGGTTTATGTGTCAAGTTTTATGTGTATTTGATGATCAAATTATGAGTTAATTAGTTGTTAAAAACTCATGTACAACAAATTAAATGCAGAGAAATAACACAAAACAATCACATTACACAATGGATGATAACGAAGTTCACCCTTCCTAGGCTACATCTCCATGGACTTGCTTCAACTCCAATGGATTTTCAACCTACTCCATTAGCTTCAGAGCACCCAAAAACCCCAAAAATGACTATTCAATCTCTGAAATTGGTTTCCAGCTCACTAGGCTTAACCTCCCATCCTGGTGTCCATGAGTTTGTTTAATCTCCAAAGTGAAAAAAAACTTTTAGAAGTGATACAACGCCTCTGGAAACTATAACAATCTATTCAGAGCATAAAATACACCTAAAAATGATTCTTCTTGAGCCAAGATTGGCCTTCAACTGATATAGGCACGGCCTTCCTTCCTGGTGGCCCTAGGCTTCAAAATTATTCAAGGTGACAAAAACCTCTGTAGAATTGCTGCTATGCCTCTACAACCTTTTCCAATGGATTCAAAGCATGCCAATCTACTAGGAATGACTCTTCCTAAGCCAAAATTGGTTGAAAATTGCTCAAGATATGGCCAATTCAATTTTCCCCTAGATTCCTCCTCCAAATCTGGAGAAGACTCCAGATAGCTCTGCCAAATTTGCAAATTCTCCGACTCAATGGGGGTGCTTCCAAAAACTCCACCAGAATAAGCACCAAGTTTAACTTAACTTAATGGAAGATTAGTTGGGGATAAGTGTGAATTAATGCGCACTAAGCGTAGTTAACTTGGGCGCTAGGAGTGGGACACATGGCACGATCTCATGGGAGGAGGGTTGGCCCCCTCCATTCTGCCATCGGATCCACATTGCATTTTAAATAGAACTTGGGCACTATGGTTATTAAGAACCATGCATGTAGCCCGTTGGCAAGGGAAGAGAAATAGGAGGGGGAGGTCATAGGTTCGACCTACCCTTCGCCCATCCTACATACATTTTGCAACGTTGAATATATACACTCCAAAATTAATGTCTAAAACTTTGGTTATGTATATATTCAAACTTTTCAGATTTAAATACATGCTCCATCATTAATATAAACCTTCGTCCAACCATATGGTTATGCGCTCCAATAAATCACATATTCAACCATTAGTCGGACTTTGGATTAAAATAAATTTTCTTCCAACATAACTATATACGCTCCACCATATAGTTTCAACCTTATGGTTATAACATATGCACCACCGTATATAAATAACCCAATCAAACCATAGGAAAATTGATATGTGGAATTAAAATGCAGAATTTAATATAAGGTTTGGAAATATATATATATATATATATATATATATATATATATATATATATATATATATATATCCAACCTTAATAAAAATAATTCATGACATAAGATGACATTGGGAAATTTCACCTTCTCAAACCAAACTCGACGAATCTTGTTGTGCCACTTATCACAGTGTCACTGGGAAAAAATGAAAGAAGAATCCTTGCATGCTGAATGGGTTGTCATGTCATCAGGCTGTAACTATTCTGCAATTTTTGTTTTTTAAATTTCCTTGTTATGAACGGTGATTAGCAGGCTATGACTTCTTCATCGTTGGATGCCTGGCGACGGGTTGATCGCTGTCATTCTGGTTTGTTACAATTTCGAGCACTTTGAATTTTGGAAAAACATTTGCCCCTGATCCAGATTCCGATCATTTTTATAGAGTAGGCTTACCTTCTTCGTCATCAGAATAGGCCAAAAATTGATTTTCCTAAGTGTCTATGAGCTCCTCTATCTGCCCCTCTACTTATCCTTCCAAGTACAATGGGGGTTGGATGTGGTCCTCCTGCTCCTTTCTATCTCGTTGCAACAATTGTAGGGGAGGCTTATGCTTCTGAGCACGAAAACCTCGATTAGGAACCATTTGATTTGATCGAGGAGGAGAGCCTTTGGCTTCTAACTCAAGCTTAATGAGCTTGTTAGAATTTTTTTTGATTAACTTGTTAATTTCTTCTATTCTATACTCCTATGACTCTCTTTCCTGATTTGAGGTTGTTGCTTCCTCAATTTTCCTCCTTACTTCTTGATATGATTTTCCCTTGAACTTTCCCTCAGAAGCAAAGTTGGCTTCTACTTCCAAAGCATCCATCTGGATCTGATCCAGGGACACAGACTTCCTTTCTCTGAGGGTGAATCCAAATTCTGGCTCAAAGGCCCCAACAAAAACTGCCTTAGCAGCTGCTTGAGGAGGTTTTATCTTCATGGGAAGATTATTATATAATTTGTTGAACCTTTTAATAAACTTCGTGACATGATCGTTATGTTTCTTTTTCAAATCATTAAACTCTGTGAGGATGTATCCATGATCTCTCTTCTCTCCCCATTTTTTTGTAAAGACATTCTCCATTTCTTCCCAAGTATGGACAGATTTGTTGGTCAATGAATTAAACCACTTTCGGGACTCACCATCAAAATATTGGACGAAGAGCCTCAATACCATGTCTAGGTGTTCTACATTCACATTCTCTGTAAAGGCACAAAATTTCTCAATGTGTTTGTGTGTTGGAGTGCTATATTCTATCGTGAACCGAGGGAGAAGCTTCAGATAATCATGTGGCATGTCATTTACCAGTTGGGGAAGGGACAAGGGGGCATACTTGTTCAGGAGAAAGCAAGGCACTACCATCTGAAGCAGAGGTGGGGGTAAGTTCTTGATCTACTTTTGTTGATGGAAGGTATGAGGGATGATGGGTGTCTGTTGAGAGGGTGAGGTATTTATTGTTAGGAAAAATACTGAGAGGGAGGGGGGGGGGGGGGGTGAATCAGTATTTAAAATATTCACAATATTTTTATTTTCTCTTGTTGATTTCTATATGCGACTTTGATTAGCCCAACTAGCGTATATACGTGGCTACACTTACATAAACTTGCATATACTGAAGAACTTTACTGTTTAGATAAACTTTCAGAAACATTCTCTAACCCAGCTTATCATTTATATATCAGATAGTTAAATAGTAAATATGTGCAGTATTAACAGAATAAATCATCACACAAGAGCAACACACATGAACACCAAGATTTAAGGTGGAAACCCAATTCGGGAGAAAACCAGTGTTGCTGTCATCTCTGTCTTCAATATTTATTATATGGAAAACTGCTTACAATATTGTACTGATGCAGACTCATATCAATATGCAGGAATCTATCTGAAGAAGGGTGCAACCTTCTCTCGTTCTCCAGCTACTACTAGAAGGGAGCTCCAACCCCCTGATCGCGTTTTCTAGCCTCTACTAGAAGGGAGCTACATCCCCGCGTTCAAAACACTAGCTTCTACTAGTAGGAAGCTTATTAATGCATACACTACTTCACTTTAATGAACCTGAATGTATACACGCTTTCCTTCACACACACCTACGTATGCTCTGAGAATACTAAATTTCCATAATATGATTAGTCTTAGAACTAGATTTGAGGCTTTTAATCAGATATCTTTTTAGATTTTCATAACCCTTATTCAGTCAGCATCATTAATCATATTTAATCACTCATTGATAAAATTTGTACATATTCGAATTTGAAGTATATATAGTATTCAAACAACACAGATCTACATGAAGACTTCATTGAAAGACAACAGAAATATAGCGGCAATAAACAGATAACCTCTCAACTTCAAAAACCCTGACTTCCATATGTGCTTTAGTTGGAAAAAAAATCTGCATGTATACGCGCTTTCACTGAGACAAACTAGCGTATAGATCTGTAAATATCAATTTTGCATAAAGTTTCAGATCTATAGACTTACCCAGATTTCTTCACTTCACTTCAGCAAACATGCTCTAGGTCACAGATCCAATCATCTCATCAAAGATCAAATACATAGGCATTTCAGGTCTAGAGATCCTGATCCATCATTTTATCCAAGGTGCATCATAGTTTCAAATCTACCAATAAACAGAGTCCATCCAATGCAAATATACTTCAGAGAGAAGTATTAAGTAATAACCCTTACACATGCACACCCTTTTCACTATGATCTTCCTCTCCTTATATAGATTTAGCCTTTACCAATACCATGAGCCAAAGCCACACAAGTGTCGATGGTATTCTCGGACGGAATCAAATAGACGACACAACACTCAATACTGTGGGCTAAAACCATGGTAATCCCCCCTGGTATCATAATTTTAGAGTGCAAAAGGCATACATGACTTGGCTTCTTAATACCCGCATGTATACATGACTTCTCTTCATAAAAAATGCGTATATACTGATTCTAGATGTATATAAGGGTTGCCTGTATACCAACCTATGTATGTACGCTGGTTGCCTTCATCAAACCTGCGTATACATTGTAAAATATTACCTTTTTCATTTCTCTGGCACTTACTGGAATTCCTTTCTCTGTCACATCTGAAATGACTTGTATAATCATCATTTTAGGTTGCTATCAAAAGGAAACACATCAAGTAGGTTTCCATCAAGGAAAACATATTAAGACATAAGAATCATATTTGCAACAATCTCCCCCTTTGGATTTGATGGCAACCATGATGGAGTTTGATCACCACATCTTGTAGATACATAAAAATAATTCAAACACCAAATATTATCCCCCTTTGATATCAAGAGAAAAGGGTGGATGATTACTCCTTGATCTAGACCTTGAGGGGAGGCCTCCAAGATCTAAAAATTTGAAATGGATCTCACAAGATCTGCAAAATTAGAATGCCAGAAAAAAAAAGAGAGAACACAAAGCAAATAAAACCACAAAGAAACTTGTTTTATTAAAACAGAGAATAACTGTTGAAGCTACATTGTGGTGGACAATCTGTCCTTTTACAAAGTGAGGCTTGTTATTTATAGCCTTTTTTTGAGTTACAATACCATGGGTAGATACCATAGGTGGATACCATGGGTCGATACCATGATTCAATACCATGGGTGGATACCACTTACAATACCATGGTTAAATTCCATGTGTGGATGAATACCATGGGTCAGTGCCATTTACAATACCATGGGTAAATTCCATGGGTGGATGGATAACATGGGTGGATAAATACCATGGGTGGATGCCATTTTCCATTTGGATCATTCCTCCCTCCTTAAGAAGCAATGGTCCCCATTGCGTGAAGTTCCCTCCTAAGAAGCCTTTGTTTAATATGAAGAGCCACTAAAGATAAGGGTTTTGTGTAGTTAACCCATCACCATGATGAACGAAGATCCGAGGATAGAGATACCCTGTAATGCTTGTGACCAACTGTGATATTGACAGTGTGTGGCCTAAAAAAATGACTTTGATGAAGTGTGGGTTTGTGGATGAAATTCGGATCATTCCTCCCTCCTTAAGAAGCAATGGTCCCCATTGTGTGAAGTTCCCTCCTAAGAAGCCTTTGTTTAATATGAAGAGCCACTGAAGATAAGGGTTTTGTGTAGTTAACCCATAACCGTGATGAATGAAGATTTGAGGATAGAGATACCCTGTAATGCTTGTGACCAACTGTGATATTGACAGTGTGCGGCCTAGCAAATGGACTTCGATGAGAAGGACTTTGTGTAGTTGACCCATAACTGTGATGTTGGTTGTTGATGAAGTAGCAGGTGCCTACATAGCTTGGGGTGGGAGGGAACGTCTCCAAATAACCCAAGCTGAATGCTGCTATGCTGAAACTGATGAATGTGAAGCAGGTGCCTACTAAAGTGGGGTGGGAGGGCACGTCTCCAAAGGGAACTCGCTCTGAATCCTGCTCCATATTGTAAATGAGCATAACTCGATCAATATAACTCAGAATATTTATTATAACTTGTTTTTGGAAATGTAATGATCATTCTTCATCTTCTCATGTGCTTGAATCCGCTATCTGGAGACTCTAGACTCTCAGATTCGCGCTGGAACTGTCTCGCTGTCACAATTTTTTTGAAAAATAGCTTATTTTAAATCAACGATAACTCCCACATTCAGACTCCAATTCGACCGAAATTTTTTTTTTTTAATTGAGTGATTTTTCAAGGGGATATTAGATCTATAGCTATTTCTCTGAAATTTCACACTAAAAACTGCGAAAAATGATAGGAGAGCCGTTATCCATGAATTGTCGTCAGAACATTTTCTGCAGCATTGCTTATTTAGAATCAGTGATATCTCCCTCATCCGAACTCTAATTCGAGCGATTGTTTTTTTGAATTTGGGTATTGTTTTGCAAAGAATCTAGATATGGTCTTTGATTTTGTAAATGTTTGAACAAAATTTTTAGATCTAATCTTCAAACTCTTTTCCCAAGAAATTCATGGAGTTTGCTGAAGATTGCTGCCAAAAATTGAAACTGAAATATGCTTCAAACCCTCATTCCCATGGATTTGTAACCTGAATCTGATACCACTGATTCGGATCTTGGGGGGAGGCCCCCAAGATCTAAAAAGTTGAAATGGATTTGACCAGATCTGCAAAATTAGAATGCCAGAAAAAAAAAGAGAGAACGCAAAGCAAATAAAACCACAAGGAAACTTGTTTTATTAAAATTGAGAATAATTGTAGAAGCTACATTGTGGTGGACAATCTGTCCTTTTACAAAGTGAGGCTTGTTATTTATAGCCTTTTTTTTAGTTACAATACCATGGGTAGATACCATAGGTGGATACCATGGGTCAATACCATGGGTGGATACCACTTACAATACCATGTTTAAATTCCATGTGTGGATGAACACCATGGGTTTGTTCCATTTACAATACCATGGGTAAATTCCATGGGTGGATGGATAACATGGGTGGATGCCATTTTCCATTCGGATCACTCCCCCCGAGCACATGCAGACAGAATTTCAATGAAATACATGACTCTCTAGCTCAACAGAATATGACCTTTCCTATCACCAAGGACATTAAAATTACATCAAGGATCCCACCAAGAGGATTTACATATTGACTCAATTACCCAACCAAGTGGGTTTACAAATTTGAACAAGTCCTTACACATGACTGAATATAACAAATTTACATCATAGGTCTCAACATGAACTTTTCATCAAATAAAAGATATGACTCTGTATAACCAAAGAATCTCAAATAGGAGATCATGACACAACAATCAATCATAATGCAAAAAATGCATCCTCTTTAGCAAGGAAAATGCTCCCCCTAAACTTGTGCATCTTGAACACCTTCAACAACCAACTCATCAAAGCATCTTCACCAAGGAGATAAATATCAAAGAAAGGTACTGTAAGATGAATACCAGAACAACAGAGTTTACCCAACAACACCACAGACTATTTTTGAAAGCTAACTCATAGACTATCTGTCAGCAAAAACCATACGTGGTTTTATGTACAAAAATGCGTGTATATATGTGATTCGTCTACATGCAACCAGCGTACTGAATTTAATATTATGATATTAATCAGAATTGATAAGAGAGGCAGAGACAACACCCAACTTCTATCTGAGATATTCGAATTCTTCCCTGGGAAGAGGTTTAGCAAAAATATCAGCAACTTGTTCTTTAGAGGGAACATACTCCAATTTAACCTTTTTCTAAAGCACTTGTTTGCGTAAGAAGTGATACTTGATAGGAATGTGCTTGGTCTTGGAATGCATAAGAGTATTTTTTGAGATATTGATGGCACTTGTATTATCACATAAGATGGAGATGGGAGGAGAACATTTAATTTGGATATCTTGTAGTTTCCACATCATCCAAAGAAGTTGTGTGAAATATGATGCGACATCCACATATTCTTCTTCTGTTGTAGATAAGGCAATAGAACTTTGTTTCTTGTTGAACCAAGATACTAATCGGGGCCTCATATAGAATGCACCACCACTAGTGATTTTTCGATCATCGACATTTCTAGCCCAGTCCGTATCTATGTAAGCATGAAGAGTGAGATCAAAATTCTTTGGATACCATAGACCAAAGCATTGATTCCCTTGTAGATATTTAAATATCCTTTTTACATCCTGAAGCTATGACTCTTTTGGATTAGCTTGGAATCGTCCAACAATCCCAACTACATGCATAATGTTTGGTCTTGTCCTGGTCAGATAAAGCAGACTTCCAATCATAGATCTATACTCTAGTTGATTTACCATGGGGGAATCATCATGAGAATTGAGATTACATCTATATACCATTGGAGTGCTTACAAGTTTGAAATCTTCCATCCCATAATTCTTTAGAATTTGCTTGAGATATTTTTCTTGTGAGAGAAATATGCCATTTGTTACTTGTTGCGCTTGTAAGCCAAGAAAGTATGTTAGTTCCCCAAGTAATGACATTTCAAATTCTTGCTGCATAGCATAAGCAAATTTTTGACTCATTGATTCTTCATTACTCCCAAAAATGATGTTATCAACATACACAACAATAATTAAAAGTTTATCATTCTCAATTTTTTTGTATAAGTTACTGTCAGCAAATCCTTTTGTGAAACCTTGTTGTTGAAGATATTTGTCAAGACGATAGTACCATGCCTGAGGAGCCTGTTTGAGACCATATAGAGCCTTTTTAAGTTTGCAAACAAGTTTTTCATCATTTCCTAGAATGAATCCTTCTGGTTTTTCTATATAAACTTCTTCTTCTAGATCACCATTGAGGAAAGTAGATTTTACATCCATTTGATAAACTTTGAATTGTTGAAAACTTGAGAAAGCAAGAAACATTATTATGGCTTCAAGTCTGGCTGCAGGTACAAATGTTTCTTCAAAGTCTTTACATTCTTTTTGAGCATATCCTTTACAAACAAGTCTAGCTTTGTTTCTAATAACATCTCCATTTTCATTTAACTTGTTTTTGAATATCCATTTTGTTCCAATAACATTTTTATCATGAGGTATTGTAACCAATTCCCAAGTATGATTCTTTTTAATCTGATCAAGTTCTTCATTCATGGCTTGAATCCAGCATTCATCTTTACTATCTTGATTTACATTATGTGGTTCATTAGTGGATAAGAATGCTAGCTAGGGGATTCTACAAGAGGTCTTCTTGTTTGGACACTTGATCCCTTTTCTCCCAATATTTGAGATTCTGGAGGATTCTTTTGAACGTACCTGGATGGAGCCTTTTATGATATATCTTCTTCCGGTGCTTCATTGGGTTCTCCTTCTATATTATTGTTATTTGATGAGGGAAAGTATACATCATCATTCATCTTCATTCGTTGTTGTTATTTCCCTTCTAGGAGATGTGAGAGACTCGTCAATTACAACATCAATACATTCAACAATCTTCCAAATTCTTTTATTGTAACATTTATATGCTTTACTTCTAGAAGCGTAACCAAGAAATATTCCTTCATCTGCTCTAGGTTCAAACTTACCAAGTTTTTCATCATTTTTCTTGATAAAACATTTTCTTCCAAAAACTCTAAAATGCTTCACAGTGGGAAGATTACCATACCAGAGCTCATAAGGAGTTTTATCACTTTTCACACGAACATGTGCCTTGTTGAGAATATTTACTGTAGTATGCGCTGCTTCTCCCCAAAAGGTATCGGGAGTTCCAGATTCATCAAACATAGCATGGGCCATCTGCTGAACTATTCTATTCATTCTTTCTACCACGCAAATTTTTTTTTGTGGAGTTCCAGCCATAGAAAACTGTTTTTTTATGCCATATTGTTCACAGAAATTAAAGAATTCATCTGATATGTATTCTCCTCCTCAGTCGGATCTAAGACATTTGTTTTTTAGATATTATTCATTTTTAACCAAATCTTTGACTATCTTAAACTTTTCAAACGCTTCATCTTTATGTTTCAATAACCCGATCCAACACATTCTAGAAAAGTCATCAATAAATAGAATATAGTATTGGTCTCCACGAGGTGACTTTTTCCTTACGGGACCACATAGATCAGTATGTATAATTTCAAGACGCTTACTTGTTGATCCTTCTTTGGCATTGAATTTCACCCTGGTTTTCTTACCAAATTGGCATGATTTGCATACGGTACTTTCAAGCAGAGTGATGTTGGGTAGATCACGAAAAACTCCGAGTCTGCTAGATTTGCTTATTTGAGAGAAGCTCAAATGTCCCAATATTATGTGCCATAACCAATTTTCTATAGCTTTACCTGAGTAGCATTGCTCTTGGCCACCTTTCAATATATATAGATTGCTTGGAGTTCTAGTTCCTTTTATTACCGTTTTTCCTGTGTCAAGTTCACGTACGACACATTCTTTTGAACTAAGGACAACTTCATTTCCTTGGTCACACATTTGACTCACACTCAACAATTTATGCTTTAATCCATCCACATACATAACATTTTTAGCTTTTACCTTTTATTTTAGAAAAACAGAACCTTTACCCTTAATGACATCAGGAGAGTCATTTCCAAAAGTAACATTCTTTTCCTTCTCTAATGCATTATATGAAAGGAATTTATTTGTATCACCTGTCAAGTGTTTTGAGCATCCACTATCAATGTACCATTGATTTTCTTCCCCTTCTTCAAATAAATATATGCCACAGCTTTCAACCTGTAAGTATTTTGAGGGTATATGCTCTTTTGGCTAAAGTTTTCTCCTGCATTCAGATTCTTAATGTCCAAATTTATTGCCATAAGAACATTCAATTTCATTTTGAAGAGGAGAAAAGTTGTTATAATTATTCTTATTTATTCCCGTCTCATTTATTTTCTTTCTTGCTTCTCTAGTCATGATGGTTTTGTATGCAACACATTGAGCAGCTTTATGACCAAACTTATGACATGAGAAAAATTGTCCATTAAAGAAGAAATTTATGCGATCATGAAACCTTCTATTGATTTTTAACTGCTAATTGATACTTCTGTTAGTGTTCATCCTTGAATTGAAGTGGTCATGTTTTACCTAGGTATTCTCTTTGTTCTTTTTCTGAGTGATGAAGTGTTGTTGGATGGATTTAGCTGAATTTAGATAGCTTAGTGCTGAAGATTGAGAAGATTCTCCGATATATCTGTTGAGATTCAACAAGAAGATCCTAGTGTAAATCAGGGAAAATTTTAGGGGCTAATATTCATAGGTGAGCTAATTTTCCATGTTTTTTCCCCAAAAAAATTGCCAATGTCCATTTTTTTATAAAATAATTCGCCCAAATTTGATAGTACACCATTATTTTACCTTAAAAAATGTTAAAATATTATATTAACTAATAAAAAATCATTGGAAATATAAATATTTCTACAAAAACATCAACAAAAAATTTAAAATTTGCATATCATGGACTAGTAATATTCGCCAATGTTTCTGAACTTTAAGATAAAATTCCATCCTTAAAATTTTCCCTAGTGTAAATTAAGCACCTACACTAGGATGGAGCCTCGGGCTATTTTTAGGTGTATGTATATTTATAGATGTATGTGCATAATCTATTTATAGAATGCTTGTCTATTTATAGATGCATGTCTACTATTATTATCCCTTAATAGTGGTTGGACAATAAACTATATTCTATTCTCAATGAGCACTTGGAAATAGTTAACTGAAGTGGAAAATCAATTAGCTAAAGGAATTTTGAGTTAAGTGGTTGGTTGGTGGGACATTCAGGTTGACTTAGTTGTAGCTGAGTGATTCGAAGTTGTAACAGAGTTGGAAGTGAAGTTGTGCAAGTTGTAAAGTAGTTTAACTCGGTTTTGCTAGTTGTAACTAAAGATACATTAGTGAGAGATCAAGTGAATTAATTATTAACTAATTTGCAATCAGTGGTCTCACATTCAACTGAATATTTACTATTATTAAATGCATGCATGTCAGATCCAGTGGAGACCTAGTTGAGTTCTAGGTGAAAGGGAAGTTTATCATTTGTGACATTATTTGGTTGCACACATGCAACCACACACACATTGGATATGCCCACGAGGATTGCACAGTCAAGGCAGGAAAGATTTCATTCATTCAGGGATTGCCATCAATAGGGATTGTGCAGTGGAGGCAGTTTGTCTGGAGACAGTAAATTGGCTAAGGAACTTGCCAATTTTTGTATGATAGTGCGAGACAATTAGCTCATGTACTAAGGGATCTTCGATTGGAGCTTTGTATGTAATTGTTTCATGATCCATGATATAATATACATAGAAGATAGTGGGGGTTTTAGCTATAACATTTCCCCAGGAAATTATCTATGTTGTGTGTGATTGATCTTTCTTCATGATATTGTAATTAGTGATTGTGTTTTTAATTCGGAAAATATTTGTAGAAGCGATTCTGTATTTAACAGTAGCACATTGTTAGATTAGGAGAATCCATGACATACATGTATTTTGTATAATTTCTACAATATCCAAGACCCGTCTTTACAAGAGGAGAGCATTGAACCTTGATAGTTTCATCTAAGGTTTCAAATCTTGTAGAAAATCTAAGATTTAAAGTTTTCACTTTCTCAATTTCCTTTCTTAGACTTATTATTTCACATTCTAATTTCTCATTGTGCTTCTACTTTTCTATAAGTTGATTCTTTAGAGTATCTATGGCTATTTTATTTTCTTCCAGACATGTTTAGAGTTGATTGATTTCTTCAAGAAAATCATTTTCTCCTAAATCATCCATAAATGTATCTTTAGTCTCAATAGTGTTCTTTTCAAATGCCATGAATAATCTAATATCTTGATCAAATTCTCCTTCTTCACTATTTTATAGACCATCACTATCTTCATGAGTATAATAACTTTTTCTATTGATGAAACATTTCTTATTTCCTTTTGCCAATTCCTTTCCCTTTTCATGATTATCTTTATGAGGACACTTAGCAGCATAATGACCAAATATTCCACAAGCAAAAAATTTGAAAGGAAGCTTACCTCTGAACCTCCCAGTGCCAAGTTGTAATTTCTTTACAAAATTTATCTCATCTTCTTCTAAAACATACGCTGATCCTTCTTGTTCTTCCATATCCTTGCCTTTTGAAGCAGCTCTAAAAACAACTTCTTTGACTTCATATGGACCTCCTTTTCTCATTTCACATGTAGTTAGGATCCCATGAAGTTGAACAACATTAAGATTTTGTAGATCATACTTCTCTTCAATAGAAAATACTTTTGACTTGAATTTAGGAGTTAGAGATCTTAAAACCTTTTCTACAAGAGTAGTATTAGTTATAGTTTGTTGTGAAACCAGCTCCAAAAATAGAAGAAAAGAGATATAAACGCCTTAGAAATAAGCCACTTCGAGGGGGAAACCTCCAATACATTACATGAATGAACAATTCTTGGATGATACAAATGATAAAACCTCCTTTCTATATATAGGAGTTCATGTGGCCACAATGTAATCTTAGTGGGGCCACAATGTAACCCTAGCCAACCTAACAATAATAATGTAAGGGCACAATAATAACAATATGGAGGTTACAGGGGTACAACAATAACAATAAGGGGGGCTACGCTAACATAATAAGGGACTACACTATTAATATAGGTAATTAACATGCCCTCTCTCTTCAAACAAGTGTTGTCCTCAACACTTTATTATTTCTTGATGCTTTTATAAAATTCTCATCCTCCCATGTGGAATTCTATACAAAAGTTCTTCCACTTGCCGAGATACTCGGGGCCTGATCTTACTTGTCGAGTTCTTGTTTCTATGACCGCTTCATAACTTCTTTCATGTGATGTTCATCTTTTCTTCAGTTGTTTCATTCGATTTTGTGCCAAATTCAGGTTATCCTTTAAGAGTTGGAGAACTTATTGCTGATGCTCGATGTGATCTTCCACTGCTTGAACCTTCGAATTTTCCCTTAAAGATGATGTGATGGATGGTAGATGATATCCATAAAGTGCCATAAATGGGGTCATTTTTGTTGCAGTATGGAAGGAAGTGTTATACCACCATTCAGCAAGAGGTAACCACTTGACCCATTGTGTTTTTTTATCAGATACAAAACAATGAAGATATCCTTCCAAACATTTATTTATGATCTCAGTTTGACCATCAGATTGAGGATGATAAGATGAGCTATGAGCTAATTGAGTACCCAAACAAGAAAATAACTCCGTCCAAAAATTTCCAGTAAAAATGGGATCTCTGTCGCTCACAATAAACCTTGGGTTTCCATGTAGCTTTTGAATTGTGTCCATAAATGTAGTAGCAACTATACTTGCTTTAAATGGATGAGATAATGCACAAAAGTGTGCATACTTGGTAAGTCTATCAACTACCACCATGATGACACTCTTTCCTTCGGACTTAGGTAAACCTGTGATAAAATCCATTGAAATCTCCTCCCAACGTTGACTTTGAATGGATAAAGGTTGTAGAAGTCCCGGGGTCTTAATTGTTTCCACTTTATTCTATTGGAAAACCAAACATTCCGCCACAAAATTTTGAATATCAGATTTAAGGCCATCCCAAAAAAATTCTTTCTTCACCCTGTGGTAAGTTTTTAAAAATCTTGAGTGTCCTCCTAAAGGAGAAGTGTGCAATTCCAGAAGAATCTTTTGTTTTAGTTGGAAATTCTTACAAAGATATAAGCGATCTTTGTACCATAAGGAATCATTTTTCCAACTAAATGTATCAGATGTACTAGGATCTTGCTGCAACTTTTGAATGAGTGTCCATACATCTTTGTCCTTCTTCCATTCATCTCTTGCTTCAGCTATCCAATCTAGTTGGATAATAGAAATGGCACAAAGCAATGCTTCCACCTCTTCATTCTTTCTTGAGAGTGCATCCGCAACAACATTAAGCTTTCCTTTTTTGTAGATTATTTCAAAGTCATAACCCAACATCTTTGTGACCCATTTTTGCTGCTCTTCTGAAGATAGTCTTTGTTCCAAAAAGTGTTTAAGACTATCATGATCAGTTTTTACCTTGAAGTGTCTTCCCATTAGGTAAGTTCGTCATTTATTTAGTGCATGCAGTATTGCTAACATTTCCTTCTCATAAATAGGTTTCTGTAAATACTTTCCTTTGATTGGACGACTTTCAAAAGCAATGGGTCTTCCTTTCTGCATTAAAACTGCACCAATTCCATTTCCTGAGGCATCACATTCCACAATAAAGGTTTTTGTGAAGTCTGGCGTAGCTAAGACCGGTGCTAGGCACATTGCCTCTTTGAGATGTTCAAAGGCCTTAGTTGCTTCAGGAGTCCATGAAAATGCATCTTTCTTCAATAATGTTGTTAGAGGTGCTGCTATTCTCCCATAATTCTTAACAAACTTGCGATAATACCCTGTTAACCCTAGAAATCCTCGCAACTGCTTTATGGTTGTGGGGACTTTCCATTCCTTAATGGCTTTAATTTGTTAGGGTCTACCTTAACACCCTCGTGAGATACAATATGACCCAGATATTCCACCTCTTGTACTCTAAAGAAACATTTGGATGTTTTTGCATATAATTGTTTCTCCAGCAATAGTTTGAGCACCCTGTCAACATGTTCAACATGATCCTTCCAAGACCTGTTGTAGATTAGTATATCATCAAAAAATATTAGCACAAATTTTCTAAGGAAGGGTTTGAAAATGGAATTCATCAACCCTTGAAATGTAGAAGGTGCATTGGTAAGGCCAAAAGGCATGACCAAAAATTCATAATGACCCTCATGAGTTCGAAATGTTGTTTTTGGAATATCTTCAGTCTTCATTCTAATTTGATGATATCCTGAACGATGATCCAACTTGGTAAAATAAATTGCTCCATGTAATTCATCCAATAATTCATCAATCACAGGAATGGGAAATTTATCTTTAATGGTGAGCTTATTGAGCTCCCTATAATCCTGACACATGCGCCATGATCCATCCTTCTTGTGTACCAATACTACAGGAGCAGAGAAAGAACTTTGACTAGGTTGAATTATACCAGCCTCTAACATTTCTGCAATCATACGTTCAATTTCGCTCTTTTGGACATAAGGATATCTATAAAGCCTGATGTTTGGAGGAACACTTCCTGGAATCAAATGAATAGCATGATCATGATCATGAATAGGTGGGAGTCCTTTGGGAGTTTCAAACACCTTGGAATGATTGACCAAGACTTGTTGGAGATCTGCAGAAATAGATGATTTTGATGTTGGAACTTCTAGTGAGCATAATTGTGCAATTACGCCTCGTTGTTCTTTCTTTAGAAGCTTTGTCATAACATTAGAGCTTATTATCTTTCCCGGCTTCCCCGCAATACCCCGTAATTCGAATTCCTTTCCTTCTGAAAAAAATTTCAGGAAAAGTTCTTGAAAATTAAAAGCTACCGTCCCCAAAGATTGTAACCATTGTACTCCTAGTACAACATCAACACCTCCCATAGGAATGGAAAGCATTGGACTAGTCAATACATATTCCCCCATGGTTAGCTTGATATTATGGCATTTCCCAGAGCAACTTATAGTTCCTCCATTTGCAACCATCACTTGACATTCTGGTGCTGGGTATAGGAAACAATTCAATTCCTTGGCTACCTTACAATGAATAAAATTATGGGTACTACCTGAATCAATCAACGTTATTACCTTTTTCTTCTGGATATGTCCTTCGATCTTGAGAGTTTGAGGAGTGGTAATTCCTGCCAATACATTGCACGATATGGTCAGACTCATTTCTTCCTCTTCTAGGGTTGGTTCCTGGTGTATATCATCTTCTTGTTCATTTTCTTCTTCCTCTTCACAATCTATGTAAAATAATTTCTTCTCAGCACACTTATGACCTTTAGTGTATTTGCTATCACAACTGTAGCAAAGCCCTTTTGCTCTTTTTTCTTCCAATTGTTGTGGTGTCAACCTTATAAGTTGTGGAAATCTAGGCGTAGCAACACTTCCTTCTTTATAGAAGTGAGTGGTAGGCTTCCTTGTCACCATAATTTTACATTCAATTTTTCTTGCCAACCTGAATGCCTTCTCCAATGAATCAGGTTCCAAAATGAAAAATTCATGTTGGATGTTATCCTTTAAAGTACCTATGAAGAGATCAATCTTGTGTTCCTCTGGAATATCAGTTACCCTTATATTCAATTTTTGGAAGTCCTCAATGTGCTCCCCCATTAAACCCTTTTGTTTGAGATTTATCAATTGGCTAAAGAAGGTGTTGCTCTTTGTATCCCCATAATGTGCTATCATTTCCTCTGTAAAAATTGACCAAGTGACAATTTTTTTACAGGAGCAAAGCCATCGATACCATACAAATGTATTTTGTTCTAAATGTAAAGTTGCAATGCGTACCTTTTGTGTGTTTTTCACATTATGGAGATGAAAATATTGCTCCATCTGTAGTATCCATGTTACAGGATCCTTTCCATCAAACTTCCTCATATCCATTTTTGGAATATGGTGGTTCTTCCCGCCAACATTAGAGTTTATGAAATCACGATTAACATTTATTTTGTTCTCATCATGAGGTTCTTCTACTATATTTTTGCCATTAGGAATCATTTCTGGTTTTAAGCTTATCATCAAGCCTTCCATGTATTCTTTTAGATCATTCTTCATGTTTTCCATGTTGTCTTTCATGTCATCCATCTTAGCTTCCATGCCCACTTCCATGCCATCCATCTTAGCTTCCAAACCATTCATCTTAGCTTCCATGCCTTTCTTCAAACCGTCCATGTCATTTTGTCAGTTTTTGCAAAGTTTTTTCTAAATTTGTTGCACTTGCTCTTGTAATTTTGATCTGTCATGTTGCCATTCTTCGTCTTCATGAGTCATAGAAGGGCCTTGTAAAGGCTTAATGGGTGTTGAATTCTTTTTAGGGGCCATTTTAGAAACCAATACTGATATCTATTCTACAATATTCCATTTGAATCAATTCAACTTGATTCTTCAAACAAGACTTATGGAATTTGGAAAAAAAATACACACCTTTTACTTGATTTTGCAGAGCTCTATATTGAAATTGAATTATCTATATAATTTAAGATCCTCAATATCTGAAATTTGGCCCTGTATTAGTCCTATGAAGCTTCTTTCAAATGCCACAGGTTTGACTTGATTTAGATTCTTCACGACAACGTTATGTCCAATGTCCCACAATGACCTAATTATGGACTAGTTCAGTAGAGCGAACTTGTACGACTTGCCACGTGTCATGTTTGCTCCTTTGATTCTGAAATTTATAGACAGGAAACTACAGTCTGTGTACTTCCAGACACTTTTTACAGAATTCCAATCCGATGCTCAGAGAGAGATTTATGAATATTTTCCCACGATCACCCCTTTGAGATGAAATAAGGGAGCCTGAAAAAGACCTAAATTCCACAGACCATATCTCCGAAAATATTGTGAACTAAGCTCTGAAATTTTGTGACGATGTTCCTCAGGATCTCAGCTTCGCACTCTAAAACTTTCATCTTCTGAAACTTCGTAGAAAAAACATTATAGCAAAAAGTCTGCGATGACTTGTTTAAGTGAAATTCAGGAGCCTGCAAAAAGCCCTAACTTCCACAGATCATATCTCCAAAAATATTGCGAACGAAGCTCTGAAATTTTGCGATGATGATCCTTTGAATTTTGGCTTCGCACCCTAAAAATTTCAACTTCTGAAACTTCGTAGAAAAAAAGTTATAGCGAAAATGCCACGATGACCTGTTTGGAGCAGCGAAACCCTAGAATCCAAAGCTCTGATACCAAATGTTGTGTAACCAACTCCAAAAATAGAAGAAAAGAGATATCAACGCCTTAGAAATAAGCCACTTCGAGGGGTCAACCTCCAATACATTACATAAATGAACAATTCTTGGATGATACAATTTACAAAACCTCCTTTCTATATATAGGAGTCCATGGGGCCATAATGTAATCCTAGTGGGCCACAATGTAATCCTAGCCGACCTAACAATAATGTAAGGGCACAATAATAACAATATGGGGGTTACAGGGGTACAACAATAACAATAAGTGGGGCTACACTAACATAATAAGGGACTACACTATTAATATAAGGACTTAACATAGTTTCACCAAGATTTCTCATATGATTTACAATCTCATATAGATGTAAAAAGAAGCTAGCAATGCTTTCATCATTATGCATTCTGAGTTTTTCCTATTGAATTATGAGAGTTTGGAGTTTAGCGTTTTTTACCTTGGCATCACCTTCATAGCTCGGAATGATTTTGTCCCATATTTATTTTGATGTGTTCAACTTCATAACTTTGACAAATTCTGGTTCAGTCAGACTCCCCAATAATGCATTGGCAACATTTGCAGTGGTTTCATAGTTATTTCTTGCCGCTGGATCTGCTAGAACTGAGGCTAGATATTGATAACCGCCTTCAACTATAGCCCATACATTTGCTCCAAGAGACTGAAGATAGGATCTTGTCCTTGTCTTCCAAAAGATTAAATTTTTTCCGTTGAAGAGTGGTGGTCTGATAGATGATGTCCCATTTTGATTGCTAATCTTAGATGATCTTCCTTCTAGTGATTAAGCTTCTTGAGAAGGACCAGCTCTGATACCAATTGTTGGGAAAACACTAAGAGAGGGGGGGGAGGTGAATCATTATTTACAATAATCACAATATTTTTCTTTTCTCTTACTGATTTCTATACGTGACTTTGATTATCCCAACTAGCGTATATGCGCGGCTACACTAACAGAAACTTGTGTATACTGAGATAAATTTATTGTTTAGATAAACTTTCAGAAACATTCTTTAACCTAGCTTATTAGTTATGCATCAAATAGTTAAGCAGTAAATATGTGCAATAATAATAGAATAAATCATCACACAAGAGCAGCACACATGAACACCAAGATTTAAGGTGGAAACACAATTCGGGAGAAAACCACCATTGTTGTCATCTCTATCTTCAATATTTATTATATGGAAAACTACTTAAAATATTGTACTGATGCTGACTCATATCAGTATGCAGGCAAATAATTATATAAGGCTGCAACCTTCTCTCGTTATCTAGCTACTACTGGAAGGGAGATCCAACCCCTTGATCTTGTTTTCCAGCCTCTATTGGAAGGAAGCTACAACCCCCTATTCAGAACATTAGCTTCTACTGGCAGGAAGCTTCTTAATGCATACGCTACTTCACTTTACTGAACCCGCGTGTGTATGCACTTTCCTTCACACCAACATGCGTATAGATCTGAGAATACTGAATTTCCAAAATATGATCAGTCTCATAACTAGATTTGAGGCTTTCAGTCAGATATCTTTTCAGATTTGCAGAACCATTATTCAGTCAACATCATTAATCATATTTAATCACTCATTGATCATATTTGTACATAATCAACGTAGCAGCATATACAGTATTCAAACAACCCAGATCTACATGAAGAATTCATTGACAGACAACGTAAATATAACATCAATAAACAGATAATATCTCCAGCAAGCTTCAGAAAACCCTGAATTCCATACGCGCTTTAGATTAAACAAATCTGCGTGTATACGCGCTTTCACCGAGACAAACTACCGTATAGATCTGTAAATATTAATTTTTCAGAAAGTTTCAGATCTATAGACTTACCCAGATTTCTTCACTTCACTTCAACAAACATGCGCCAGGTCACAATTCCAATCATCTCATCAATAGATCAAATACATAGTCATTTCAGGTCTAGATATCTTGATCCATCATTGTAATCAAGGGTGCATCATAGTTTCAGATCTACCAAAAAACAGAGTCCATCCCATGCAGATATACTTCAGAGAGAAGTATTCAGTAAAAACCCTTACACATGCACACCCTTTGCACTATGATCTTCTTCTCCTTATATATATTTATCCTTTACCAATACCATGAGCCAAAACCACACAAGTGTCGATGGTATTCTTGGATGGAATCAAATATACAACACAATGCTCAATACTGTGGGCTAAAGCCATGGTAATGCCCCCTGGTATTATAATTTTAGAGTGAAAAAGGCATACACGACTTGGCTTCTTAGTACCCACGTGTATACACGACTTCTCTTCATAAAAACTATGTATATAATGATTCTGGATGTATACACGAGTTTCCTGTATACCAACCTACGTATGTACGTGCGTTGCCTTCATCAAACCTACATATACATTGTGAAATATTACCTTTTTCATTTCTCTGGCACTTACTGGAACTCCTTTCTCTGTCACATCTGAACTGACCTGTAGAAACATCATTTTAGGCTACTATCAAAAGGAAACACATCAAGTAGGTTGCCATCAAGGACAACATATTAAGACATAAGAATTATATTTCCAACTTTTATTTGGAGGTTATGAAAATTATCCGGGATTTATTTTACCTCTTCAACCTCAGGCGTGGGATGAAAGGAAGGAAAAGGGAAATCAGATGACTGTGCTTCATATTTTATAAATGGACTAGGGAGGTGGAAGGTATTAGGAGGGTATTCTAGCACTCGAGCTGTAGAATATTTACCATATATATTGGCTCTTTGAGATGAGGAAGATGAATATTCAAGGGAGAAGAGGGGTAAGTCAGCTTGGTTGGGTGTCTTTTATTTCCAAACTCTCTTGAAGATAATTTTCTCAGGATCATATACAGAAGGAGTCTTTAACTGAGTGGTATCTGATCGAGTATGTGGCCTAGTGAATTCTAGGATTACCAATGTTTTGAATCTGATAGCAGTGGAGTCACCAAGGTGAGAGATATGCAAGCCCCAACCCTTCCTGCTCACTTGAAGGAAGGGTGGAAATTATGTCGTATCCTAGGGAAAATATTTTCTTATTCATTCCTCAGAAACGATGCCAAAAAGATGATAAGTCCTAGAGACAACCCCGAATTTCTAAAGGACCAGTGCCTAGGACATCTTAGGATCAGAGGATTTATATATTTCCACTGCAACATCCTCTGAAATTATCTTGAAGATAGTTCATGAAACAACGGTTCAGGAATGATGAGGTTTCTTAGCATTTAGCTCATGTAGACCACTTGGCTCAAAATAGGTTACGATAGGTTGTATATGCTTGAGGTGCCTCAACAGGGCCAAATAAAAACTAATGAACAGAACTTCAGATTAAAGAGTGATGACTTGAGGAATTTATCAGGGTAATTATGGAGAGATGGGCTTAATCACTATAGGAATCCAGTTCTCCGAGAGTTAGAAAGAAAAGGTGGCAGAACAGAAGTATGTGATAGTGGAGTCCCATGGAGCGCAATTTTAAGGCTGTATTATAGCTTAATACATGAGTGTCATCCTTTCTCTATGAGAACATATACAAATTCATGAATCAAAGTAATCACATCCAACGACTTTCACACATGAGTCATCAGAATAACAAACATAGAAATGGTGATTCAAGTAAACAAAAGAGAAACACATACATATTGTTCATCAATTCAATTGGAATCTAGTTGGCGAAAAAGTTAATATTATATTAGCCTTAAAAAACAACTTTTCAAAATATGCATTTCAGAGCTCAAAATAGCTTTTACATGACAAATTACATGGTATGACAAAAAAATTCCACAAAATTCAGAACCCTTTGTTTCTGTCTGAACTTCCTTCTTATAAAGTTTTCTACTAGCTCTCCTCCCAATATTTCTTCTTGATATGCCAATACATACATTATGATCAAAACTAGAGCGTGCTCCGAGAATCACTCCTCTGACAGAAAAACCAACTAAAATTTCAGCAGTGAAATCGTAATTTCACTATCTAAACATAATAACAATAAAAGTAAAAAGGAAACAAAATATTTGTAGGCCACTCAGGCCAGATCCTGAAACGTCTATCTGGGGCGACACGGGGTGGTAGAAGGTCCTAAGGGACGTGGCCCCATAGGAGTGGAGGATGAACTGAAATGATGGGATGACATGGGTACCCTCGGCTGTAAAGTGGATGTTGCTAGCAGATGCGCGTGCTCATAACATCTCTGCCACATGATTTATGAGGGCAACGGTGCCATGCTGAAAAGCTAAAATAAGGCGTGGAGCTGAGTCAATTCAGAATAATCCAGGTTGGATGAGAAAAAATACTTTACCTTGGCCAGTAACAGAAATTATTTCCGGAGGGATTCTACCAAGGTTTCTTCCATTAGTCGAGATGTCTTCTCCTGAGCTGAGACAACTTTATTCTTGATCTCCACCATTTTTTTTTCATAAGTTGCACAGGGGAGAAATACGCCTAATGGATCCCAACAAGCTGACAACCCCACCTTAATGGCCTTTTTCCACTCACTGTCGAAAACTTCCACTCCTTTGGAAACTATTTCCAAAAAACTGATGGCCTTAGCTCCAGCGTCTTCCTTTTGTATCATCCTCATGATGTCCATCACTGTCTCGAAACGGTCCACCACTCTATGCATTCCTAACTCCTATATGGGGATTTCATTGATAAATTGAATATAATCCTGCGCGATCAACATATTCTTATTTCCCTCGCGGTGACCTGCATCCAATTGAGCCTTGTAGTTGTGGAAATTGATTTTCTTGTCACTAGCCAAAGTAATGTATTCCAAGTAATCCTTTACCTCCTTTATTATCTCATTCCAGATCATCTTCCTGGCCTCTGCCAAAGACATATTACCTTTGAGTTGAGAGTTCAGATCCTTGACTGACTTGTTAAGGTCATGAGTCTCCCTTCGAGCTGCATCCATATCCTTTTGTAGAGATGATATTTGTTTGTCTTTTTTAGTCAAGGTGCTCTTCGCCTCCTCCAAGTATCTGCACATTGTCCAAGCTTCGTCTTTTGAGACCTTCATCTCTGCTAATGCCTTTCTCAATTTCGTTGAGGGGTTCTATGGGTCTTCGGGTATTGGGATAGGAAGACGTGACTATCCTGTAACCACTGCAACTCAACCAATCTTCTTTTCAGATCCGCTATCTCGTTACTCTTCTGGAGGAGTATTCCCAAGAGGGCTTCTTTCTCTTTATCAACTTGAGCGAGTTCGTCATTTGAATATGTTCAGAGCCGGGGATATTCAGCTTCCGTGGTAACTCTTGTACCTCTAGCTCTATCTTTCTGATAAGAGTCGGCACGACTATCTCCTAGTCAACACCCTTCCCCTTTATCATGGTATTATATTCGGTGATCTAATTTGATAGAGCTTTGGAGTTTTACATCTCCATTTTTAGGGTCGCTAAAGTCATATCCAACCGATTTTGATCCTTTTCCAATGCTAGAGTATGCTTCAATACTTTGTTATGAAGCATTTCCCCATTTTCTTTATGGAGGTTTAACTTGTTTGGTAATGAAATAGAGGCTAAATCAAGTATCATCTCCAGAGCTTTGTATTTGGATCCAGGGGGCAGGATATGAGAGGTCGAATGTTGTATTGCAACCACTAATTGATCATTCTCAACATCTAGAGCCACCAAGAGCCTAGTGTGGTGTTTATCAACATATTGGGTCAGTTCTTCCTTTAGCTTCTCTCTTGCTGACTGATTCTTTTCCTCGATCTTTTCTCGTAAAGGCCACTCAATTCCTGAACCTGTGTCTCTTTCTGAAGGGACCCCCCCAGGGGTGACTATCTGGTGAGTATGCTAAAGGTACCTATGAAGAAGATGTATCCAAAGAGACCTAGAACCCCGACTTGTCCTTACCTTAATCTATATAAACAAGGATCACCTTGTTTGGCTGTTCTGTGACCTGTCCTTTAGGTCCTTCTGTTCTAGGCTTCTTGCTGATGTGGCCCTCTTCTTCAACTTCCATGAAATATTGTACCTACTTGTAACTTTCTTGGTCCTGAGCTTCCTCCTCGTTTTTCACACTATCTCCTCTGGAGGTTTCTTCTGCGATTGGGGATTCAACCTCCATCTCTGTATCCAAAGGCCATGAGTCGGAATTAGCATTCCCTTCAACCTAAGGTCTAGGCTCATATTCATATGTTGAAGAATTAAACTTCTTCCTCCTTGGTGCAATGACTCCCTTGGGTTCATAATCCCATATGTCTCCCTGCAGGAAATTCATCTTCTAAAGTAGCTCCTCGAATATAGGGAATTCATACCTTGAATTGATGATAAACGATCCTACTACACTCGGGAGCTTTAAGATATAACCCTTCTTCACAGGCACAAAACAATTTTGGTCAGTGCTCAAGACTTGCTTGATGAACTCAAGGTCGAAGATTCTCATGGGCATGAAGGTTGGAAAATGGAAAGGAGGGAGCTCATAACCATAAAAATTGATTTCAAAGTGACTATCGAAAAAATAACAGTCCCCTACACACTCTGTCTCACTGAACTGAAGCAACTCTTTCGGTTTAGGAAAAATCCTAGGTGGAGGGTTACCATGTATAATTATATAGGCCCTGAACATGAAATCCATGATGAATTTCATGTAACCCTTGCCTCTGGGATGTTGTCGAACTGAGAGGGTCCACTCAAACAAATATTTTGGCTCTTCCCCTTTCTTAGAGAACTTATCCAAGCCCAAGCCTTCGAACTTGTTTGCATGTGCAAACGGGAACAAATAGAACACCTGTGAATAATACTTGAAACAACTTGAAGTTGATAGGTCATGGAAATGGGCTTGAATGCATGAGGTCAGGAAGGCGAGAATATCAAGAAAAACCCCTGGTTGCATCATGAGGTTAGGAAATCCTAGGCAACCATTATTGACCCAACCAACATTGTCTACCCCAGCATACCTGAGATAATTGTGAGGATTGGCTGAATGGTTTCGAGGAAGAGAGAAATAGGGAACTTCTCTGTGGGTGGTAGAACTAACACATGAGCCGCAGTAATTAGCTCTAGGAGGGACCTCTGTTTCTCAAGAGGAAGGTTAGAGAAATGACACATGAGGGTTACCTCGGTGAACTTGAGGCAACCGTGAGAGGGAGGGTAACACAGGACCTTCTGAATTAACTAGGTGGTGATTTTGAGTATCTTATTTACCTGTGAACAGAGAAAGAAACCATTTTTCTCAATATAAGCTTCAGCAAGCTAGGTTATGAATTTGGGAAAATGATGAATTGATGGGGGAATTTGGTAAAATAACCCTGATTCTACCACCCTAAACAAAACTTCACCCCGCCATTTATACCCCAAGAGATCATACCACATATTTTATAAATTGAAAGGGTAGATAGGGTCGCAGAGTTGGGCTTGGGAGTCCATGAGTGGGTCAGGGCCGGAGGTGGTCCTGGCCTCTCAGGCTTGCGCAGCTCTCCACCCTGCTTGCTTAGCCTGTGATATTTTTCTTTGATCCCCATGGGATGGTGTTTATGTGTTCACAAGACAACATGTCCTTTTTCCCAAGTTGATGCTATGCTGTGTAGATTGCATGCAGAACCTAATGTGTCAAAATTCCTAGATACTTGGGTACCTCTCTTTGATGGAGTTTTAGAGGGATATATATTTGACTAGGCGACCATGCTTTCTAAAAATTTGGTTGCGCATATGTTAGCATTTAGGCAAGCTAGAAATATTTTTGAGAATAAGCTTCCTATATTATGGATGCTCTGTGTTTTACAATGGATTTTCCCACTATGGGGTGGAAATGGACCATCGATGACCCAAAACCCATTCATATATTTCATGAGGCGCTATGTGAGTCTAAATACCATGAATATTTATATCATATTTTTCATAGAGTGATGATTCCTGTCTATGAAGCCATCTTCGAGTCCTGCCCTCCTCGTATGTCTCAGGAAGCCATGGGTGACCTTCAAAAGGTCGGAAATTGGTTTGGCAAGGAATTTTTCACCCACATCAGAGTTTTTGGTAACTTGGATCATCCTCATGTTTTACCCTTGTATATTCTAGACAGGCTACTAAGTAGGAAGATATCATATCAATCAATGAGTTATGGTATTACCAAAGTATTAAAGGAATCAAATAAAATAGTATGGCATGTTTTTCCTATAAAATTCGACATATTTGCATGGGCTAATTATCACCATGCTGAGAAAGAGATCATGGCCATTCATGCTCTTAATATGCATATGGTTCCTAATAGACAGTATGATCCTATTGCAATAGTGAAAAGTTTTACATCTTCCCAAGGCCTTGAACAATTTATCCATGAAGCAGGCAAATCAGATGATTTGTTTGAACAATCCTCTACGTACACTACAATACTGCAAAGAATGGAAGAACAATTAACTGTAGAAGAGAAAAACATGTTTGTTCAATATCAAAATTCTCAAATAGCTAATCTTCCATTAAATTTGTTACAGTTTTCTCCAAAGAAATCACAAAAATCTACAACCCAGCCTGATAGTTATACACAGAAGGTTATTCCTCCTAAACCTTAGCCATAAGTTGTTCTTATTTGTTCTCCTCCTCAAATTGAAGAGTTGATTTTTAATTCTAAATTGAATGAAGCATGGAATGAGTTCAACATGACCATAAATCTTAAAAGTAGGACCCAGACTCTAGTTTCTCAAACTACTACTTCCTCACAACAATTGGATGCTCATGGGATTACTGGGAATGTTGAACAAGAGACCATGTTAGAAGAAGTTACTGCAAAATCTTCCATTCACGACCAAAAAAATGTTGAAATTATTCCCGCTTTTCCCACCTCCAAGGTTATTCTCAATGTGGAGGAAATTCCTCCTTTAGATATTTTTTATAGTCAAAAGGGGTAGGGAGAAGAGGAAATTAGATCAATCTCAGTCATTAGTATATCGTAAAGCCTCATCTTTTGAATTTTTGTGGAAAGGCTCCTATGCAACACCAACATAAGATTTAGGAAACCTGACTCAATTTACATGTGTCTATGCTTCAACAACTATTGATAAAGTTGTATAAATTCAATAACTTCTTAAGGAAAAGGAAGAAAATATTAATTTGTTGGAACATACTCTCAATACCGAGAGACAAAAAATTAATGAAGAATGACAAAGTCAAGTATCAGAGCTACAACAAAAGTTTGATGCTTTAAAAGTACAATATGATAAAGAGGTATAGATGAGAGATGATGAGATTAAAGAGATGCAAAGGAAAATAGAGCAATTGCATGTCATTCCTCAACTAACAAAATTCAAAAAAGAAGCCAAAGAATTAAAATTCTCCTCGGACATCAACAAAAAGTCTTCTGCAATAAACTCATTATAATCAAGGATCAACGTAAAACTACATATTACCTTGTAGATTAGTTGTCCGATATGTCAAATTATTTTGAGGAAGTAAATGATAAACTCATTGATTTTCTTACATGGCAGGAAAGTACAGAAGGTAGAGGCGCAAATCTACCTAATATCAATGAAACTCATAAGGTAATAATTTTCCAAGTATGGGAAATTAGGATGAAACAAGTTGAAGTTGTTGTAAACGAAACCCGAGATCTCTCCACTTCTACAGTTGAATCAGTCAATGATATTTTATTGCAATCTAATCTCATTTCTAACTGCTCTAAATATTCCCTTCTAGATACCAAGAAGTTATCAAAAGCGTGGCATGAGCATAGTAAGAAAATGGCCGAAATGATTGAACGAATGTCTAAAGTTAAACTTGAACATCACTGGCAATTTCTGGTGAAACCTCACAACCAATAGTTGGTCCTCCAATTCATCTCCAATTTTACCATGCAGATGTTGCCATCATTGAAGAATGTTATTTTTATTGGACATATAAATATAAAGCCCAAGCATCCCCCATAGCTCATGAGTCTGATGGATATTCTCAAATTATGGCAACTTATTGTTGGGCAAACCTCATCTTGAATGTCAAAGTTGTTGTAACTATTTCTTGTTTAGTGCTTTACTATTGTTTCTATTAAGAGATTGTTAAGAGAGTTTATTTTTATCCTTTGTATTAAGGTTATAAATTTCTTCTCCGAGATGGAGGATTCCGAATTTTGATAAGAAATGACTTGAAATTGCACTACTGTATTTTGAGTTTTTCTTAATACAAGATGAACCACTTGCAATTCCAGGATGAGCAGATATACAGTATATCGGGTATTATTATCCTATTTATGTGTCTTTGCTTTGAAAATAATTGTTTGATTATTTTGTTGACATATATGTAGGTTATTCATTATTTCATGGTCACTATTGGCATGCTTGGTTGAAAATTTGTTTTATATTATGAAAAATGAGATCTCTATAATATGTGATGTTATGATAAAATTAATTTAATTAACTATCTAGTCAAATTAAATTTATTTATTCGAATTAAGATTGTAATTGCATAATAATCTATGTTATTGTGTTGATTATGACATCTTTCTAGCACATATGTTTCAGCTTACCCGAGTGTTATAGTAAATTGTAGTCATTCCAGTTTTAATTGTAACTATATTATAATTTAATTAAGATATATGTTGTCATCATCCATCCCATTTCATTTAATTCTATTCAAGGAAAATTAGTCCCGTAATTCTAGTCAGAGCCATTATTCCAAACAGAAACGGGTCTAATTGGGATTCTGACCAGGTGTTTTTCCCCTAACGTTGATGAGGACATTTTCTACCATCAATAGTCATACTCAGTATTGAAATTATCTTAATGGCATTGATATCCCAACTTGAAGGACACAAATAGACTACAAAGGTCCTTTATAGCATTTCAACACATCATTCTTAGCTTTGGATGACTAGTGGTTTCTTTTTGGCCCTAAGAGTTGAGATTATTCCCTTGACCATGCCTAGGAACCCAATATCTATATTTAATGCTCAAAATATCCTAATGGTACCTATATCCCTTCTTAATGGCTAAAGATCCCCTTGAGAGCGAATCAATGATATTTCAAGGTGTCATTCATAAGCGACAAGCTGTATAACCTACCTTTAGAACCTAATGCTTGATATTCTTCCATCATCACTAATTAATACTTCGACACCCATACCTAGCATTCAAAAATATTTAATGGTGTCCATATGCCCACTTGAGGCCAAGGACACCCTCAAGAAACCTTGTGTGGTGGTTCATGGTGACATTATTGATCATGGATGCATATAATATTTTGTTGGGGCCTAACACCTAAATTCATTACCTTGACCTTGTTTGTGACCCCATGATCCATGCCTAGTGCTAATAGCCTTCAAATAGATCTCATATCAACTCTCATAAGCTAAAGATCACAAAAATAGGTCATGTGTGGTGGTTTGAAGCCTCATTCATGGCCCTTGAGACTTATAAGCTACCTTTAGGGATTAAAGCTTGAGTTTTCTCCCCTAACCATGACTAAGGCACCAAGACCCATACCTAATGCTCAAATATTTCATATGTTTCTCATATCCCAACTCAAGGGTGAATGATACTCTTAAAAGGTCAAGTCTCACCATTTGAGGCATTGTTCTTCAAGTCAAATGCCTAGTATCTTATGTTAGGTCCTAAGGCCCTAGTTTTCTCCTTTTACCATGTGCATACCCCTATGGCCCATCCTTGGTGCCCATATGATCACTTGAAGGCCAAATATTCTACAAAAAGGTCATATATGGTGGTTCAAGGCCTTATTCATGGTTCTTGAGACCCAAAAGCCAACATTTAGGCCTAATTACTTAAGCTTGACCATGTGATCTTGTTCTAGGGCTTCACATTGATACCTAGTTTTAAATGACTCCTAATGGTTCCAATATTCCCACTCAAAAGGAAAATATTCCCTTGGGAAGTTATGTTTGTTGGTTCAAGGGGTTGTTTCTGGTCTTGGATGCCCGAAAGCATTTTTTAGGACTTTATTCCAAGATCTCGTACCTTGACCATGTTGAAGCCCTATGACTCATGCTATCTACTTGAAAACTCATAATGGTTCTCATAATCATACAAGGAGCCCAAATATCCACATAGAAGGTCATATTTTTTGGTTTGAGGTGTCATTCTTGAGCCTAGATGGGCCTATAATCTTCATTTATGGCATACGGTCTTGTTTTTCTCTCCCAATGGTGTCTAGGAACTTGAGGCCCATGCCCAATGCTTAGAACTTCCTAATATTGTCAATATCCTTATTTGGAGAGAAATGATATGCTTGTGAGGTCATGTGTGGTGGATCAAGGCGTCATTTTTGAACTTAAATGATTAAAATCTTCTTTTAGATTATAACGCTTAGGTTTTGCTCATTTAATAATGTATAGGGCCTTCACACTCATACTTAGTATTTAAAACCTCGTAATAGCAATAATATACTTACTAGGATGCAAAGATAACTTTAAGAGGTCACATGTGGTGGGTTAAGGTGTTGTTCATGAGCATAGATACCTACAATCATGCTTTAGGGTCTATCCATATATTTTTCCCCTTAACCATGTCAAAGGCCTCGAGACTATCGCTATTTCTCAAAATATATTAATGGTGCCCATATTCACACTCAAAAGACAATGACACCCTTTGGAGGACCTATGTGGCAATTTAAGTCATCATTCTTATCCCTAGATATCTAATAGCTTCATTTACAGCTTATGTCTTAGGATTCCTTCCCCAACCATGTTTAGGTCCCCAAGACCTATGCCTAGTGTTCAAAAGCTCCTAATGTCACTAATATCCCCATTTGGAGGCTAAGGAAACCCATAGGAGGTCACATGTGGTGGATCGAGGTGTCATTCTCGGCCCTTTAAGGCTTAAAGCCAAGGTTTCATCCCTCATTTATGTCACCAATCCCAAAACCCATACTTATTACATAAACCTACTAATGTTATTTATTTTCCCACTGTATAGGATACCCTTGATAGGTCATGTGTGGTGGTTCAAGGCATGATTCTAGACCTTGGATTAATATGATATTCCTTTAGGGTCCAATACTTGGGTTTCCTTCACCCAATCATGTACAAGGTCTAAAGACCCATGTCTAGTGCTCGAAACCTCCTATTGGTATTTGTATCCCAACACACACACCCTTTAGAGGTCTTCTGTGGTGGTTCAAGGGATCTATCTTGACCCTAGATGCCTAAAGGCTTCCTTTGGGGACCAAGGCCTAGATTTTTCCCCTCGACAATAGCTAGGGCTTCAAGACCTGATAAAATCATCACAACCACCCCCCCAATCCCAATTTTAATGTCAAGGATCCCTCAAGAAGTGATAGACTCATCACAACTCCCCATATCCTAATTTTAATGTCAAGGATCCCCCCAAGAAGCAGTGATAGAATCATCACAACTCCCCATATCACAATTTTAATGTCAAGGATCGCCTCAAGAAGTCATTTGTGGTGGTTTAATGCATCATTCTTAGCCTTAGGATACCTAGGAACATCCTTTAGTGTCTATGACTTGAGTTTCCTCCTTCAACCATGTCAAGGGGCCCTAGACCAATTCCTAATACCTAAAACCACCTAATGGTATTGATATCTAGACATTGAATGAAGAATAACTTTAAGAGACCATATCATGGTTGGAGGTGTCATTGTTGGCATTAGATACCTAAAAGCTTCATTTAAGATCTTGAAATTCACTTGGGAAATATAATTCATCACATTTTCAATCTTGTAACTAAGAATGAGATTAACACACTTAATTATACAAATGCAAATGCAAATAATAACTTACTCACATTTAAATACCTCACCTTCACTTCTAGGAAATTGAATATATGACTTAAAAAAGAAAACATAAATTCTTAATTAGTTAACTGCCTCGCTATTATTTATTTAATAAAATGACAATCAAGAAGAAAATATAAAATTGAATTGAATTATTTACAAATTAAATATTCATACCATTTAATTGTGAACATTTTTGGTTTTAAATAATATAAATATAAAAGAATTGAAATGTGTTATTGAGAAAATTTACATATTAAATATTCATATCATTTAGTTGTGAGCATTTTTTTGTTTGAATAATATAAATATAAAATAATTGAAATGGGTTATTGAGAAAATAATTATTTGTGAATTCGTTTTGTGAATGGTGCAAACATCGTAATCAAATCCTATGGTGCAAACATCATAATCAAATCCTATTAGCACATGTCAATGTAAGAAAAAAACAAAAAGGTTAACGCTCATTTTTTCTACTTCTCAGTTTAGCGTACACCATGGGATACTCCACCTCTAATAAAATTAACAAATGCTAATTTTTAATACTATTAACACTCTATGATATAAGTGGTATTGCATCAGTGACTCAACCGCTATTATTATGTGTGATTTAAATACCACCATTTTAGCTGATATTTCTGAGGTTGGTGTATTTTGTTATTATATTTTTAAAAATATACGATATTTTTGTATTAATATTATAAAAATCTATAATTGTAATTTTAAAATAAAATAATTGCCATTCTTTGAAAAATAATAAAATGTTTTTGAAATAATTTAATAACTAACTTGTAATATATTTTGTTATTATATTTTAAAATATATAAAATATTTTTGAATTAATATTATAAAAATTGGTATTTTTTGAAAAATAATAAAATGTTTTTTAATTAATTTAATAACTAACCTATAACGTATATAAGGTTATGGTATTAGGATTTTGTGATTAAGTGTTTCGTATGATACTAGAGTTTAGTGATCGAGTGTTTTGTTAAGGTATTTTTTAAGAGTATTTTATTAAGGCATTTTTTAAAAATATTTAAAAAATTTACAAATTAGCTTTAAAAATAACGCGTAGTCTATTTAGGCAATGAAATGGCTCAGAATCCGCAAAGATTTTGAAAAAAAATCCAGCAAGAATCTTGTTTACAGTTGTTAAACTTTAGTATTTTGAGTGCCATAGTGCTGAATCCATTTCCACTATCAAAAATGGATTCCAAACATTCCAACTACCTGATTTTTGAATTTTAGTTGATCTGATTCCGACAAAAAAACTGCACTCCGGGCTATTCCATTACCTAGATAGACAACTCCTAAAAATAATGAACATTCTGACAAAATGACAAAATCAAACTTCGAAATATTTTCCGCATAATACTTTAATCCATTTCTACCATTAAAAAAAATTCAAACAATATTTATTTTAACATCTTCATAATTAAGTTCACATAAAGACAAAATGATAAGATCTCGTTCAATTTTCCGCGTCACAATGTCATTTTAAAGCTTTCACTATCCTGTGATTGTAAACAAGAATGTCTGGCACACTACCAATAAGATGACGTCGGTTTAGAGTGATCCAGAAGATCACTCGCAACATTTATTGTCTACTAAACTACAACTGGTCGAAAATACAACTAAACTACGCCATGACAGTAGCAGTAGCCCCTACAGCTTAAGGGCAGGGCTTGTAACAGTAGCACTTTCTGCCAGCTACATGGAAATCGCAACTTCCCGTTGGAAATCCCTCAGTGCGGCAAACATTTTTGCAGTTGGTGCCGTTCACACAATACCCTTTGAACTTGCCGCTCGGGGTTTTGCACATACGCCCCTCTACCTCTTGAACCTGCATCATCCCTGCATCACATCACATTACACATTTTCCTTCACATCATTCACCCAACATTTCAATAACAAATGTTAAAATATATATATATATATATATATATATATATATATATACCTCACAATGATAAAGGAGAAGGAACAAGTAGAATATTTACCAATGCTTATAACAAGCAGCACGAGCAGAAAAAAAGCGCTGAGTCGACTGCCAACTCCCTTGCCCGCCATTATTAACCTCCTTTCTTTTTCTTGCACACCAGAGACTTGAAAGTTTCAATGAAGAGCCGAGAGCAACCTACCGATACAGATGAAGCAAATGCCGTATTTATATGAGTGCCGAGGCTTATCGAAATAATTTTTTATCTTTTTCGGGTTACAGTGAGATGGGTATAGTAGACCAATTAACATGTTAAACGTGAATACTGTTATAATCAACCACTGAAAAGATGGCAGCCTGACCTTCGCTGTACAATAATTATTTTACGGAGACAGTGGACGAGCGGACACGAAACGGCCACCAATGCGTACCGACACTGGCTCGTCTGAAGACGTAACAAATAAAGCAAGAGTAATAATATTCGTCCTGTGAGACACAGTGTGGAGCCCACGCGATGAAGGGATGGATTTGCAGTGACCGGAAGGAAAAGTGTGGTTGGATAAGAATCCGTAGAGTTTACGGCAACCGACTAATATGTCTAGCAGGAGTCTCACTACATTGTCTTTTTGCCTTTAAAAATATTGTAAATCTAGATTATAGTTATCAAATTATATTTTGAGTGCTGTAGAGGTTTTCGATGGTGCTGAATCTATTTTTACTATCAAAAACATGATTCAAACATTCCTATTGCAAGATTTCTTCAAAAAATTACCCAAATTCCGACCAATTTTGACCGTCCAGAGAATTTTTCCTTTAACTAAATAGTCAACTCCATATTTCTAAAACTATAGTTTTTCAAGAAATAAGATTAATAAAACTTGACCAATTATATATTTAACGCTTACTACCCAATTCTTTGTTTTACGCACCGAACATGTTACGAGTTTCAAGACTCTGACTCAAATTGTTCCAGTTTTAGCAAGAGCAGACAGAGCAATTGATCTATAGATAAAATGAAGACACGAGGGACACATTATCCCACAGTAGGATGTGACACCTGCTTTACCCGGTCATTGCCCTGGGAAGCAAAGAATATATTGCGAATATTCGTGAATGCAATCTTTGAAAGTGCAGTGTGTCAACTTTTTTCATGGGCCCTCCCTGTCGTCCACTAAGTCACGTGACCCAATCTTGACAGTCAACTTGCATCCTTCACCGCCCTGCGGAAAAGCAACTTTCGCATTCAAATATAAACATTGTTGACAGTATATATACAAGTTTACGTGTAATCTAAATAATCACAATTTTGGGAAAACAATATAAATTTTGTCAAAATTTTTGAAAGTTTGGATTATAGTTTTTTTTTTTAAGATTTTGAGTATCTATTTTTTCATTAAAAATAATTTGAATTTTTCCAATTTCTTAAAAGAGTTGTCTAATCAGAGGGAGGAATTGCCCGGACTGCCAAAATTGGCCGGAATCTGGGCCAAATTTTTTTAAGAAATCTTATGGTAACAATGTTTAAATCATGATTTTGATGGTGGAAATGGATTCAGCACCATCAAAAACCTCTATGGCACCTTGAATATTAAAGTTTGATAGTTATAAAGTGGATTTACAAAAATCCCTCCATGATTTTCTTAAAATCTTACCGGAATTTCCATAATTTTATGGCGAAAAAGCAGTCTAGTTAGATTATGGCTTTCTTAAATATTTTTTTTTAGGATTAGGATTTTGGCCAGAAAATTGATGCAAGTAAAATTATGACCTAGTTAGGCAAAGCCCAAGTTCATGTCGTAGTTTAACGAGCCTGCTTTTTTCCTGAAAATCATGGTAATTAAGGTCAGATTTTAATAAAAAATTATGGTCTCCTTAGGCAAGGCCCAAGTTTATGCCGTAGTTTAACCAGCTTGCTTTTTTCCCTGAAAATCATGGAAATTCCAATCAGATTTTAATAAAATTAAGTAGGGATTTTTATAAATTCAGGTTATAACAATCAAACTTTAAGTTTTTGGTTTTGGGTGTCCTTTAGGTTTTTTTATGGTGTTGAATCCATTTCTACCATTAAAAAACATGATTCAAACTCTGCTACTGCAAGATTTCTTAAATTTTTAATCCCTGGATTCCAACCACTTTTGATCGTCAGAACAATTCCCTTTAAACAACTCCCAAGTTTATTTTGTAGTATATACATATCTTTCCCAATTTCATATATATATATATATTTCCTGGATTCAGCTAGAAATTCAACCCAAGGAAAATTATGGCCTAATTAGACAAGATCCAAAACCACAAAAGTAGAAATAACTAATTCTAAGCAACTACAAAAGAGTAGCAATGCCAAACTCATAAAGGAAAATTCAAACCTATGAAAGCAAAAATAAAAAAAATATGTTAAACACTTAATCCTCATGATTAAATTTGAGTTAGTGTGTATTATAGTGAGTAGTTATTGGAATCCAAAAAACTTAAAACACTAAATTAACAATTTAGCTATTGTATTAATATCTAGACTATATACTATCATTCTTCTAGATCATTATTAATAATACAGTTGAGTTGGAGTTGGTTTCCAATTTTGTGTCGTAAGCGAGCGGAAGTTAATATGCTTGGTCTTCTAAAAAGGGCCACGATTGTGTGGCGTTCTTATAAAGTGTCGGTGTCGGTAAAGCAAAGAATGGTTGGTGGACTACAAAGACTACGAGCAATCACAACTTAATTTTTGTGAAGTCATTTTGACGCAGTGACAAGGAGTCCCTGAGAGCAAATCCAACGAGAATATTGTGAAGAGTCTGCGTTAACTCTTGAAGAGCTTGATAGATACGACCAACGCGCACCACAAAGGAGAAAATTGGAATATTTCGCTATTATTTTTAATGCTCAGTTTTTGTCTTAAAAGAATGTTTTCGGAAAACAATTCTGAAATAATTTGTAATGATGAATGTTGTAAAAAATATATGTCATAACTCTTTAAGAGCCTATATACTGTTCCGCACCACTTCTCTTATCACATGGTCTCCTGGAGTGAGTCGAACTCGCACCCTGCCTCGCACCCTGCCATTAGGGGGCATTAACAACCGTCATGCCAGTGAGGACCAGCTGCATTAATTCGCTTTCATTTTAAATCAAAATTTACTGCCCAAATATTGAAATCTTCCATGCTTCCAAATCATCCCATTCACTGCTCATGCATCTTCCTTGTCTCGATAACCTATCCTACAATATCTTATGAGGCTACACTAAAATAACCCCTGAAGAAAGAAATCCAGTTCCAAAGAGAGATGAAGCTTCTCAATGTTAACATTATCCCTTTCAATTATAGTTTATCTGTGATTATCCTTCAGAGACAACTAACTTCGTATCTCAAGAAAATCTTGGTTCTTTCTGTGGCGTTTATAATTATCTTTTTATAGATGGACTGTGCTATGAATAGTTGCAGGAGTTTTGATTGTACACTATTTTATGTACGAAGCTTACGGTGATGTTAGCCAAATCCAGCGCTCAAAGTTCGCAAACTTTCATGGCAATCCTTCACGGTTATTGTGTAGGAATAGTGGATACATGAGAAAATCTGCAACGCAAAGGATAATTTATGTTGTGGAAATAACCCAGTCCTACCCATTATATATGGTGAGTCCCTAAATTCAATAAACTTCTGTAAAATTTGTTTTTGCAAAATAAGTTGTTGATGGAGAAAGCACCAGCATTGTGGAAGTATAAGCAAATATTTTACTAAATAAGCAGTTGTATGACCAGTCATTCCTATAAACTAGAGTCAAGGGCCCTCTCAGTAATTTTTCATGATAACTTTGTTGCTTAGGAGTGTTGCAATTTTGGTGATAAGGGACTAAAAGTTTTTTGGGCAAAATAGTGGTTTGAGTGTTTATAAAATTAGAGTATTTGGGATGCATGAATGCATAATGAAATTGAATTTGTAAAGAAAGCAATGTGTTTACAAAGGTTATATAGTTATATGGCATATTAGGGGTCACATGTTCAAAATTTTCCTGTGAAGATAATTTTGGAAGTTGTCATACTCAGCAGGAAGACCTAATTTTGGTTTCATTGGTTTCACTAAGAAGACATCTTCTTGATCTAACACATATTTTACACATAATCAACTAATTGCTCCTCTGCACCATCATCCTCTTCAACAATATCATCTTCTTCCCCTAAATTATACTCTACTGGCCTTCCTCTTGGATCATATCTAACAAGATATGATTACCTATTCACATTGGCTTGGAAGAACATAACCATATGATCCTGGATCAAATGACCTTGTATTAACCATGGCAAGTCCATTATCATGTTGAATAATGGTTCAATTGATCATGTTCATTTATTCGTAACCTATACCATTTCACATCAAACAAAACCAATTCGAAGGAATCAAATTTACATTCAAGTATGCCATCCAAATATCCATAATATCAATTTTGGGATACTTGTGGAGATGTGTTACTTTTAGAGGAAACATTGGTGACATGGAAGACTGCAGTTATCCCACAATCACAAGTTTCCTCTTTTGATCCAACTTTTTGATGTGAAATTTATGATTATTGTACTACATAGCCTAGTGGTGTTTCAACTGCAATATGCCAAACACATAAAAACAACAATAAAATATTAATATAACTTGGAAATTAAGTATGTGAATTAAACACGCCTTCATTCACATTAATAATATATTTGTAAAATAACTTAATAAGATGTTGTAGGTTGGTGAAAATGCATGTTTGCATGTTTATCTTTCATTAAACCATTTTCTAAATCAATTTCCATCTAAGAAATATTGGCATCTGGAGCACAACAAGCTTCTTTAACCAATGCAGACACCCCTTTCCATGATAACGTACCATGAGATTGTTCACATCTTTCAATCCATGGCTTTATCCAATCAATATTGTTTGCAATGTATAAATGTAGTGCATCCCACTCTCGGCCAAATGTATCAAATAATCATGACTCGCCAATCAATATTAGTTACCATGGTCAATATTCATAATTGATGAAATAATAAAAATAGGTATGATATACACAAAAATGAAAAGTCATATAAGTCTTATAAATCTCCACATTAAATATTTAATCACCTCTCGCTTTCCTCGTTCTACCTTTCCCCAATTAAAAAAACCATAAACATGTATATATATCAATATAGAAATATATATATTGAAATAACTACATTAATGAAGGTATGACAATCGTGTGTTTTTACCCCACCAAATTCACCTTTCTTTGTGAAGATATTTTTTATGTTTTAAGAAAATCTTATGGGAAATGCAATTCTACGAATTCCCCTTTTTAGATCGTCGCTTTTCTTCTCTGTTAATAACCATGGAAGGTTGTTTAGGTCTCCATCACTACTTGATCGTATCCCACTTTTCATTTCATGATTGGCATCCACAATGTCATTACAATTTTTGAGGATTTTTTCTTCCTGCCATCTATGATCCACCATTAAGTTTCTATCATATTCTCT